>JACBWW010000013.1:1592204-1628248 GCA_020086605.1 Lanius collurio | reverse complement strand
CTGGCTGAGGCCCCATCCCCAGGCCCACAGAGCAGGACTTGACCCCCTCACTCGTAAATATTCAATAAAATTCAATATTATTCTAATATTAATACATTTCAACAGTCATAATCAATATAATATTGTTATAATTAAAATAATATTTGATAATATGAAAGATTATCACCATTATTTCATTGCAGATACACTGAAATCCCCTTTATTCCCCTCACAGGGGGGTTACTGCTACATCCCCACCCCCGTTATTTCACATTTTGCTCGAAAATGAGTAAAATGGCCATTTTCACCCCAAAGTGGCACCAGAACTGGTTCCAAGGGGGCTGTTTCCCAGGACTGAGGTTTAACCCAGGTCTCTCTGTTGCTGTGGGGTTCAAGCCTGGCTGAGGGGGCTTTGCTCATCCCATCCTCATTCCCACGAGATCCCAGGGCTGGTGGCACCTCCAGAGCAGGCCAGGTGACCACAGAGGGGCCACCCTGGAAGGATTCATCCCCACAAGTGAAAACCAGGGAATTCCTTGCCAACCTCCACAGCCAAATTGCAAGGGAAGGAGATTTAGGAGCAGAATTCCCAGAATTCTGGGATTCCCATGGGGTGGGGGCCAGGGAAGAGCTGGAGCTGGCAGGATTTGGGGCTGCTGAGAGGTGGTGGGAAGGCTAAAAACCCATTTACCCACTTGGAATTCCTTCTTCACAGATCCTCTGGAAAACTGAGTGTGATCTTTTCTCACCTCCTCAGCTTCCTTCTCATCCTCCAAGCTCATTTAGGGGAGGATAAAAAAAAAAAACCCCACCTGGCACAACATTCCTCCTTTATCCCTGCAGGGCTCTCGTGCCAGATCCTGAGGATCAGGATCCGAGGTTGTTTTGGACACTTTAGGACCTGCAGGGAAGAGGAAGGAGCTGAAGGGGCTGCAGGAAAATGATTAAAAAAAAAAAAAAATATTCAGTTTGAGCTTTTAAATTGGCAGCAGCCACTGCTGCAGCTTCAGCCTCTCCATGGCTTTTCCAAGAAGGCTGGCACAAGAGTGGGATGAGATGGAGAATCCCTGGAAATAAAAGGTTATTAATCTTTTGGTTTAGGCAAGGAAATTGATAGGAAGAAACCCAACGAGCTGAGAATTAATAATTACTTGATTTTCAGCAAACAATCCCTCCCTTAGGAGAGGCTACATGAGGATGAGGCAAAGAAATGCCAGCACCTGACCCCAAATCCACCAAAATCCACCACTGAGTCCCAAAACAACCACAGAGCTTTAAGCCACCACCAGTCTGGGTGGAAAAACCCCACAATATCCATCAAACAGCCCAACTCTGGACTGTTAAGTCTGGTTTTATCTCCTTTTTGGAGATGGTTTAAGAGTCCTTTAACAGCACCTTCCTAATCCAGACCATTGAGTTGTGACCACACCACTCTTGGGAGTGACCCAGGAGCACCAGGAAACATCAGAAGGGTCAAAAATTCCTACAAAATTTGGGGAGGATCTCAAAAGCAAACCTGGAGGCAGCAGGAGGGGACATTCCTACTCCTCAGTCTCACCAGGAGTGGGCACAGCAGCTCAGGGGGAGCAGAGGGCCCCCAAAGCCCAGGAGGTTTGCAGCTCATGCAGGATTTCCTGCCCTGCCAAGCTGGGGTGAAATCCCAGGACAAGCAGCAGGAGCTTGGGGTGGGAGCACAGGGTTGGGATGGGGCTGAGGATGAGGATAAAAGCACCAAGAGGAGGAAGGAAGAGTGGCCCAACTGCTCCTCCAGCGTTGGCAGCGCTGATAAAGGTGCCCAAAACCCTGCAAGAGGAACCAGGAACTGGGAAAAATCCTTTATGGGAAAAGATTCCAAGGGGGAAGGAGGGGAGCTGGTCCTGCTGCCCCCACTCTGGCTCAGTGACCCAAACCCAGCAGCCAAGGGCTCTCAGCCTGGCACAGAGGGAGACACCAAAGCTCAACCCAAAGGTGGCAGCGCCAGGGAGGGGTTGGGCAGGGGGATAATTAATTCATTAACCCCCAACTCATTAATTACAGCACCTGGGTTGTCAGGAGCAGCAAAGAACCAGCAGGGCAGTGCCAAGGAACAACTGCTGGGAATTCTGAGCTGGAGAGTGGCACAGGGAGACAATTCCAGGCTTTCCAGGCTGGGAGGGGAGGAGGAGCTGCAGGGTCCACGTCCCACGGGAGCCTCTCCCAGGGCAGGAGGAGCTGCAGGGTCCACGTCCCACGGGAGCCTCTCCCAGGGCAGGAGGGCTCAGAATTCCAAGGAAGTGCCAGCAAAGGGAACATCCCTTGGCTGGGAATGAGTTTTGCTGCATTTCTGGCAAACAACCACCTGAAAGCTGAATTTGAAAATGTGAAAATTCAGCTTGAGAGGCAAAGCAAAGCAACCCCCACTTGTTCACTTTGCTCCTCTGCCTCTGGCATTTTTGGGAAATAATTCGGAGAAGGAACCCACAGCAAAGTGGGAAATTCAATGCCCAAAAGGGGCTGTGGCAAGAGAAAGATTCCTGTCCAAATCCCAGCCATTCCTGGTCTGGAGCTCAGCACAATGATGGCCCAAAACCACACAATTATTAATGATTTCCACTACAAGAAAATTCCTTTTTGTTGTTGTTTTTTAATTCAAAGGAAAAAAAAAAAAGGTATTTTAATAAATACTGCAGAAACATTAACCAAACATACAAAGTGACTTCAACAATTACAAAAAAAAAAAAAAAAGTAATGAATGTCCTGCTTTATAACAGTTATAACTTATTTTTTCCACAATATTTAAATACAGAAATAAGCACTTACCAGCTATTTTGTAATACTGCCCTAAGAGCACTGTTGCATCAGTTAAAAGCTTATTATGGTCAAAAATGTCTTTTTTTATTTTTTGGTGGGAAAAAACCAGAATGGGATTTTTTTTTTGTTTTTGTTTTCTTTTCTCAGATGAAACAAAGTGCTGGCAACACAGAGAACCAAGTTTGAATTCTGAGTTCATCTTTACCTTTGCACGAGTGAACAGAGCTTTTAACACTTCCAAAACGAAGCATCACCCTTGGCAATGAGATGCTTGTCCTCCACAAGCAGCAACCAGCCCGGTCAGAGCTTTGGCTCCTTCCTTTGGGAGAAGTTGGGTGGGTTGGGAAGAGTTGCAAACCATTGGAAAAGTTGATTTAATTCAGTGTAACAACAGCAAAAAGGGATTGGACTGAACCAGTTCACCCCATTTCAGGGCTGGATACTTTTGTGTTAATCCTAAAACTAAGGGCAGCATCCAGTTCCCACAGGGGACCCCTTAAGGCCTCACAGTTCCTCAGACCCCCTTTCCTCCCCAAAATGAGGAGCATCACAAAAGGCTCTGCTGGCTCATTTGCAGGTTTTTGAGGGGTATTTTCTTTTTTTGCAGGGAATCACATCCCAGCCCAGCACTTGTCTGCAGCTTTCTCTGGGATCCAGGGGCTCTCCAGCTCCTGGGAGCAGCCCAGGGGGTTTGGGGGCTTCCCCAGGTGGGCAGTAAGGCTTAAGGAATGATCAGGGCTGGAAAACTACGGATCATTTGCCATCACAGCTCTCAGCACCTTCCACTTGAACCTACAGCAACGTGGCCACACAGAACACCAGCACTGGGCACCATTTCCACTCCACAGCACAACCACAAAGAGGAACAGCCGAGTCAGAGCCCTGCTGGGCTGGTTTGCCCCCATTTCACCCCCCTCCCCCCCAAAATTTGATCCATCTCCTTTCCAGGGAAATTCTGGGAATCCTCAAACAGCTGTCTTCATTCCCAACATGCTCCAACATGGATCAGGAAGGCAAAACTCCAGACTTCTCCCCAGTTTTCCTCTAGGTGACACACAGGCCTCGGTATCCTCTCCATTTTCACAATCAGCTATTAAAAAAAAAATAAAATGGGATCATATCCTTTGGAAAACCAACTCTAAGGTCACAGGGATAGTTCCTTAATAAGAAGGGTGTATTAATAACATCTTCATTAAAAAAAAAATCCCATTAAAGTATTATTTGAATGAAATCAAAGTGGTAGCATCCAGGAGCAGGGCGTTACTAAAAGAAACAAGCGCTGTCCATGACATCTCTCCTTTGCAGGGTTCTTTTCCCAATCACTCTCTCTTCTCTCAGCACATTCAAACGTTTTCCCTTTTATTATCATATTTTTGGCATTGTCTTCAACAGAAATTCCTGATGCCACCTCTCTCAGAGCCTCTTCTTCCTGCTGCTCAGTCCTTAAGTACAGTCTCACACAACAGGAGAAGCCTCTGTGAAAGCACTGGCAAAGCCCTCATTAAACACCCCGTGGCTGTGACTTCATTGAGCTCCAACCCCTCCTGGATCCTCTTCTTCCTCCTCCTCCTCCTCCTCCTCCAGGAAATCCCAGCTCCTTCACATCACCGTGCAACTCTTTGCTTTGTCCTTTCTCAAGTCCGTGGCCACTGTGGACAGTTCTGGCCTGCCAGGCATGTGTGAAATTCGCTTTGTGGCCCTCTGAGATTTGTTTCGTTTCACATTTTTGTTTGTTTTGTTCACACACGCCAGGGTGGCGACGTGAAAAATGTCTCTGACACTGTTTTCTGACTGTAAGGCTGAGCATTCGATGTATGTGGCTGCTCCAATCTGTTTGGCCATATTTGCACCCTGAGGGGAAAAAGGAACATGTGATCAATACCAAGTTGTGCAGAGAGCCTGAGCAAACCTCCCAATTCCAGCTCAGAGCTGTTTCCCTGGAAAACTCCCACAGATGATTTGGGAAAATAAACAGAGCTTTCCTTCCAGGAGGAGTTAAACAAGTGCCCAAGCCCTATCTCCTGTGCTGATAAGCACAAAATTGGGAGAGAAGAGCAGCTCAGTGACTGCAAACATCTGGGAAAAGCCAGGAGAGGCTGAGGGGGGCCTGTTCAGCAGTTTCACCATAAACTGATCCAGGAGTTTCCTGGAAAATCTGGCAGCTTCCACCCAGATTGAAGCCTGAAATCTCCAAAGACAAAATGTATTCTGTGCCTAAAGAACATCCAGCTGCTCCTGACCTGGAGCAGAGCCCCTGTTAGAGCTCCAGGAAGAGGGCAAAGTTCTTGGGGAAATGTGCTCTGGGCCAGTTCTATCAACTTCCTGATAGGGAAGGGGGGGAAAAAAACCAAAAAGGGAACATGAGGGGGTGTAGGAGTCCATCTTTTTTGACTTTAAGAAGTCAAAGCAGGGGTTTTGCTCCAGCAGCACAAGGCAATCAAGCCAACACGTGACAGAGGACAACAGTCCAGTACCCCATGGTGGATTTTGCTGCTGGAACACAACACAGCCCTATGTGCCAAAGTGGGAGTTGTGCCAAGGGAATTTTATTTCTGAGGGATGAATCTTTACTAAGTTATGAAATCCAACCACATCCTTGACGTGCCACTCCTCACAGATCCCCGAGCTGCTCCTGCCTGCCCCAGTGCCAGGCTGATGGCACCAATCCCTGGGGATGCAGCCAGCTTATCAGTGGGAAGGGGGAGAGGCTGATAAGGGAGCAGGAGCTTGTGGGACGAGCCCTCCCCACAGTTAAACATCCCAGCTCCTACTGAGCTGAGCCCCAGCAATGTTTGCTCAGGTGGAGCTCCCAGGAGGCTGGAGCAGGGTGTCACCAGCACGTCCTCCCAGGGCTTCCTGAGGGACTTCAGAGG
This sequence comes from Lanius collurio, assembly GCA_020086605.1. Classification (NCBI taxonomy): domain Eukaryota; kingdom Metazoa; phylum Chordata; class Aves; order Passeriformes; family Laniidae; genus Lanius; species Lanius collurio. Next base: position 1,622,606 of record JACBWW010000013.1, on the reverse strand, counting down.
AACAGGAAAGCCCTGATCCCATGGTGGCTTAGCCAGGCAAGGGGATTTTTAGGAGCTGCTGTGGCCCTTGTGTTCAGCTGACTCCTGCTGAGCTGTGAATCCAGGGAAAAAAACCCACCTGCCATCAGATTTTTGATCCCTCTCATGGAAAGACTCCATGACTGGGGGGTTTCACTGAAGCACTGCCATTTTCCAATGTAAATGTGCTGCACCTTTAGTAACCCCACAGCAGGAGCTGCTGGTTTGGAAAACATGAGGGATAAAACATCCCAAACTGGCTGCTAGCACAGGCTGGAGACTCGTGGAGGTGCCACTGTCCCTCCCACAGGGTGGAGCTGCCCCCAGCACCGTGATTCAGCTGCCATGAATGATCACACACATGTGAGTAATAAAGGCAAGTTCACCTCTGAGCCCAATTTCCCTGTTCCCTACATCCTGCTCTCTCCCATGACCTGATTCCTTTCCCTTTCACCTCATGCCTGGCTCCAAACCTCTCACTCCCCCAAGAGCAAAGAACTCATCAGGAATTAAGATGCCTTCTGGCTTTGCTGCACCTCCAGAGGGGGGCACAAGGTGGTTTTTAAGGAAATGGGGACAGATTAGATTGCCATATAATGTCATGATTCTAAAGTCAAGCAAACAATATTCAAATCTCAAGTCTGCAGACAGCAATTTTACCAATTTGTCAGTGAATAAACAGGATGTGTCACCTTTCAGCCACATTTTTGGTACATGCAGGCATAGTAAAGGAAGAAGATTTTTTTACAACTCACCTAAAAAGCAATTTGCAAGCAAAAAGGCAACAATTTATAAGGTTTAAAGGGACAATTTTATCATTTCTTGTGGGGCTCCAGGACCTCCTTTAGTCCTAAAGAGCTTCTAAATCCATCCCCACCCGCACCAGAGATGCAAATCTGCCTTTCAGGCTGCACTCGTGGCACTGTGAGGGAGAAGTTGGCCACCATGAGGGCTCCAGTGACAGAAAAGAGGTTGATCTTCCCCTCTGAAGGACAAAAAAAAGGAGGTGGCCCCTACCTGGTCGTAGGACACGGGGGTCTGCCTGTGGTTGGAGAGCTCCACCAGCGTGCTGACGTCGGTGCGCAGGTCCGACTTGCAGCCCACCAGAAGCATCTTGGTGTTGGGGCAGAACTCCTGGATTTCACCTTTCCACTGGAAAATCAGAAGTTGTTGAATGTTTAAATGCAAAGAAGCGATGGGTGCAAGCAGAGGTTTGCCAAGTGCTGACATTCCCTGCTGAAATATTTTTATGTAATGGCTTTGTTTGCCCTCAAGGTGATTTCTGAAGGCACCAACTCCAGCAGAGCCTGGCCAAGGATGAAATCTTCTTATCTCACACACTCAGGAATTCCACGGGCTCACTAATCAGCAGGGAGTGAGATTGTTTACCCCCATGAGCCAAGGTTTGCAGAGCTGCTGTTTCTCACACCCAGCCCCAGCCAGGGGCAGAGTTGGTGTCCCCACCTTCAGCAGCTCCCCAAGACAAGGCTGCAGAGGCAGCTCTTGGACAACCCCAACACCAGCAGGGCTGAATGGGGGTTTGCATCCTCACACCTACAACTACACAAATCTGCCCAAAGTGAACCAGCAACGAGCTCTTCAGACTGAACTTGGGATAAATTCATTGCCTTTCACCCTTCCACAAGGCTTCAAGCCTTCAAAGCCAAAAACTACACAGCATAATTCAAACAGATGATACTCTCCAAAATTTAAGGCTGTAATTTGGGTTTAAAATCATATTAAGAAAAATCTTGCAGAATTAAGCAACCAGCATTAGCAGGGGCAGAAAATCCACAGTTCTGGATGCTTTCTGGCACAGAGAGCAGTTCTGAAGTGGTTTTTGTAGGCCATTCAGAGCATTGTAAGCCACTTTACCCCAGTAAGACAAGAATCACCAGGCTCAGCCTCAGAAATAAAGGAACTTAGGTCATTAAGCCCCAAGACCTCTGTGAAGTCAAGTCATGCTCAGCAGCCAAGGAGAGGACCAGGACCACACTGCAAACACAGGGCTTGATTATGAAAACTCCGTGTTTGAGCTCATGGGAAGTCTGACACAAGCAGTGATCTCATGAGAGGTTTGGGGCAGGGCTGCTCTGTGCCACTGCTGGTGGCTTCCAGAGGCATTTGTCAGCGGCTCCTCAGCCTCACAAATTATGTAAGGCCATGGCACAGGTCCAAACACTCGGCAGACAATTTTTAACCACCCCTGCAACGCAGCAAAGTTACCCAATGCTGCTACAGGAACACATGACAGACAATTCCTTCCAGCACCTCACACCACCCTCAACAATTCCTCGCTGTCTCAGGGCTGAGGAATGAGGATTTTCTCCAGCCCCAAGTGTCCATTAGCGAGTTCTTGTTTTCAATCAACATCCACCCCTTTCAAACAAATCACCTCAAATTAAAGCACCCTCCTGTCATCGCTCCATTAAAAGAAACAAAGTGGAAGTTTCCAGTGTAGGAACAGCACCACTGCAGGGATTTAAAGATGAGCTCCTCCAGCAGCTCTGTGCTCAGGGGCTGCTCAGACACTTGCCTTTTTTAGGACACTATCCAGGGTTTCTGGCCGACTGATGTCAAAGCAGATCAGGACAGCGTCGGAGTCGGGGTAGGAGAGCGGGCGGACGTTGTCGTAGTAAGGAGACCCTGCAGGGAAAACAAACAACATCTTCATTAATTGCTCTTTTCCTCTTCCTGCAGTCAGCCAGGCTTACTCAGAAAGCCCTGAAAGGCTTCCAGTAATGGCCCCCCAGTGATCTGTCACCCCCCAAAAGCTCCCAAGGAGAGGGAAATGGGGTCAGCCCAAGTTGAAGGCCCAGCTTTAACCTGCAAGGGAACAAATCCTTGAACTCCAAAAAGCTTTTCCAAAGCAGATTTGAAATTCCTCAGCTTTGATTTGTCTGACAGTTAATTTAAAACAAATAGCTCCAAGTGCAAAAAGCATCTTCAGTTGTCACATTGGCAATTTCTAGAAGAAACTCTTGCTTCAATTAAAGAACTTGTTGCAGGAAACAGATTTCCAGCAGGGAAAAATCCCAATCCCGTAGGCAAGCACACAATTTATCTGTCACAAAAAGCCTCATGACTCTGCAAACCAATAAAGCTTGCAATAAATGTTTATGTTTAGCCCATAAACCAGATTTTTATCAACAAGATCAAAGCTAATTTAGTAATCTGGAGGAACAGATGTAGGTATTGCTCTTTGTGCTTTGCAGGGCTGTGAAGGGATATTCTGTTTTCCTTAACAACAATCACGATGTGAGAAGAGTTAAAAAACATCCAGAGTTTAAAATTACATTTTAATCATCTGGGGGAAAAAAAAAAAAGAAAAAAATATCTTGGAAAACCTTAGCTTTTTCTAAGAAGTTGCAGTCACTCAACCACCATTTGGTTTGGCCTTAACTGTGCTGAGCTTCACTTCCTGAGGATTTCTGATTAAAAAGGACATTTAAACCAGGTCAGTGGCCCAAGAGGGCAAGCATTTGGGCAACTTAAAACTCATTTTCTTAGCCATCATACATCCTTATTCCTGTATTTTCCTCACGAGCCTAAAATACAGCAGACCCTAAAACACAGTACAGACCACCCACCACAAGAACCCGGCTGACCTCAGGAGTTTGGGGGTTATCAGCTCATTATCCCACTGACTTCCCAGCTCTCCAGAATTAACTGGCTGTAAGGCCTCTGATTATTAACTGGATTAGAGGAATTCCTCCAGTTTTTCCCTGACAGACAGCCCAGGCTGTTGCACAACCCCGAGCAGGGGATGGTGTGAACGGCTCGCAGATGACTTCACTTGGCCAGCTCCTCCTGCACGGGAAGGAGGCAGGAATGCCAGGAATGTTGTTTTTGAAATGAGGAATAACACATGGGGAGTGAAGCATTACCAAACTAGGTAGCAGAAGGTAATTTGGTGAACGAGAAGGATTTAATTCGAATGCTCATCTCTGTAAACGATGTCAATCTCACTGAGAGGCAGCTGTCAGAAAAGGCTCTTCACACCCCACTTCAGCTGAATTCAGCACAAATGACACGTCTGCAACAAATCTAAGCGAGGTGACCCGGAGTTAACTACTCACTGCAGCTATCAATACACATTTTCCACTGCTAATTACTCCCCACTATCTCCAGCACTGCTATTACAGCCCTGTCCTGCAGCCCCAGGGCCACGTTCTTCACCCTGGAGCCCCAGGGCTGAGTTATTCACCCTGGACAGAGGAACTGCAGCCCCAGGGGCCACCAAGAGCCCCCTGGGTGCCACCAAGAGCCCCCTGGGGGCCACCAAGAGCCCCCTGGGGGCCACCAAGAGCCCCCTGGGTGCCACCAAGAGCCACCTGGGTGCCACCAAGAGCCACCTGGGTGCCACCAAGAGCCACCTGGGTGCCATTAAAGCACTGCCCACATCTCGCTGAGCTCCAGCAAGTAAGGGCAGGATTGAGGATTCTTAATGGTTGCTGGCTAGAAAGGAGTCTCGGCAAAGCCTCACCCAGAAACTCATTCCTCAGACAAATACCTATGGGCTCACTCAGCAGGCTCTGGGGATCCAGCATCCCATATATGTCCAGGAGATGTATTTATGTATACACAGAGTCACCACCTCTGAGACTCCTTCCCACCCTGGCAGCTGGAGCTGCTTTGCTTGGAGGCTTTTTCTTCCCTCCTCCCCCCTCCCCCCCCCATGAATTTCCCCTATTTAAGATGCTGAGCTGGAATAAAAGCACTTTCAGCAAGCTTGGGAGGAATATTCCCCACCTTTTCTCCAGGCTGGTGTGTGGCAGAACAAACAGAGCCCATTTCAAACTCCTCGAGCTGCAGGATCCACAAAGGAAATTTCCTGCTCTCATTCAGCAGCCAGTAACCAACCCTTTATTCCTGTGCAAATAAAGAGGGGCTGCAGCCCTCGCTGTGCAGGCCTATTCAAGCTGGCATTTTCATCCCTTTGCCCAGAGAAACCCTCAGAAGGCAGGAATGTCAGGAATGAGGCTCACTCAAGTCTGAACAGACAAGCCCAGCACAGCCCAGCGAGGCTGCTCCCTCTTTTTCATGTTCCTCTGCAGATCTGAAGCTGTGCCAACCCTCGAAAACAGGAGGAGAATGTGGAACTGGAGCCACGGTATTTGTGGGGGAAAAAAAAACCAACCAAAACAAAACAACAAAACCTATTTGTGTTTGGGATTCTGTTCCCACAAAATAAAACATTTTTGGCAAGGACATCATGGGTGGTTTTTCAGTTTTATCAAGGAGTTGCTGATAAGGCTGAAGTTCATTTTCCTTTGTGATGGACATTCATTCCAGCTGCAATCCTTTTTTTTAAATTTGTTTGGCAGCTTCAGTAATTTCAGCCAAAAATACTTTCAACATTAAAACAATCTACTTTTGAAACCTTATGTTTCAGGCAGAGTCCAACAAAAATTCAGCTTTTAGACTGAAATAAAACCCCTCCCCAGCAATATGCTTGGGTTTGGTCTATGGGGGATGCCAAGCTTAGGCTTAAATATTGCTGTCTTAATAAAGACCAGAATTACATCATTAAAAGTCGAAGAATACTGAATTTTTTTGGTGGTTTAGCACTACTTGAAGGTGCTGGATCAGGGAGAGGTGCTTGGCTGGAAGATGCAAAGGCACCAGAGGGTTCAGCTCCACATCCCCAGGCAAGGAGGGCTCAGTAACAGGCAAGACTTTCCTATTTCCACACCAGCAAGCAGCCATCAGGAATTAGGCTTTGGAGCCTTTTGGAGTCCAGTCAACTGAAAGAACAACAGATGAACAGCAGCATTCTCACTCCCAAACCCTTGGGCTCACTAATTATCAGCTGCACACAAAACACATCAAACACTGGCTGCTCCAAGAAGCTGATTCAGTGCTGATGGTTTTCCTCCTTCCAAAAAACAAAAAAACCTGGGATGGCTGAGGTGGATTTTCAGTGCAGGTCATCTCCAAGCACACAGACACCACAATATTCACAGCTTTTTCTGAGCTCACACCTCCCAGGGAAAACTCTGGGAGGGCACTTGGCATTCCCAGTTATCACTTCTATTTAATTCCCTTGGAAAAGTAATAAGAAAACCCTGCTAGGATGGGCAATAAAAGGAAGAAAAATTACAGAATTCAACACAGCCAAGCTGCAAGAGAACTGGGAGGCAGAGACAGCAATTGGGCTTTCCCTTTGCAGTCTTTACTGCCAGGGAATTTGGGGAAGCAGCAACTTTAATTCCTCTGAGTCTCAGCTCTCTCCTGAAAGGTTTGAGCACAAAACTTCCCAATTCATTTCCTTTTCTGTATGGACACCGAGTACATTGCATACAGTCAAAATTACAGCTAAACTAACTCGACTCACAGCTCCAAGGCCCTTCTGGATTTAATTACTTGCTAATCTCCAGCAGTTGTAAGTATTTCTGGCCCTGTTGAGAATTATTTTATTGCACCAGCCATGGTTCAAGCAATAAAAAACCCTCCTAAAATACATTTTAGGGAGACACAGGTATGTACACCTAATTAAAGGTATTTCTAAGCCACAGCTGCTGTTATCCTAGCAAGAAATATAAATATCAAATGAGCCAAAAAACTTGATAAATGCAGATTAGATGGTCGATAAAGACAATTACTATAGCCTTTTTCTCTTCACAGTGGCCCTGAAAGTACAAGATGAAGCTTTAACCTGGAGAAACTTTTAATATTCCACCTCACACAACAAGCACAGAGCTCCCAAACAGCTCAAGACTGCCACAAGTTACCGCAGAGCACAGTAATTTATGGTGCAGTGAGATTGCAACCAGACATTCCTGCTTTGAAAGAGGCCTGGTAGTCCCAAACCCCATTGAAATTCAACTTGGCAAGTGCTTCTCTTAATGCTGTGGCTAATTTAAATCCTTCTAATGACTTGCAGAACTAGACAGCACCAGCAAACATTTGAATAATGAATCTTCCCGTTCCATTCCACACTTACTCGTCCCATATTCCTGTGGGCACATCCAAGATGCAACAACAACTCCCCAGTGAATTTACAGCCAGCTTTAAAATGTTTTTTATCAGTTGCACGACACCTAAGAGTCCTCCAGTAAAAAAACATTATTGTTATTGGTCTATAAAGAATTATAAACCAGAACTGTGGCAGCAGGGCCTGTTCTCACCCTAACACAACTATTTTAACCAATGCCCACAGCTTTTCTGATTTTCCCAGGAAGCAAAAAAAGAGTTGGAAGTGGCAGTAGTTCCTTCCAAAGGGTTCACTGCAAAACCCAATTATCAATTTTAATTCAAGGGACTAATTGGCAAGGCTGTTAAATGCTCCCAGTTAAAAAAGAGTTAAAGGTGAGTATAAAGTACTGATTGAGTCACCTCGGAAGTACCTGCAGCACGTTGCAATAAACTCAATTAAACAGCATCTTTTCCCCCCTCCCCAGAGATATTCCAGCACCACAAATTGCAGCTATCACCTCCCCCGTGTTGCAATGATCTTCCATCAGTACCTGGCAGTTAATCAGGCAGATTTTTAATTTAATTAGATCTACCCCTGCTTTGAAAATGCCATTCAGACATGTCTTCTAACTCAGCAGAGGACCAGGACAAAGACTTGTAAAAATTAAATTACCAAGACTTTCAGATAAGGCTAAAACACTCTCTTATCTTCTGCTGTCTCTTATCTGCTGATGTGATTTTGCTCTGGGTTAATGGGCTTGGGAAGTGTTGGTTTTTTGCAGTGGGTGAGAAGGGATGTTCATGGAGACAGAATTCCTCATCCACAGAGTCCCACAGCCACGGGATCCACTCAGGAACACTTTGATAAAGAAAGCAAGCACTGGATCTCTCAAATATTTCCTCTTCACTTCGGGATGTCAGACAAATCACCCACTTGAGCTCAAGCTTCTGACTCAACCACATTTTCTCTGAGTTCCAGGACAGAGGACAAAGGCTGGCAGGTGTTTGTTCCTCCACTGCTTTTGTCTTTTGAAGTGCTAGGGAATATTTCATTCCATGGGTGTCTCCAGCCTTTGACATACAGATTCCAAACCTTCCCACGTCCAGCCTGCGAGTGTGCTGTACTTTAATAAAGATAACATTTTCCAAAATAACTATTAATTTTTAATAAGCCCTTGCTCCATAGTTCCAGCCAGCTTAGTAATCAGCATGAAAGCTCCAACCAGACACACTCCAGAAATCTGCAAGTCTCACTTGGCATAAGATGAAGAAAAAAAAAGTCAGCTCAGAGCAAAGCTGATACTGGTTGTGGGCAGAGGCTGCCTTTTCCCAGTAATCGTGTTGCAAGAATTTGGAATCATTTCCTCAACAGCAAGAGGGAAGCCAACCCGCCGCCTAAACTCCTCTTTTAAACAGGGATTAACATTTTCATTCCTGGTAAAAGAACTGCTGTCACATTGAGGAGAAACTGCTGGGTCCAAATTCAGCATTACCGAGCCATCTACACAGGCTGCCTGAGGAAGACAAGGATTGTGTGTTCTGCCAAGTTCCTCCAGGTTTTTTTTTCCAATCAGCTCTGCAGATGATGTTGATCCACACCTCTGGTAATGGTTCCCGGTGTCATTCCCCCCTGGACATCCTCAGTTCTCCACGGGCAGAGCCACACTGGCTCCCCACGCTCCTCTCCAGCACTGGGGCAGTAATTTTGGGGTGCTCCCTCACCCCCTTGGCTGCAAGTGCAGCCCAATTATCCAAATTATCAACGACAGGTGGATCTAGAGGAGCTCCTGTCTCAACATGTGAGCTCAACCAGCCAAGCACCAAACCCCTCAACCTTTGAGAGTCTGAGCCGGTTTCTGGCACGGGCACTGTAGGTAAAACTGGAAGAATGAAGAGACCCTTCAGCCTTGACGGGGGAAAAGACGGTTCCTTCTTTATCCCAGAGAATCAGAGATTAATTCTAAAGGCTGTCCCTAAAAGCCTTCCCTGGCCTTAAAGACTCTCTAAAACACTGCGAAGAAAAGTACTGTATTTTGTAAAAAAACCCAAGCAGGCATTAATGAGGCCACCAGGAGCTCCAAAGCGAGCTGAAATAATTCCCCATTAGCACATAAACACCTTTTCCCTCTCCTACAAGGCAAAGCGAGATCTGCAGGCAGCAGAGGAGCCGAGGTACCCCCGGCGCTCCTCAGAAAGCTCCTTCCAGCCAGGCAGGTGAGAACACATTCCCCTGCAATGCTGACAAATCGCTTCCCGGAGCCTTGCCCACACCCTCAGCCAAGTAGAACCTTCAAGGGTAGCTGAGATTTCTGTCCAAAAGCCGCCAGAAGCAGCCGCACACGGAACCCGCCAGCCCCGCGGCGAGCTCGGGGCTGCGGAACGCGGGGCTGCGGAGCCGCCGCTCCGCCCGATCCCCCCCCAATTCCCGGCATGCGAACGGGAGCGCTCACCCGAGGTGTCCCAGAGGCTGAGCTCGATGCGCTGCGTGTCGATCTCGAAGCTGGCCGTGTAGTTCTCGAACACGGTGGGGACGTAGCTCTGCCGGGAGACAGCGCACGGTCAGCCCGCACCCACCGCCGCCGCCGCCCGGCCTCGACCCCGGCCCCGCCGCCGCCCCCAGCCCCAGCCCGGTGCCGTCCCTCTCACCTCCGGGAAGCAGTCCTTGGCAAAGACGTGGAGCAGCGCGGTCTTGCCGCACTGGCTGTCCCCCACCACCACGATCTTGCACTTCACGTTCTGGTTGGGATCCATCACCGCCTTGCTCGATAACTTCTGGCTCGCTCTTCTTTCCTTCATTGATCTCCCCTTAGTCCCTCCGGCCGGCCACAACAGAATTAAAAAAAAAAAAAAAAAAAAAGAACCAAAAAAAAAAAAATCAAATCACACCCGGTTTCCTCGCCAAAAGGCAAAAATAATTAGAAAAACACAATAAAGCCGCTGCGGTGGAGGAGGCACAGCCGCGCAGGCACGACCGCCCGCCCGCCCGCCGGTCCCGCGCTCACTGCTTTGTCCCCCCCGCCGCCCGCCCCTATTTATAGCCTTGCGTCCGCCAATCACCGCCCGCTGCCGCGCGGGCCACGCCCCCTTTCCGCCCGCCGCCGTGGCAGTGCGCCCCCTAGGGGAGCTGCGGGGCGGGGGGGGCGGTGAGGGGGGGCCCGGCGCCCTCAGAGCGATGGGGGCGATAAAGGAGGGGGTTGTGGTGTTATTGATCAAATTTATCTGTAAATGTCAGCGCTGGGGAACGCAACTGTGGGATGTGGGGCTGTGCGGCCTCCAGAGGTGATGCAGGGCTCCTCAGGCGGTACTCAGTGCCTCAGGGGTGAGGGATGCTGTGGGGGGAAGCTGAGGAGAGCAGGGCACTGAGGGGAATGAGGAAGGATGAGGAGAGATAAGGAGGGATGAGAGATGGGATGAGATGACAAAGAAGGGCTGAAAAGGCATGAGGAGAGCTGAGGAGGGATGATGAGAGATGAGAAGGGATGGATGCTTTGCCCCCTGATGGTGGGCAAAGCCCTTGAGAGATGAGAAGGGATGGATGCTTTGCCCCCTGATGGTGGGCAAAGCCCTTAAGAGATGAGAAGGGATAGATGCTTTGCCCCCTGATGGTGGGCAAAAGGGCTTTTCCCTCAAAACATGGTCATAAGGAATGTGTCAGGATCTCACAAAAACAGGGAATCATGGAATATTCCGTGTTGGAAGGGACCCACAAGGGTCAGAGTCCAACCCCTGTCCCTGCACAGACACCCCAACAATCCCACTCTGAGAGCATTGCCCCATCGCTCCTGGAGCTCCGGCAGCCTCGGAGCTGTGCCCATTCCCTGGGGAGCCTGGGCAGTGCCAGCACCCTCCTGACACGCACCCTAAACATGCCCGGACACAGCTCCAGCCATTCCCTCAGTCCTGTCCTTGTCACAAAGAGCAGAGATCGGTGCCTCCCCGCCACCAACATCCTCCTATTTTTTTTGCTTCCTGGACACAGCCCCAAGAGAAGCTGGCTGAGGTTCAGCAGAGGATTGAGCATCGTTCCTGAAAGGAGAGCCCTGAACAAGGGATGGTTTGTGAGCCTCTTGTAGCGCTCGTCTCCATCGAGTGCTCCTCTCGTTTCCCATACGGCTCCATGTGGCATCTGGATCCCTGGAAAAGGCGCTGCCAGCAGGCAGGGGGCTGGAGCAGAGCCTGCCTCCCCTCCTTCTCCAGCCTCACGGCCTGGCTTTGCCTGGAACAGCCGGACACAGGGGTGGCCTTCCTGAAGGTGCAGCCTTGACCTTATCTCTTGAGTCATCCAGGTCATGAACCTGCCCTGTGTCAGTTCTGGGCTGAAACGTGAGCAATTCATCAAGTTTTAAAACAACATCCTGAAAAAAGGAGGTTGGCTCGTGCCTGTTTGACCATGGGGAGATGCTGCCCTGACTCACACAAGAGAATCCCAAACATGACATTTCAAAATTCAGTGCTGATATTTTTGGGGTTTGTTCCAATGTGTCACATCTTTCGCTGGTCAAATTACTCATTTCCAAAGAATCGGTTTCTGTTTGGAAACAATGTGCAAAACAGTAAAATTTGCTCTGTGTGCCTTATTTGTAAAGCCTTGGAGCAGACAGTTTCCATCTCTTTTTTTTGTTTTTAAATTAAAAGCTGCTCCTTTGCAGCCTCCATCCATCCCTGCTGTCCACCAGCTCTTTGGAAAAATGGTGGAATGGGAGGAATAAGCAGGGAAGAAAATGAATGCTCACAGGAAGCTGAGTTTCTGCTTTTTGCTCAGTACTGGTTTGGGAGATAAATCCAGAAAAATACAGTTGTGTAAATGCTCTCAGGTGTTCTCCAAAGGGTTCTGCAATCCTGGGTTTTCTGCCTTTCCCTCCACACCGGAACATGGCAGGTAGGATCGAGCTCTGGAATTTCAGCTCTGGCTCCTTGGGAGCCCAACACACCAACAGAGAAATATCTTGGCTCTAAGGAGAAGAGAAGACAGGGCTGAAAGAGCTCTTTGTTCATCCTGAATGGGAGCTGGGCATGAATATCTGTCCCTGACCCATCCATCGGGCACCTCCGGAGAGATGGACACAAGATGGACCAAAGCTGGCCCTGATGCCACCCATTCCTTGGAGCTTTGGCTTCCTCAGAGGAGGAATTGGTCTCCTCTGCAATCCTGGAGCAGACATCTCCTCACACAGCTCCCATGGAAAATCCCCCTTCGTCCAGCTATGCTTGGAATGTGGAAACTTGAACGCACAAGGAACCTTTACTCACTGTGAGCAGAGAGCTTCCATCAGCACCTCCTGGTGACATCATCTTTGCATGATTTGTTTGCTGCCAACAGCACCCAGCCCATCCTCAGGGATTTGGGGGTGTTTTGGGCACTGGGGACAATCCTTGGGAACCACCATCTTGTTGGCATTCCTTGGGGAAGCTGCTCCAGACCTGGTAATCCCCATAAGCCCACTATTCCCATCAAACCCTCACATTTCACGCCTTTTCCCATCTCTCAATAACTCCGGGGATAACGCAGTGGGGGTTGATGTTCCCATCTGGATTTTTCACACGCAGTCTGGATTTTTGATTTATAGGGCCGAGTTTCGTGCTTTGCTCCGCTCAAATTCCCCATTTTTCTCCAGATCTGACTGTAGCCTTTCACAGTTTCTCCTCTTTCCATCCCCGAAATCACGATGTGTACATTAATAACACACACGCAATTTGGGATTGGCGTGGTAATGGCTTCTGATCCCATCTAAGATTTCATGGGAATATCAAAATACAGTTTTCTCCCCTCACAAACAATTTGCCCAAGCACTTTCTATGACTGTAATAAACCAGCTGAGAACAAGTGCTTTTAGTCTCAGAATAACTGCTCGATGATTTAAATCTAAAATTGCCCTCCAGATCTCTCTCCCTGCAATGCCAACTACTAAAGCATGCACGGAAAATATTGAACCATATACATAAAACATGGATCTTACACATCCCACCCCTCCTCCTCGCTGCTGGTGTGCAGCTAAACGCACATTAAAAGAACATTATCAGGGTTTAAGGTCAAACATTTGCGGATTAGGAAATGCGCGTTTCCTGCGTGTCGGAAGCGAGGGCTCCCTCAGGAATACGTGGGGATGGTCATTAATTCCACGGTCACGTCGGATTTTTTAGTTTGTCCCAGAACTCGTGGAGCCCTTGGAGCGATTTTGTCACCTTAAGGAGGAGCTCTTGAAGAACACCCGCCCCTCTGCTGGGCTGGCGTGGAATCCCTGCCTCGTTTAGGGCCGCAGTTCTTCTGAACGCTGACCCATTTGTTATCTCTTCGGCGGGGCTTATCAATGTCATATTCGACTTCTTGACAGATGAGAAGGGATTATTTCTCCCCGCTGCCTTGTGTGGTGATGCCAGGAGCCCAGCTGGACCGTGTGACAGCAGAGAAGCAGTGAGGTCACAAGGACCTGCTGATTCCCGCTGAGGAGCCGCCTCGGATCATTCCCAATCCTTAACGTTATGCAGATGTTGGAGAAGGAGCTCCTGCTACTTCCCTGTTAGGACTTCAAGCCCCAAACCGCACTGCCTGCCTTGGGAATTCTCTCCTCGGGAAAAATCAGGATCAAGGAGCTCAATTGCCACACGTGGCTCAGAGCTTGCCAAACCCAAACCCCAAAGTCCTTCTGTTCCAAGGAGGGTTTGAAATTGATGGTGGCAGGGTGAGAACGAGCCTCTCCCATTTCGTGATGTCGGTGGAATACTATGCAGGAACAACGGCATGAAAATCAATGCTAATTAGCTGTGAAGTGAAAACAAAATGAAGCTTGACACTCTCATAATCTCTATTTTGGCATTTAGAAATCCGGCTGTGACTCCAGTGCCGGGAGAGAACTGCATAAATCCATAAAATCAGCTCGAGACACCAGTGAGTCTCCCTCACCTGACTGACAGGTCCTTGGGTGCTAAGACTTGGATGTGAATTAAGCTCAGCTATTCCGAGTTTCAGGAGCTGAGGGCAAAGCTTTACCAAAGCTAAAATGCTTTTAAAAGCCCTTAATGAAGGCAGGATATTAAAACAGAGGCCGAGGTGGTCAAAGATCCTGGCTGTGGTGTTGTTACTCACAGGCAGGGTGGAATCCCATCCCTGCTGCCAGCCCTGGGAACGGTCCTGCGGGGCCTGCTGCTCCTGGGCCAGATCCAGAGGCTGTCCCAAGGTGTTTATCCCCATGAGGGATGGCAGGTGTGAGGTTCTTTCCTGTTTACAGAGGGATAAAAGGGTGCAGGAAGGATTTTTCAAGGAGCACATGTGGAGTCCATGAGTAAGGACATGTGAGGGGTGGTCACTCGCTTCCCACCACACCACCCAGCCAAGGAGGCCTTGCAGAAGCCATGAAAATTATGTGGATAATTCAGATATATCTGAATTCTGCATCTGGAAAAGCTTCATGGTTTGGGAATGGGAAAATATGTTTTAGGAGCCAGAGAAATGCCCTGAGGCTGCTTCTTGGAATCAGAGAATCCCATAATGATTTGGGTTGGAAGGGACCTTAAAGCTCATCCCATGCCACCCCTGCCATGGGCAGGGACATCTCCCACTATTCCAGGGTGCTCCAAGCTCCATCCAACCTGGCCTTGGGCATTTCCAGGGATGGCACAAGGGGATTCTTGTGTGGGGTCAAGTTCACACCGATGGCCTGAACTGGCTGTTTGACCTTCTCATCCCACCAGCTGGTAAACTGCCTCAGATCAAACCTTCCCTGCAGCAGAATTATTCCATTTGGGAAAATGCACCTAAACCAGGAAAACTCCTGGATAAACACAGCACAAGGATCTCGTGCAGCTCCAGCTTGGCTGTTCCATATTTATGATTTGTTAGCGCTCGCAGGAAGAACAAATGACACGTCGGGGGTGCTCTGCCATCCATGAAATCACAGGGAGCTCAAGGACATTCCCTGCCTTGGGATGGTGGGGCAGGAGCAGCCTCCAGTGAGCAGGAACCCACGTGAGGAGCCCAAACTCCCCGTTGCCAGCCCACAGCTGTAACTGCAGGGTTCTGTCTGAATTCCTGCTGCTGTTGTGCATTCCTGGCTCGTACAAAATCAGCACAAACATCTTAGGAAGGACTTGTATCCACAGGGATCAAAGCCTGTGTGGCTGTAATCGGGATGATAACACAGGATTGGATTTCAACAAGGAAGAATTGTTTTGAGGGTTTTTTTTTTTCCCAGAGTCCCGTTGGAATTTGAAGGAGCATCAGAGTTGCATTACATTGATCTGGGTCTGGACTCCAGTCTGAATGAGATCTGAAGATCCACAGAAATTTATGGAGAAAATTCCATTGAATTTCTTGTGCTTTGGCTTGGAGTGAAATGATTTCTAGATGTCGTTGGAGAATATCCTGCAGACAAAAATATTTCCCTCTCGGTTCCTGGAGGTTAATTATGGAGATTCCTTATAGAGGATCAGCAGTGCCAGTTGCTGGGGAGACAGGAAAAGTATTTATTATAGGGAATTCTAGCCTGGAGCTGCATAAAAATGTTCTGACAGGATGGTTTTCCATCAGAAATATTGGTACTCTGAAGGCAGCTTGTTTTGCAGAACTTCTTGGATTTCAGTGGAATTTGGTATTAGGAGCTTGCTGAGATGAAATTCTCTGCTAAGGTTGCAACTTTCAGATTGAATCTTTTCTTTTTTTTTAATGAGATATTAAATTCCAAGATTTATTTATAATGTAGTTTCTGGAGATGGATAGGAAATGAGGAAACTTGGAACATTTTTAGTCAAAGGATGGAGTTCATTTCGCAAGGAATTTTGAAATCCTTTTGCTTGAATCTCATTTTGGGCTGGAAAAAACGAGTGCAATTGCATAATCCCCACTCCTCACCCAGCTCTGGCCAATCCCAGAGGGTGCTGGGGGCCAAAGGCAGACTCTGGGAACAGCTTGCAGGGAAAAGTGCAGCAGATCAGGTCAGTACTGCATGTCCTTACCCAGTCCTCTGAATTCCTCCCACTTCCCTGAAGGCACTGCAGCTTGGAATTATTCCTGAAGAGCACAAAACTCAGCCAATGAGAAATGTCACTTTTTGGCTGTGGCACCATCGAGGTGGATTTGTTATCCTGAGGAAGTTCAGAGCTTTTCTCCTCCCCCACCCCTTCGTTCCACCCCAAGCCTCAACTATTCTGTGACCCAAAGCTTTCCTGGCTGCACACACATATTTGTAATTCCTGCCCATGTGAATGAGTAACAGCAGCACAGACCCTTGGAAGCATTGCAGGAATTTTTTGGGAGCCATTTGAAACTCTTCGCGCGCTGGGGCGTTGATTTTTATTGTTTTCTGTCCCTCAGGCACAACATTTCCCACCATAAATTTGTGGGGACGAGTTTGGAGCTGGATTTTACCATTTTTTTGTGGGGCTGGGAGCTTTAGCTTGGAGGGTGCCAGGCTGGGATTAATCCAGCTCTGAGCTGCAGAAAAACCTCAGGAATTTTTGTGGGGGAAAAGAAGGATGGCCACGGGCATCCATGAGGGGAAAGCACCGAGCAGAGACAAGGAGAGAAATGAGGAGTGGACAGAGCCTGGAGCTGCTGTAAATCAACTACAGACAGGAGAAATTCTCTGGGAGAAGCATTTTCCTGGGATTTGGGACATGCAAGATCCATGGGAAGGGGGCAGCTAAAAAATAAGAACAGCAAATGTTCCACTTTAGGAAACTCCCAATTGCTGCAAAAGCAAAAGCTGCTCCAGCAAGTCCTCGCTCCCAGATTCCCAGATTTCTAATTAACTCAAACTGTGGAGGCAGCTCCTGCTCAGCCCTGGCGAGGGATTGGCTTCGGGAGGAGCCGCTCTCCGGAGCTCTTGGAGGGAGGCTGCACAAAAATGAGATTTCAACCAAGGCCCCAGGTCAAACAGGACATTTCTGGGTCACGGGGGCCCTGGCCTGGATTTTCAGCAGCTCTGCCTGCAGCCAGCAGGATGAAATGCAGAGCTTTGCTCCCTTTCTCTGCCTCCTTTGTGGCGTGTGGAAAATGAGACATTTCCAGGAGCTGGAGCTCAGAAAGCACCAGCAAGGANNGCCTTCCCAGATCCAGCAGTGTGGGGCTGGCTGGATCCATGGGAGCCTTCCCAGACTGCCCATCCCTGCCCAGTGCTCCTCCAGGAGCTGCTGATGGAGCCAGGTTAGGGCTGGCTCCTCTGATCCACTCATGGAAGCTCAGATCCTGCTTTTAGTGATGCTCCTGCCATGCCAAAAATGGAGGAGCAGCTCCTTTGGAGACATTCCCACCTGAAGGGATTTTTACTCCTTCACTCCTCAATATTCCTCAGCCTTGCCAAACCACCAGGAGTTTTCCACAGGGGATGAGAGAGGTGATTGACAGGGATGTGGAACCAAAGCTGAGTGACTCCCATCATCTCAGCCTCGTGGGTACAACACAATCCAGGCATTTCATCCTTAGAAATCCTCAGGATTCTGAGACACCCCATCCCCCATGCTGCTCACAGGCTGTAAAAACCCAAGGGATTAGGGATGAGCCATGGAAAAAACCGGGGTTTTCCCTGGGAAAAGCCCAGCTTTCAGTCAGCTGTGACAAGCACTGGCTAGTGGGACGTCAGGGATATCAGGGACACCCCGCTGTCCCTGTGCCAGCAGGACACCAGACCTTGTGCACAAAACCATTCCTTGAAGAGACTCTCCCCCAAGCGCAGCGAGGAACGTGCCCTGGGCTGAGAGCCAGGGCGCTGCCGGGGGGATCCCTGTCCCTCCTCTTCCTTCCTCTCCAGCAGGTGGGAATCCCCCTCCCAGCCCTGGAGCCCTTGGCATGGGCACATTCCCAGCAGCGCTCCTGTGGGCACCGCAGGACCTTTGTTCTGAGTCACCCTGAGCAGAGCAGAGATAAGGGAAGGACTGGCAGCCCTCCAGCCTGCACAGATGCCGGCTTATTTTGAACTCCACAAATGATTTCTGGGCTCGAGGAAGGATCCCAACACCTCCTCCTCCTCTCCAAATACTTTTTAAAGTCCCCCATTTCTCCCTCTTTCTCTACATTCTCCCTGTGGCATCAACACCTTCACCATGGGTACCCCAAAAAAAAAAACCTGGAAAAGCCAAACCAAATATTTTGTCAAGAATCAAACTGAGCCAAAGCTCCAGCGGGGGGAAAGAAGAGGTTTTGTTTTATCAGCAAACCAAACACACTGGTCAGGAGCAAAGTGCTGTTTTCCCTCTTGGAACAGCCTCCTGGAAATGAGGCCAAGGCAAGTTTCATTTGCAACACTCATTTGATGAACTCTGGCAGGTTAATGATGTTGCTGGGTTTAATTAAAGCAGTTTTAGGCAGGCTCAGTCCCTCCTCCTTAGGAAGGGCCACAGTGCTTTGGAAGTGCTGCTGACATCCAGCACTGGAGCCCAGCTTTGGGCTGGAATCATGGAATTGTGACCATGGGTGGGACATGGGGTACAGCCCCAAATCCCCATTTCAGCCCCAAATTCCTGTTCCAGCCCCAAATCCCTGTTGCAGCCACAAATCCCCATTTCAGCCCCAAATCCCTGTTCCAGCCCCAAATCCCCATTTCAGCCCCAAATTTCTGTTCCAGCCCCAAATCCCCATTCCAGCCCCAAATCCCTGTTCCAGCCCCAAATCCCCATTTCAGCCCCAAATCCCTGTTCCAGCCCCAAATCCCCATTTCAGCCCCAAATCCCCATTTCAGCCCCGTGTCTGAGGCAGGCACCTGACTGTCCACAGGGTTTTCTGGGTGCCCTCAAGTTCGATTTGAGACTCCAGGACTTCCACATTCCGGTGAGACCCAGCAGGGCCACGGCTCCACTCCTGAGATTTCTCCTCATCTCTTCCCAAAATTTACGGACCCCAAAGCGTATCCTGAGAGCCTGGGAAGTGTCCCAGCACCAAAAGCCCTGGTGAGCCCTGAGGAGCCATCCCAGGCTTTTCTCCAGCCTTAAAATAAACCAAAGCTGGCAGTGGCCGCTGCTTTCCATGGAAAGCGTTTCCTGCAGGAAGACCCTGAGGTGACACAGCTCCAGTGAGTCCCTGTGGGGTTACCTGGCACCTCTGTCCCCATTGTGACACCACACACCTCATTTCTGGGCTGGCTGTCACCCCCTTTGTGACTCAGACTTCCAGTCCACCACTGGTCTCTGCCAGGGAAGCGCTGCTGGGAATGCTGAGTGATGGAAAATGCAAGCAGAGCAGCAAATATCCCTCTGTCAAATGTGGAAATGAATGTTCTGGATTTATTCTGCATTCTAAAAATTCTCAGCTTCCTGCTCAGACTCACTCTGGCCTCTCCATTGAGGTTGGACTTGATCTTGGAGGTCTTTTCCAACCTTAATTTTCTGTGGGTGGGAATATTTTGCTGGAGGATGCTCCAGATCCTGGTGATCAATTTTCCAGCCCAATCCTGCCTTCCTGCTTGGGGATCAAAGCCTTTTGCCAAACTGTTGTTGCTTTGCTTGGAAAATCCACAGAATGTGTTTGATTTCTCCAGGTGAATTAAAGTAGGAAAGGAATAATAATCTCCTAAAAATCAGTGGGATAGCCCTGAGAGTTCCCCATCTCACATCCCAATTGCTGCAATGCTAATCCCCAGCAGAATGCCTGCCAGGAAATCTTGGGGAATGAGTAGCCTTCCCTACCCAGGACATGGGGATCCTTCCTCAGGGACATGGGCAAGAGCAGGGCTTTAATTCTCATCCCTAAATTTCCTGTCATTAAGTTGATAACCCCATTGTTACAAGGGCACCTTCCTTTTTGGAGGCACAGCGCCCCAGGCTTTCAACTTGGGGGAAGATTTAAATCCCTTTAAGTCAGGGATGAACCCTTGCTCCTTTTGGGACCGTGGGAGATCAGGACAGGTGACAGAGAAAAGGAGTGACTTGTTCAGTACATGGAAGGTTTTTAGGAACAAAGGAATTTTTGAAGGGGTTCAACACAAATTCTTTGATAATTTAGATTTCCAGCAGTGTGGGGTGACAGGACAAGGGGGAACGGCTCAGGACTGGAAGAGAGTGGATTATGGTTAGGAAAAAATTGTTCCCTGTGAGGGTGGGGAGGCCTTGGAACAGGCTGGGGCTGCCCCTGGATCCCTGGAAGTTCCCAAGGCCAGGTTGGACTGGGATTGGAGCAATTTGGGATAACAGAAGGGGTAAAACAGGATGGGCTTTAATATTCCAGCCCAAACCAGTCTGGGATTCCATAACTGACCCCCACCCTCAGTGTGACCATTCCCTGTTGGGCTCAGCAGCCCCTGACACCGAGCCCAGCCCATGTCACCCCCCAGGGACACCCTGGCTGCTCCCACCACGGCCCCACACATCCTGATTCTCTGCCCCATCAGGATTTCCCCCCCAGCCCTTTGCCTGCACATGCAAGAAGGTTTCCCTTGTCACAGCCCAAGCCTGCAGCTCACATTCATGCATTTAAAGCACAGACAGGCTCGTAATTAAATTCTGGAATATTTTAAGCCCTTGTAGTGATTTGAAGGTCTCGGAACTCAGCTCAGCATATGTTGCTCTCATAGTAAGCTCGAGTTCTGCCAGCTGCCTGCGTGGGCTCTCCCTACAATTCCCATTTTCCTATCAATGGACTGCATCCAAGAGCAAGAATCATTCCCCAGGCACAGCAAAACGTGGCCCCTTCTCTGCCCAGGAGCAAAACCCTGATGTTCTCCCAGCTAAGGAGACACTCACAAGGATGGGATCACCCCGAAGCTGGAGTGGTTTAACTGGAGCATGGCAGGAATTCTCCATTTCCCAGGCCAGGGAGGATCCTCTGCTCTGGTTACACGAGCCAGGAAGCAAAAACGAAAGGTGGGGGATACTCAAGTGTTATTTTCTTTCTTTTTGAAGCCCAGATGGTTTCCAAAGGCAGTTCCCGAAGCCGTGGCAGGAATGTCAATGGGCAGGAAGCACTCGTGACTCTGAGTACCTGACCCAAACACGTGCCTCACCTTCCTCCTTTTTTTTTCCTGGAAAGGATCCCATCCTTGCCTACCAGCTGGTAAACACTGCTGCTTCCTCCGAGGCTGCAGAGCTCAGCTCCATCCTGACTTGGGTTTATTCATGGAAGACATCTCTCCTTCAGGAACAGGGGCAGGGATGCTCCTATGGCATAAGGAATCCTCAAGTCTCCATCCAGGGGCAGAGATGTTGCTCCTCACCCCAATTCCCAACCCATCCATCGTGGAGAGATTATGGTGAGGGCTGCACTTTGGAATCATCCTACTCAATAATATAATCAATAATCAATAAAAAATGAATTATCTACCCAGGCGATGCCCCCTCATCCCAGTGTCCTCCCACAGCGTCTCCCACACTGACACAGAACAATTCCCTGGTGTTAAAGCCCGCTGGGAATTGTTGTGAAAGCGCCTGGAGCCAGGGGCGAGCGCTTTAAACACATCCTCAAAGTCAGGGCCATTCCCGGAGTCATCCCAAAACCCCAGAGAGCTGGGAACCCTCCTGGAGGCAGCCAGAGCATCCCCACCCTCCCGGCCGAGCATCCCTCAGGCCTCAGGGCTTTTGTGACATCCTCAATCTTTTGTTGGGAAAAAATCCCTGTTCTGTTTGTCCTGGATGGCAGCAGGGCCAGCTCCGAGGAATTGGGTGCCCCTTTCCTGGGAAGTGCCGGGATGGGCAGCGCAGCCCCGGCTCTTCCCGACGTTCTTGGGTGTGAAATTTTCCCAGAGTTTGTCAGGAAACTCTCCGTGGCCGCTTTTTTTTTCTTGGAACAACTCATTAACTCCGAGCGGAAATCTTCGGGCTCTGGGCCAGGTTTCGTAATGCTCCAGGAGCAACGCGGGGACAGGAGGTTTGCATGGAAAAACCCCCAAAATTCCAGCACAAACGATAAACTCCGAGCTCCCTGCGTGTATCCTCGCTCTGCTCCGCACGCAGCAAAAGCGGTCTGGACAAACCACACGGCCACAGTTTGTCCCAAAATAACATTTTCGTGGAATATCCACCACGTGGGATTGCTGGCAGTGTGGAAATCGCTGCTCTGGAGGGCTGGGGAAGGCTCTGGAAACACAAAATATTGGAGAAGTTCGGCCCTCCCCACGCCAGCCCCTCCCACACATCTCAGCTGTCCCTGGGGGCACCTCTGGGTGCTAAAAAGAGGGGAAAGAGGGAAAAAAACAGCCGGAATCTTAGCACATTTCCGGGAATAAAGTGAAAAAAACCCTTTTTCTGTCAGAGTCGGATCCCATTCATGCTCTGCTGTAAATCCACGTGGGAGGAGGAAGCCCCGGAGCTCCTGGGGACAGCCCGTGCCCGAGGCGTGCAGGAGGAGCTGCCAAAATCCATGGAAGGAGCGCGTCCATCCCACCCAGCGCTTCCAAAAGCTGCTCTTTTTGTTCGCCTCACCTTTCTATTCAAATTCAGCGGTGCTAAACCAACATTTATTCCGTTTTTTCCGGGTCAGGAACCACTCCCTGCGTGCAGATATTTAAAATACGCATCTGAGTTGTGGCTGTGCGTGTGTCTGAGGAGCAGAAAAGCTGCCCGGGATATTTTTAGCCGCGTGTTTTTCTGCAGAGCCGCATCCCAGATGAATTTTTGGTTCCTCCCCGCCTGGGGACTGAATCAGTTTGGGTGAAACGCTGAGCTGAACGTTACCAGCCCCTGCAATACGTTTATAAAAGGAATGATCCAAGCACTAAAAATTCCAGTCCGGCGTGAAAATCCCTGGAAGCAGAGCTGGGGCTGGGCGGAGGGAGCGGGGGAGGAAGGAGGGCACTGACCGGGGGCAGGGTGGAGGGTGGGCGATGTCCCTGCTGTCACCCCGTACCTTCTCGGCGCTCCCGGGACTTTTCGGGGATCGAGCAGCCCTGAGCAATGTTGCACATCCCTATTTCTGTGTGTGCTTCCAGCCTGGAGCGGGTTCTCCTCATTCTCTGCCCTCTTATCTCTTATCAGAGGAGCCTGTGCTCAGCACTGCCCGCTTGGCGACACCTGGGAAGCGTCGGAATCTCTTCCCTTGCCTGCGGGGGGAAGGAATTCGGGGGGTTTGGCACCTGAATCCACCACATTTCCAGCGCTCCTCCGTCCCCAGCACTGCCCCGGGCAACAGGGATGTGCTGCTTCCTCACTGTCACATTTTTGGGGGGTACCAAATGATTTAACTGATGTATTTTCTACCTTGCAGCATTGTGGGAGCCTGCCCTGCGCTGCTGCATGAGCCGCCAGCTGATTTCAGTGGATTTCGAGCTGAAATTCATATTAAACTGAATTTCCTGAGCACAGAACACGACCTGAGTGCTCTGCCCGGAGTCCCCTCTTTAAATATCAAGAGGTGGAGAAGGAAAATGCCTTTCCAAGCCTCTGCCCTTCCCCTGCCCTGCAGCCCGGGGTGTTTTCTGCAGCCACCGACAGATTATTCACGCCTTTGGTATCTTCACCACCTCGCCTTTAGGATCAACTCATAAAACATAAATATTTTGTGTTCCAGAGGGACTTTTTGGGGTATTTAGCAAGCCCTTCGTGTGGATTTCTCCCCAGGAAAAGGATGTGCAGGGAATGGGGACGGGGATGGGGACAGGGATGGGGGTCCCTGCACTGCGGCATCACCACTGGAACAACCTCTGCATCAATAATGGACGGGTTTGGCTTTTTAGGAATGTACTAAAAGCCTCTTTTTTGGTGTAAATCGTTTTTAATGGCCATTAAAATGTAATTACAGGACATTCAGGGACAGGTCCCCATGCCAGGACAGCCCCACATGAGGAGAAGGAAAACATCTGGGAGGAAAATATGGGGCAGAAAATGAGAATTGGTGACTTAAGGCAGGGCGTGCTCGTGAAACGTGAGGGAGGAAACGCTGACGGGGCTTTTTGCCTTGGAAACTCGGTTAAACACGAGCCCAGCGTTGCACAAAATGTGCATGGAAGATGTCCATGTAGATGTTGTGGGATGAGAAATGTCCCAAGCATTGCCAGGAGAGGTAGGGCACAGAGGGTCAGGCACTCCTGGGGGGTCTCAAGCTGCCCTGGGATGGGGAGGGAGTTTTGGTGAGGGACTCACACTGAGGGCTCACTCAGGCTGCAGCAAACAGGGATGCAGGCCAGGAAAAGCTGCACTTGGAGCTTCCTGCTCCCAGCAGAGGCCTCTGCCAGTGACAGTTGTGCAAAACCATTTCAACAACGTGCTCCAAACCACTTCCAAATGTTTCCCAGGCTGGAGCAGAGCTGCCCAGGCTGCCACAAGTGCCACCAAGCTGGGGAGCTGCCCTCGCTCCGGGCACGCTGCCCAGCAAACCTGCTTCCTCTGCTGTCCCAGCAAATTCCTGCTGGGAAGAGGATGCTCCCAGCTGGAATGGAGAGGCATCAGCCCCGCTCCCCTGCAGCCGAGGGAATGCAGCATTTATTGTGGTTTATTTTGTTGGAGTCATTTCCGTGGCTGCTGAGCTTCCCCAGGGCTGGCCACCCACTGGGGGTGCAGGCACCTCTGGTCATTTATGCCCTGTTTCCTCAGGAATTCGGGAATGGGACACAGCCTGCTGTTCCTGGCAGCTGCTGCTGAAGGCTTGGATGTGTTCCTGGTGCCAGGGACACCTGGATGCACGTTATGGAGCTGTGGAAAAACATTCCTAATCCTGCCTGCACAGCACTGTCCTCCCAGAGCAGCCACTGTGACTAAAGGTGAGTTTGGGATTGCTCCAGACTCCTGCTGGATCTCCCTTCCAGCTGCAGTGGCAGCAAATTCCCAGTTTTTGCAGCTCTATGAGCCCCAAATCACTCCCAGAGTGGGATGTGGGGTACCCCAGTGCTGCTGCTGCTGCAGGGGGGATGGTTTGGGTCCTGCTCCCTGTGCCCTCTCATTTGGCTTGTCCCCAATTATCCCAAATTCATTCCCACACAAACTCCAGTGAGAGGTGGAGTCCAGGAATGGAGCCAAAGTGGGGTGGCTCTGATGAAGGTGAAAGGCACCATTCACTTCACTGAGGGTTTTTTGGGGGTAGGGGTGAGAAATCCAGCTCCCTCCCAACTTCTGCTCATCTCCACTCCCCTGACCCGGAATTCCACTTTTAAAATAACTCTGTTCTGCAGGAAGAGCGTCCTAAAATACACACCTGACCTACTTTATCCAGCTCTCTTCCCAAAATGTCATCCTGCAGCTTGAGGAGCGGGCTCTGTGGAGCAAGACACGGCTGGGGGTCAAGCTGCTCCTGCAGGGAAGGTGAGGCAATGATCTCCTCTTCCCTGAGGGTCAGGGCAGGAATTGGAGCTTGGCAGGAAATCCAGGGTTTGGGGTGGGTTTGGGGACACACATGGGGGGATTTGGGACTTGTCCAAACCACACAGGAATGCAAACTCCCTGCTTGTTAATCCCTTGGGAATGGCCTGCTGTGAAATTCCTGGGCTTTCTGCCTCCCAGCCAGGCATCATCTCCCAGAACTGGGAATGCCACACAGAAAGGGCTCTGAAAGGGGGACAACAACCCTCAAGCCAAGGTTTCAGTGCCAGGCACGTGGCCTGGGACATCTGACCGGTGTCACCTCCCTGGACACCTCTCAAGGCCACAGGAATCTGGTGCTGCTCATGATCCATCAGAAATCCAAAGCTCCTTCCCCGTGTCCCAGCCAGCAGCACCACCCTGGACTCAGAATCGGATCTGAGGCCATCAGGACAATGTTTACATCCCATCAGGACCATGTTTACATCCCATCAGGACCATGTTTACATCCCATCAGGACCAGGACAATGTTTACACCCCGTTTTTCCTTCCATTTGACTCCCATTCCAGAGGTGAACCCCTCCTTCCCAAGGATTTTAAGGCCCTGCTGAGGTTTGGGGAGTGTTTCCCCCAAACTGTGGGGAGGAAACACAGCCCTGTGAGGAGCAGAAAAGACACCCAATCTCCAAGGATTGATGAGCACATCCAGGAAAATGATGGATTTTTCCAGGTTATCCCATTCATCCTCACCCAGGAAGGAAATTAATGAAGCTCCCGGAGTTATTCCTGCTAATTGATGACCTATTAATGGCAATAAAGCTTTAAGAAAGCACAAATGTGTTCTGTGGAAGGGCAGAAGTGAGTGGCTCTTGGTGGTTTATCCAGTGATTTGGGAGGGGGGAATTACTGGGGATTTGATCCCTGCTCCAAGGCCTGCTCTGCATTTCAGCAGGGAATAGCATTAAAATGAATGCTGGCACTTACAGATGGTGATTGAGTAATTAAAGGCTGATTAATCCAATTTTATTTAAGAAAATGGGTGAGGGAAGGAGCTGGGAAATGATGGAAAAGTGGAGCAAAGGTGAAACTAAGGATAATTGGGGCTGGCTTTGGAAGATAATGGGAATTCAAAGGGAATGCAGGAGATTGGACCTGTGTGGACATCAGGAAAAGGAGGGGATGACAAAGGCAGGGAAGAAATTGGGCAAGGGCAGGTGACAACCAGAGGAGCCAATTCCTTCCAGATCCACACAGAAAACTACATTGGATATTTCCATTACCAACCATAAAAAGAGAGAAAAGTCTCTGGAGGGGGTGTTTGCTGCTGAAATTTCCTGATAAATTCTGCTGGAGGCACCAATTTTAGGGGAAACGTGGATCAATTGGAATCTCATGGATGGAAATCAAGCACTCAGGATCTCCCAGGGAAGATTTGAGCTGTGTGGGAAGAGTGGGAATGGGTTCAAAAGGATGGAGGGGTGGAGCTCTGCCTGGCCATGGGGTGAGGAGATGCCAGGAGGTGCACAGGGACCTCACTGACCTGGGATGGTTGGACACAGCTCTGATCCAGAAGAAATGAGCAGTCCAAGTGCAGGACAGATTCCAGGAACTCGGTGCATTTAATCCACCACCATCTCAGGAAAATCACGTGGGAGAAAATCTGTGAAGATGTTGAAGGGCCAGATGTGAGGCAGAGGGGAATTTCTCCCAGTGGGAACTGGAGGAACCCTTCAAGATCTGCAATCAAACCAGCCCAGAGGTTCCAAAGGCCACAGCACTGCTTTGGTGGCCACTTGGGGACCTGAGGAGCCACCCCTGTTTGGGCCTGGGCGAGTCCATCCCCACGGGAGGGAGGAGAGGCTTTGATGTGGTACCTGCAGGAGAAGGGCCCTGATAAAGCCGGGATCCTTCAAGTCAGACCAGAAAAACCTGAGGTGCTGCCACCCACCCTGCAGCTGATCTGATGCCTCTGGGATGAGTGGGGCAGGAGCAGGGACAGGAGGGTGGGCTGGTGGCCAGGAGTTCTTTGTTCCCATAGGGAACAGAAGAGATCAACACCGAATAATTGGAATAATAATTGTGTCTGAGGCTCCTGAGCCAATTCCCTCCTTCTCCTGTAGCAGCATCCCAGGAGCTGGGTTCCAGGTGCTGCACATTTCACTAACTGTAATTAGTTATTTCAGAGTAATTTTGGAGACTGGGAAAAAAATGAGAAATGTGTTGGTGATAAATAATTTGCTTTTTCCCCCCATGTTTTTTTTTTTCCACAGCCACAGATTAGAGCAGAGGAAAAGAGGGAAGATTCTCACCCTCTCCAGAGACCCCACTGGCAGAGCTGTTGCCAGCTCTGGAAACCCCAAAGTAAGGATGTGGAGCTGCTGGAGCACATCCAGAGGAGGCCATGGAGATGCTCCAGTGCTCTGGAGCCAGGCTGGGAGAGCTGGGAATGTTCCCCTGGAGAAGGGAAGGACACAGGGAGAGCTCAGAGCCCCTTGCAGGGCCTGAAGGGGCTCCAGGAGAGCTGCAGAGGGACTGGGGACAAGGCCTGGAGGGCCAGGACACAGGGAATGGCTTCCCAGTGCCAGAGGGCAGGGCTGGGTGGGATCTTGGGCAGGAATTGTTCCCTGGGAGGGTGGGCAGGCCCTGGCACAGGGTGCCCAGAGCAGCTGTGGCTGCCCCTGGATCCCTGGCAGTGCCCAAGGCCAGGCTGGAGCAGTCTGGGACAGTGGGAGGTGTCCCTGCCCACGGAACTTTAAAATCCCTCCCAAGCCAAACCATTCCAACATTCCCTGAGTTTGGCACAACCCCCAAAAGCTCCCAGACAACCTCTCTGTGTTTTCCCTGCCCCAGACATCAAAGTTCCCCATCAAAGTGGCCGAGGGGGTGTTTTCCCACATCCCTCTGTCTCTCCACAGGGCCGGGGTGGAAAAACCAACCCCAGTGGCTGCATTAAAATGCAAAGCCCAATGAAATCCTCTCAGCTTCGTTAGCAGCGCTAATTAAGAGGAGCCAATCAAAGTCCCCTTTGCAAAACACACATTAACAAATCAGGAAGGGTAAAAACAACCTCCAAAGTAGCTGTGAGTGGTTCTGAATGATTCGGGAATGCAGATCCCACGGGCTGCAGCTGAGTTTGGGAACGAGCTGGAATTTCCCTGTGTTTGTGTCCCAAAGGCTGAGTTGGAGCTTCCAATTTTGAAGTCTGTGGCTTTCGAGCCACGCTAATTCCAGCCCTGAAACCCTTGGGTTCCACCCAAAACAACAGCGGGAAAAGCAGTGGGAGGGGAGGAATCAACGCAGTTTTACCCAATACTTTGGGATCACTGAGGGGCTGGAAGAGATGGAGGGGCTGAAGGGGTCGGGCAGCAGCTCCAGCCTGGGGGATCCCGATTTTCCTGCCTCGGCTCTGCTTCCCTTTGGGGCTGGGTGGGATGAGGGGTGGGGTGACATGGAGAGGCAGAGCTGCAAAGGATCCCTTTGGGTGGGAATAAAAACTCCTGATCCAAATCCTGGAATCCGAACCCCCAGCAGGCTTGGGAGACGCAGCACCAACTCCACGGGCTGGAATCTTGGGGTGTTGGTGCTCCACATCCTCCCAAAAGCGGTGGGAATGGGGAGTTTGGTTGAGATCTGGAGCCTCCTATTCCTGGTAGATCCCTGAAGCAGGATGAGAGGGTGGAGAAGAGGAAAAAAATCTTGAAAATCATTTAAAAACCGTTTTTTAGGTAACTCAACGTTGTTCCCTCTGAGCTTGGAGAACAGAGCCCACACCGAGAGCCCCGAGGTTGCAAAGCAATCGGAAACAGGGAAAGACTTTAGGAAAATCCCCTCTGGAGATCTTTTCCTGTGGATAAAACAACTTGTGCAGATGGGGGAATGTTTGAGGAGCCGGCAAATCAAGGAAAATCCTTATCCACCCTTCCCAGTTGATGCCCAAGGCTGTGCCCACGTAAATCCGGGTTATCCCAGTAGGATAAAAAGCCCAGAAATGCCTTTCCTGGAGCAGGAGAAGCCTGGGGAGCAGGCAGCGATTCCTGCCCTTTGGAAAGGCATTCCCTCAACTGCTCCTGGCATCAACCAGCCCTCGGCAGCACAGCCTGGCACCCTCCCCGCCCCAAATCCCACCCCAAATCCCCCCCCCGTGGGTCAAACCTGGCGTGGATTAGAGATTAATGGCAATTAAAAGGTCTCTTTTATAATTTATATCATTCCCATCATGGAAGAAGCAGGAATTGCTGGGATTGGAGTCCCTCAGTGCCCGGGGCTGAGCTCAGCTGGGATTTCAGGGAGGAACCATCGGGGCCTGGGCTTGGCTGGCTCTGAAAAGAGAGAAAATGGCAACAAACGCCAAGTTTAGCCCCAAAAATGGCTAAAAAATCATTAAAAATTTAAAGATTCAGATGACGGGAAGGAAAGGAGGAAAAGTTTTGCTTTTCCCCATTTCTTTCCAGGGTTTGTCACAACTCAGAAGGGATCTGCTTGGACTCAGGGGAGGGATGAGGGAATAATAAGCTGTTAATTACCAATCACAGACCCCTGTGATTAAATCAGGCCCTGGGTGATGCTGCCCCTCCCCAATCTCCAGCAGAGAATTCCAAAAGCATCATTTTCCCCCTCAGAGACCTCCCTTTTCCAACTAAAATTGGGGATGAGGCAAGAGACCCAAATGGGGCTGAGCACCCGGCAACTGCCGCTCAAAGAGCGATTCCAGCAGGGAAAATTCCTGTTTTTTGATGGAATTCCGCCCTTTATTCCATCCTCTGGTGTTAAACCCTCGCCCGGGCTGCCGAAATGGGCAAAACTTGTGGGAAAAGCCTGCGGAAAAGGGGCTTTTCCCACCCAAATCGTGAATCCATGATTTCTGATGCCTGCAGAGTGCTCAGCTCTCCAGGAATTTTTTGGGCTCTGGTTTAGTTGTGGGCAGAACCAGGAACAGGAGGAAAATGTCCCTTGGCAGTTCCCTGGAGTGTCCCAGTATCCCCAAACCCCAGCAAATCCCACTCCCGGCTTTCCCAGCTCCCTGAGCTGCTGGTCCACTTGGCTCCCTCAGGACCAACGGGAAAAACCTTCCCAAAGTCAGGATTTTTCCCGAAAATACCAGAAAAAATCGCTCCCAAGCCCATGAATATCCATTTTTACGGGCAAAGATCCCAAAGCTCCTTTCAGGAGGAGTGGAGGGAGCAATTCCCGATTATCCCAAATGCCGGGGGGGGCTCCGCTTTGCCCGCATTTATGGCTGGGGTGAGAGCACCGACCCCAATTCCAGGAGGGGGAGAAATCCCTGAGCTCAGCCCTAAATCTTTAGGAAGGGACTTTTCC
>JACBWW010000013.1:1515373-1587262 GCA_020086605.1 Lanius collurio | reverse complement strand
GACAAGGATCATCCCAAAAACTGCTGAATCGTTCCTCAAAGGACTACACATGCCCCAGGGAGAAAGGTGAAAAGGGCACTATGAGGAAGACTGCTGATCTTCATCACAGAGACCCCCGAGGAAGAGGAGAAGCCTTCCTCAGTGCGACCACCAGGACACACAACGCATGCATGACCCGTATGCTAATGATATTAATGGCTTACGGGCAATAATTTGTATAACCACACCTGTCTCAATGAATGTAATGAATATTCATGATTTAACCCATAAGTACTGTATTGTAGAAGGTACCGGGGTGTGTGTTTGGAGGAGCGATCCCCCACACACCCAGCATTGCTGAATAAAGCAAATACCCACTGCTCTGACTCTGTCTCTGAAGTGTCTCCCGGCCTGGCTTGGGGCCAATCACTCTGATGGCAATTTATGCCCTGAGCCCTCTGGGACAGGAGCAAGGAGTCAGGAAAATCCAGCTCCAGCCTGACCCTTCCCGTGGATCCCACCCAGGGAGAGGCAAACGAGCTCCTCCATCCCATCCCAAAGTTCAGCCCCTGGGTCAGTGACCTCCTCAATCTCCATTTCATAAAAAATTCCGTGGAAAAGCAATTGAAACTCTTCCAGGGAGAGCTGCTGTGTTAAAATCCAGTGGAGGGAATGGGCATCAACCTTGGGATAAAGCTTGGGAAGTGCTGGGGCACCAATAAACCCTACAATTCCTACAAACTAAACCCTGAAGGCAGCCTGAGGCTGTTGATGAGACAAAGCTCGGTGGTGCTGAGGGGAGAAGGGAAAAACCTGCATTAATTCCAGTTGCTTTTTAATTATCCACAACAAATCCTAAATCCCAGCTTCTTTCCTCAGCTTCTCTCCCCTCCTGGACTGAGGGGTGAACAGGACAAATATTCATCCAGAATATTTTTAGGAGTTCTGTAGCTGTTTGAGGACTTTCAGGATAAATTCTGCTGCCTGACATTGGAATGGGAGCACTGAGGTTTTCCCAGCTTGAGGGTTAACATTCCAAGCAGGCTGTAGGATGGCAATCCACAGGTTTCTGCCAGATCCTGAATTATTTGGGATTGGGTTTGCATGGAAAAGACCATTAAAGTGTTTGGGAAGAACTTTGGGTCCCCAGGGACTGTGGGATCTGTGAGAGATCCAAATTTGGGATTCCCAGGGGAGCTGTTGTGCCAAATCCATATTAAAAAAAAATAAAAAAAAAAGAATGAATTTCTGGGAAAAAACAGGTGGAATTTGGTGTCTGTAGGGCATTTTGTGGTGGTGGAGCCTGGTGGAAGGGAATTTTGGGGTCAGTGAAGCCAGGAATGGTTGGTAGGAAGCGATCCCAGGAATTGGAGCCTCAGGTGCTCCCAACAGAGAGGTTGGACTTTTCTGTGCCCCTCCTGCCCAGCCCAGCCCATCGGGGGCACCCTGGATGCTCCTGGAACAGCAGAGTGTGGGGCAGCCTGGAATTAATGCCAGGTGACCCCAAGACCTTGGGGAGGCACCAGATGTGGGATCAGCTCCCTCCACGGGTTTTGGGTCCCCCCTCCACGGGGCTGAGCTCCCTCTCCACCCCCAGGTGGTTCCCAGGGGTTTGGTTTCCCAACCCAACTGAGCCAAATCCTGCAGGATTCCCACAGGATTCCCACAGGATTCCCACAGTTCCAGGCTGCTCCAGGGAATCACCCAGAGCTGACTGAATCCCAAGCCTTGGGATTATGGATTCACACCCAAATTCTCCCACAAGTCCAACTCCAAAAGCCAATCCCAAGGTCCACAGAGGCCACTGGAATATTTTCTGGGATGCTGGATTGCTCTGCACCACATTTCACCTCCATGCTCCACAGAATTCCTTGATTTTCCCCATTTTTCCAGCACCATCCCTGTGTTCATTTGCTTTCAGCTCTGCCTCTGATCACTCCCATTGTTAATGAGTGACTCCTGGATGCTAATTAGCATCCAGTCCCATCCAGGGATATTTTTCCATGTGTCCCTAACCCCCTCATGCAGTTCACACATTCCATGGAATGATATCCTGGGGAGGCAGATGCAGGGCATGTGGTGTGAGATGCCAGCCTGAATTCCACGTGGGAAGGGCTCAGGAATGATTTATTTCCCCCTCCATTCCTAAACGACCTTCTGATGGCATCCATTCATTTTCCAGCCCTGAACTGCAGGGAGAAAAAACCATTCCAGGTGGATCCAACGGGATGCACTTCACATGCTGAGCTAAACACGTGTTCAAAACCCAACTACAAGCCAGTTTTCCAATGAATAAATTCCTTGGATGGCTGGGAATGTGGCAGGAAAACCCTGCCGTGGCTCAGAGCAGGTGTTGGATGCTCAGGAAGAATTTCTGCAATTTCTATTCCACTGTGGGATGAATTTCCAGGAGGATTTTGGGGATCCCAGCACACACATCCCCAGGGAGGAATTAGAGCCACCCTTCCCAGGGTTTATCTTGGCTCTGCAAATGTTTTGGAGGGGGTTGGGGTTGGGTTTCCAGCAGGAGAGCCGTGGTGGTGGCAGGGGGGTATTTATGGGGTGCAGCTGCCCCTCCCTCCCACGGGACCTTCACGAGCCTCCCACCATCGGATTTCCTGCTGGTTTTCCAAGGTCAGCTCCGAATCCAAAGGCAGGGAAGGATTTTTGAGGCTGGTTTGGGGTTTTTGTTGTGAAAACATTAAAATTTCCCCTTTGCTTTCTGCACCACTTGTCCTTTCAGTGGGGGGATTGAGCCAAGAATTATCATGGAATCAGGGAATTGAGTGGGAAGTGACCCAAAGGATCATGGAGTCCTGCACAGGACAACCCCAAAATCCCACCACGTGCCTGAGGGCCTTGTCCAAACTCTCCAAGGGTATTCCTGGACTTCAGGAAGGTGGTGGGAGATGCAGAGCTGCTGCAGAAGGTCCCGGCCTCCCATCCCACTGCAATTCCTTCCCCTCATCACTCACCACTCCCAACATTTGCATTTCTCCCCCTGATCCACATCCAAAGCTCTTCCTGATATTTCAAGCTGCTTTCTCTCTACCTCCTCCTTGCTAATTCCCCATCTAATTTTAAACCCCCTCCATAATGGGAGCTTTTCTCTGCTCCCTCCGTGTGTCACCACATTTTTTTCCTGTGTTTTTTCCCATTTGCCACCAGCTCCTGTTTACATCTGTGTTTGGAAGAGACACGAAGCAAAACTTATGGCAAACCCCAAACTATTCTATAGAATCTGGAGATGCTTCCCAGTGTGGAGAGTTGCCCGGGAAAGGAGCTTGAAATAAAATCCCCAAAAAAGCAAAGGATGCATCCAACTGCTGCTCAAATCCATGAGCTGGGTGTTTTGGCAGGGTGGAAAGAGCTGACAGTCAGCAAGTGAGTAAAGGAATTCATTCTGGCTCTTTAATTAGAAAAATATTAAAAACTAGGAGTATATGAAAAGATTAAAGTCAATATTTAAATATTTTTTCATGCCCTACCGAACAGCAGAGCCCCAGACTGTGATAGGGGCTGTGCTAAAATAACATTTCTGAAGTTTAGGAAAATTAAGGGAGATGTTACCCAACAGCAGCTCCCGATGTCGCAATGGGATCCCCACCCAGGGCTGGGGGAAGTGGGCACCCAGCCCAGCCCGAGGGCTGCATTCCCTCCTCCAGCAAACAAACCGAGTTCGCTCGGCTTTGACCTTAACTCACTTTTTATTTTTTATTTTTTTTGAATAGGAAGTCGTGGAATGGCCCAACTGGCAGGTCAGTGAAACCTCCCCCAGTTGGAGGCTGCCCTGACAGAATTATGGATTGCAGATGTTGCCTGGGAGCTGTTGGGGTTCTGAGCAGGGCCAGGAGTCCCTGGGGGGGCTGCGGAGCTGCTTCCCAAGCCTTTGGGAAGAGAGGTTTGTTTTCCACTCAAAAGGAACTTTTAACCATTTGGGGGTTGCTCTGCCTGCTGAGGACGAGTCACAGAATGCAGGAGGAGATGAAGAACAACATCCAGACCCTGAGTCCTCTCTTCCCTGGGGGAATTTCCTCATGGAAAGGGCTGTCAGGCACCAGAACTGCTCAGGGAGGTTGGGAGTCCCCATCCCTGGGGGTGTCCAAGGAAGGACCGAACGTGGCACTGGTGACAAGGTGGGGACCGGGCACAGCCTGGACTTGGTGACCTTGGGGGGCTTTTCCAACCTCAGGGATCCTGGGATTCTTCCTGCACACTTGGGAAGTCCTCCAGAAAGGTGGCTGCAGGGCTTGGATGTCCCCCCAGCAGTGGCAGCACCTCAGAACTTGCTGTCAACAGACGTTGTTGGCCACCAGGGACTGGAGAAAGCCAAAGGCTGGAAATTATTTCATTTATTGGGATTATTATAATGAACAACATTCCAGCTGCAAGGATAAAAAGGACAGTGTCAAATACTGACTTTGGGTCAAATAATCCTGAGATCAGTCAACTGAAAGGACAGAGAGCCTTAAACCAGCTCCAGGAAACTGCTGGAGGTCCAGCCTTTGAGCCAAGCCTAGTTAACCTGAGCTCTGTAGGTTTTCCAGGTTTATTCTCCAGAGAGCAGAGGTGCTTTTATTTCCATGGTCTCATCCATAATTCAATAGGGAAAATGCTATAGTTGAGGTTATACTTCTTCTTCCTCTTCCTCTTCTTCTTCTTCTTCTTCTTCTTCTTCTTCTTCTTCTTCTTCTTCTTCTTCTTCTTCTTCTTCTTCTTCTTCTTCCTCTTCTTCTTCTTCTTTTTCTTCTCCTTCTTCCTCTTCCTCTTCTTCTTCCTCTTCTCCTTCTCCTTCTCCTTCTCCTTCTCCTTCTCCTTCTCCTTCTCCTTCTCCTTCTCCTTCTCCTTCTCCTTCTCCTTCTCCTTCTCCTTCTCCTTCTTCCTCCTATTACTATTATTACTACTATTATTATTTTCATGGGAAATGCCATTTACTGCCCATTTTACCCCCAGAAGCCAACTCTGACTGCTGGAGATGAATTTGCTGCTGAGAAAGGCTCCAGGCACCTCCAGGGACAAATCTCCCTGGATGCATTTGCTTCTCCTCCATCTTTTGATGACTCCCTTGGCTTTCACTGTGGCTTTTTTTTACCTGATTTAATTTGAAAAATGTGAGGATTCATTAATCATTTTTGGCAGATCTTTAGAGCTGGTGGCCAGGACAAACACGGGGACCTCAGCCTGAAGATGAGAAGGTCAAGAGGGGATGAAGATCCTCCTGCAGGGATGTGGTGGAGCTGAGATCCCTGGATCTGTCCAGCCTGGCAGGAGCCCAGGATTGGTGGGAATGGCTCTGGATATTTCTCCTGGCTGTGTTCCATGCATGGATCAGTCTCTGAGGGCTTTGGGACCATCCTGTGTCTCGTGTGCCCCCAGGAGGGGGATGTGGAGCCAGGATGGGTGCATGGCAGGAGGGACTGAATGAGGAATCCTCTTTTCTGGGCTGTTCAGGAGCTCCACAGCCCTAAACTCCTTTTGTTTCCCTCCAGCCTCCCTCCCCAGACCTCACATCACTTCCCCCCTCACCAAACAGCCAAGAGAAGACCCAAAGTTTACATTTTCCAAGAGAGCACTAAAATCAACAATTTCCTGTGCTCTTCTTGCCCAGACACCCTGGCCAGGGAGTCAGGAAGATTTAGGGGTAGGAACTCCTGCCCATTCCCGCCTTGGTGGGCTGGGATCTGGGGTAATGAGGTGCTCCCACTCTACCAAAGCTGGGGGAAGGTGCCAGATCCCTCTCCCACAGCTGGGCTGGCATGAGGGTGTGAGGGAACATGAAAGGCTCTGAGTGGAAAACAATAAACAGAAAAGGGAAGAAAAGCCACGTTGTAAAGAAAAAGGGGGGAAAAAAAGGGGTGGGTGGGACCCGTGTGATGCTGAGCTCGAAGGTTCAGGGTTGTGTTTGGGGGATGCTGATGATTGTCCTGAATAATCCCCCTTCCAGGGGGGGTTTTAGAAGCTGTGCACTCCAGGGAGGGGTTTCCCTCAATTTGTTTTGGAACCAAACCCCCCCAAACCAGGCAGCTCCAAGGTGTGTGAATGAGGAACGCAGAAATCTGGGATTAATTTGTTCCAGACATGTGGAGATGCTGCTCTGGGCACCCTGTGCCAGGGCCTGCCCACCCTCCCAGCCAGGAATTCCTGACCAGTATCCCATCCAGCCCTGCCCTCTGGCACTGGGAAGCCATTCCCTGTGTCCTGTCCCTCCATCCCTTGTCCCCAGTCCCTCTGCAGCTCTCCTGGAGCCCCTTCAGGCCCTGCAGGGGGCTCTCAGCTCTCCCTGGAGCCTTCTCCTCTCCAGGTGAGCACCCCCAGCTCTCCCAGCCTGGCTCCAGAGGGGCTCCAGCCCTGGAGCATCTCCCTGGCCTCCTCTGGACTCTCTCCAGCATCTCTGTGCTGTTCCTGAGCTGGGATCCCTGAGCTGGAGGCTGCTCTGCAGGTGGGGTCTCACCTGAGCAGGGCAGAGGGGCAGAATTCCCCCCTTTCTGCTGCCCACACTGGGATCAGCCCAGAGTTCAGTGGGTTCTGGGTGCCAGAGGGCACGGCTGGGACCTGCCCAGCTCCTGAGACAGAACCCTTGGATTAATGGAGGGAATGAGCAGGAATTCCCCACCTGGACCCCAACCTGAAGTGACAGAGCTGGGGAAGAGCAGGGGAGGTGCAGCAGCACTGGGGAGTGCAGCCTGCAGCAAAGAAAAACATTTATTAAGAAATATTATAACTGTAAATGACCCAGACACAGAGAAGGGATTTTTTTTTTTCTATTTTTTTTTTTTTTTGCTTGTTTTCCTTTCAGTTCTCTCCAGCTGGCTCAGAGACCCCTGGCAGCAGCTGGAAAGCGAAGAGGTTTGGAGCCTGAGAGGCACATGAGCCCCAGACAGTTTGATTGCTCAAACATTTCTCAAAGATTAGGTTTGTCAAAGCAAGCACCAGGGAGGATAAATCACGTGGCTCGAGCTCAGCTCTGTCCAGGCTGCTCCAGAGAAAGGCAAACTCCAAAGGGGTGAGGAGATGGCAACGAGCTGGAGCTGCAATATCACACAGGACAGCTTCCCACGGAGAGGAGGAGGAAAATCCAGGCAGGCACTTGCCCCATCCAAAAAAACCCTGGCTCAAGGTGTCACAGAGATGAGCCAGATGTTCCTCTGGTTCAAAAGGACATTAAACCACTATTTTTACCCCAAAAAAAGAAAAAAAGAGGGGAGCTTAGAGAAGCCATCCATTTTGTCAGTGCTGTTTGCAGAACCCAGGGGTTAAAGTTAAGAGGAAAAAAACCACAAGTCTGACGGTGATCCTGAGTCCATCTGACTGTGCTGCTTGCTCCTCTCAGTTATTTTTAAATCCTGAGCTTGGAGCTGGGAGAAGCTCCTTGGAGCTGCTGCTGTGCCCAAGGACTGCTGGGGGGCTCAGGGCTCTGTGTCCTGCTGCAGGCCCTGCTCCAGAGGGCCAGGGCAGAGCTGGGCACGTCCATGAGGCTCCCTGAGGGATTCCCTGCTCCATTCCAGGCTGGCTGAGCAAACAATCCCAGAATTACAAACAATCCCAGAATATCCTGAGCGCAAAAAGACCCACAAGGATCATAAATGCAACCCCTGGCCCTGCCCAGACCCCCCAACCCCACCCTGGGCATCCCTGGCAGCGCTGTCCCATCACTCCTGGAGCTCTGGCAGCCTCAGTGCCCATTCCCTGGGGAGCCTGGGCAGTGCCAGCACCCTCTGGGAAAGAACCTTTCCCTGATCCCCCACCCAAACCTCCCCTGGCACAGCTGGAAACCTCTCCTTAAGGGAAAACCCATCACAAACTGGTTTGGATGAGCCCCAGTAGGAACCCCCCCAGACCAAGGGTTAAGGATCCACCCCAAGCACCCACCCACCTTCCCCAGCACATTCCAAAACCTCTGTTGTTGTTTTTGATCCACTTCAGTCTAATTAAGCCCAGTTTAAATATAGCCCAGCTCTTCCTTTGCTCCTCCAGCCCCAGCCTGGGAGGTTTTTTGCCAGGCCCACATGGAAGAACGATCTGCTTTGCCTCGTTTTTATTTATAGCTGCTCTTTGCAACTGGCTGCTCCTCAGTCCCCAGCAGAACCAGGAATTACCCTTAGGAAAGGGAAGAAAACACAGGCAGGGTGGGTTTAACCCCGTTGTTTCCCCAGCCAGCAGCTCCAGAGGCAGAGGATGGATCCCAGCACGGACATGGAGCAGGGTCTGGGACATCATACACTTATTTTCCAGCTCATTTTCTGCCCACACCTCACCTCAGAGGTGAAAATTCTTCTAATTTCTCTAATTTTCCTAATTGTTCTGATTTTTCTTCTCCATTTTTTCCTATTTTTTTCCTGATTTTCCCAAGTCAGGAGCACTGATACCCACAAATGTGTCCATGAGGTGAAGCAACCCTGGATTTTGTACAAATGCCTTTGAAAAATCTTTGCCCACCCTCCATGTACACATTTATTTAAAACCAGTTTCTCTCTAAATATGAGCTGCTGCCTTTGGAGGAAAGCTCAGCGATCCCAGGCAAAGAGGGAAGGTGAAACAAGGTTATTTTTCACACTGAAATGATCATTATTTCAGGGCTGACATGAAAGACAAGAATTGGTTTGCCCAAATTTTGGGTCTTTGGGTATCTTGTGGGGATGGTGTTTACAGGGGGGGTCCAAGACATGAATTTATTGCTGTTTTATTGATCTGCTCAATAAAAACCCCACTAATTATTTGCTTTAATCCTACAGCTGTGGCCATATGTGCTGCAGAGAGGAAGAGGAAGAAGCTCTTCTTTTCCCAGCCAGAAGTTTCATTCCCTGTCCCATGGGACATCCAGGGATTCTTTCCCTCACTCTCACCCAAAATCATCCCCTGAACAGCCCCAAGTCTTTGATCCTATGGATTGACCCCCAAAATCCCCCAAATTCCTACTGGGACTTAATTTTCTGGGTGATTATATAAATAACTGGGTTATATCACCTCATGTCCCTGCTTAGCTAGAGAGAATTCCAGAAGAAAATGAAGTTAAATAGGTTAAGGAGGCAGCTTTTCCCGGGATGGGATGTTGGGAAAAGCTGCTTTATGGGAAGCAGGACATGCAGAAAAGGGAAGGACAGGATTTGGGTGCAAAAACATGAATTAATCATGGAAGGATTCTTGTGGTTGTCCATGCAGGGGTAGGAGCTGGACTCAATCCTTGTGGCATCCAATTCCAGTGCAGGTTATTTCAAGATTCTGTGATTCAAAGGGTACCTGAACAGCAAAATATGGAAAATAAAAAGATTGTCTGACTTGAGGACTCTCCACTTAGAAAGTGAGTGATTATCCCACCTTCTGGAAGTGTGGGGCAGCCTTTCCTTAGGAAATATGGGATCATCACTCCTCAGCTCCTGTATCCCAGCACACAGAGGCAGCTCGGACAAAAAATCATTCCTGATGTTTAAGATGCTGCAAAAATCAATGTTTTTCCTTGTGTTCAGATAAAAACCTGCCAAAAGTAACTCAAAGGCAACATCTGTCATTTTAAACAGAGAATTACTTAGGCCTCAGAGCTGACCTGAATAGGCAGAGCCCAGCTCTGTATTTGGGACAGGAGTTTGTTCAAGGCCAGGCTGGGATTTGGAGCTGCCCCCTGGGAGAAGCTCCAGTTAATTCCAAGGGCTCCTCCCAGCCCTGCTCACACGTCATTCCCACATTGGCTCCACACAGATCTTTTCATTGAGGATGAAAAGAGAGCAGAGAGCTCTCTATTTACAGAGATGTTAGAGATGAGTGGGTTCACAGCTGCTGCAGGACCTGCATTCCTCCAGCCTGGACATGGAGAGGGGCCTGGGTGGCTGGGCAGGATTCAGGGAATATCCTCCTGACATCCATCCTCACACCATCCTCAAATCCAGCTGAGAAATCTCCTGGAGAAACAGCACCAAACCCCACCAAGGCCACCCTGAGCCTCCCCTGGCCCTGAGGCCATTCCCTCTCCTCCTGTCCCTGTTCCCAGAGCCCGACCCCCCTGAGCCCCCTCCTGTCAGGGAATTCCAGAGAGGGAAAAGATCCCTCTGGATCCTCCTTTGCTCCAGGCTGAGCCCCTTCCCAGCTCCCTCAGCAATTCCCCATCCCTGGACACTCTCCAACCCCATAACCCATCCCTGATCCTCCTTTGCTCCAGGCTGAGCCCCTTTCCCAGCTCCCTCAGGAATTCCCCATCCCTGGGCACTCTCCAACCCCATAACCCATCCCTGATCCCCCTTTACTCCAGGCTGAGCCCCTTTCCAGCTCCCTCAGGAACTCCCCAGCCCCTTCCCAGCTCTGTTCCCTTCCCTGGACTCCTCCAGCCCCTCAAGGTCTCCCTTGCCATGAGGGGAAAATCAAAAAGGGGGAGAAAACGTGAGGGAAGTTGGGTGAGGGCTCTGCTGCAGAGCTTTTCCCTTCTGGATCCTCCTTCTCTCCAGGCTGAGCCCCTTTCCCAGCTCCCTCAGGAATTCCCCAGCCCTGGACACTCTCCAACCCCATAACCCATCCCTGATCCCCCTTTGCTCCAGGCTGAGCCCCTTTCCAGCTCCCTCAGGAATTCCCCAGCCCCTTCCCAGCTCTGTTCCCTTCCCTGGACTCTTCCAGCCCCTCAGGGTCTCCCTTGCCATGAGGGGAAAATCAAAAATTGGGAGAAAATGTGAGGGGAAAGGAAAGTGAGGGAAGTTCAGTGAGGGCTCTGCTGCAGAGCTTTTCCCTTCTGGATCCCCCTTTTCTCCAGGCTGAGCCCCCCCAGCTCCCTCAGCTGCTCCAGGTGCTCCAGACCTTTCCCAGCTCTGTTCCCTTCCCTGGACAAGCTCCAGCCCCTCAATGTCTCTCTTGTCTTGTCTCCATATGTGAAAATCCTGTGCTGCTCTTTACAAGGTGCTTCATTCCTTCTGGGAATTAAATCCCAATTATTTCAGTTGCTCTTATCTGTCCCACTCAGTGCTTGGCAAATCCCAGCCCAGTCCTGTGGAATTGGCAGGCAAAAAAACCCCAAAAGATGCTTTCATGATGATCCAGCCCAGTATGAGGCATGGAGCAACAGGGAGCTGCAGGAATTGTGGTTATTTGTGTAGGGAAGGTTGGAAAATAGTTGGAATTATCCAAATGTGAGGAATTCATGACTGGGATTTGCCTCTTAGGCTGTCAGAACCTCTCCCAGATATTCCAGCCTTGCAGGCTGTGATTCACCCTGGAGGAAATGATGACTTTCAGGCCACCCTGCCCATTTCCCTTGATCCTTTTTGCATCATTTGGACAAACCATTATTCCCTATTCTTTGTTTTGGCCGGGATGAGAAAAAAAAAACCAACAAAAACCCAGGTGATTGAATCATTTCCCCTTATCTCCAAGTTATCCCAGCCCAACTGTCTCCAGAGTGACTTAGTGCATCCAGTTATTGTGCTCAGGGAGGCTGTGGGTGGCTATTTCAGTACATCCAGGGCTTTTTTTTCCCCTATAATTCTCCTTTTCAAGCATTTTACAAGCACTCCAGAGCGAGGAGGTTCCCAGCCTCCCACTGGTTTTGCAAGAGCCCAGCCAGAGCCAGAGGGTTTCTATTTGCAGGGACTCCAATAATGCTTGGTTTGAAGGAGTTCGAGGCTGTCTCGTTTTGTGGGAGATGAGAAAAGCTGGCAGAGAAAAGGGGAATAATGGAAAAGGTGGGAAGAGCTCGCTGGTGTTGCACAGGCAGGCAAAGGTGATTCAGAGGTGCCAGGAAATCACTGCCTGCCCCTTGTCTCCAACCCCAGGGGGGAGGGAAAAGTCACCCGGGGCATCAGGGGAGGGACAGCTCCTCTTGGGTGATTCTTGCCTTCCTTTTCCGTGTATTTCTGAAGGGTTGGAGCATTCCCTGCAAAGCAGCTCATGGCCTCTCCTGGTGACCCCCAGTGACACCCATGATGGGCATCGTTTGGGGCTGTGATGGGGAGAAAACTGGGAAAATGAGAGGCTGGGATTTCCTCCTGGAGCAGCTGCTTGTTCTGTTCTCAGTTCAGTTTAAAATCTCCTTTTGGGGGCTGCCATTACCTTTATTTTGCCTTCCTTTTCCCAGCACTTGCTCCACACCCCTCCCAGCTGGTTTGTGTCCCCCCACGTTCCAAACACTTCCACCAAGGTGCTTCCCAGGCTTTGTATCCCTCAGCTTTTTGAATCCTTCCCGTGTCCTTTTTCCAACACTTCCTCTGTGCATCCCTTTCCTGTCACCTGAAGATTTCCCACCCCACTCCAGTGAAAAATCCCATTAGAATTCCTGCCTTCCTTGCTGGGCTTTAAGCTCAGAGTTTAAATGATTTTTCCACAATAGTGGCCTAATCCTCTCTCTTATCAGCATGGCAGATTAATTCTCCCAAGCATGGTCGGTACCTTGTCTTCTCCCTAATTACACAGAGACAAATTTTGCTCTGGGATGAGCACAGCTTTGGCATTAACAGCAGGAAAAGCCCCAAAGTAAAGCCCTGCCTTGGAGAGCATCCTCCTCCTGTCCCAGCTGGCTCAGCCAAGGCAAACACAGAGCATATTGTGTGTCAACTCCAAATATACTCATCCCTCCAGCTGGGATTTAGGGACACTTCCCAAACATTCTCTAATGGCAACGGGATGTGTCAGCTGCAGCGAGGCTCTGTCAAAGCCTCCCTCCAACCCAGGGCCAACCTGCTCAGCCAGGGATGTTTCCAGGGCAGGAGGAGCA
This sequence comes from Lanius collurio, assembly GCA_020086605.1. Taxonomy (NCBI): domain Eukaryota; kingdom Metazoa; phylum Chordata; class Aves; order Passeriformes; family Laniidae; genus Lanius; species Lanius collurio. The sequence goes on along the minus strand of JACBWW010000013.1, from coordinate 1,574,598 downwards.
GGAAAAACTCCCCCAAATAATTAGAGGAGCAAAAGAGCTGCCATATTTCAGCTGCACGGTTGGATTGGGAGCTTGCAGCGGCCTCACAGTTTAATTATGAGCTGAAGGTGTTGTTTGTTCCAGTTGTCCTCACACTTTTTCCGTGAATTTGCCTTAATTGCCCTTATTTTCATTACCAGCTCAATGATCGTTCTCATTATGCAGCCCCAGCCCCAAGGGATGGCACCAGCAGGGATAAACTTTGTGCCAACACAGCCCCAGGAGCTTGAAACACTTTGGAAAAGCAAAGCCCTTGTATTTCCCTGGGATAACATCCCAGCACATAAAAGCATAAACACGGGCCTCTCACTCCAGGAATTAATTCCTTTAAATCCTCCTTCACCTGAAAGCCCAGACCAGTCCCTCTGGACTTGTTCTATTTTATCCAGCCTAGAATAGGAATGCCATTGAATTTTTAAATCCTGCCTTTGGATGAGACCAGAAACAACTCCCAAGCCTTGGTGGATATTCCCTCTGGGGAAAGACTGAGCCACCCCAAGGCTCTGCAGGCCAAATTCCCTCCTGTTTCATCCCTGTGGGCACAGAGGGGTCCCAGCTCAGGCAGCTGCCTCAGAGAGCCCTCAGCTTAAATTTGTGCTCCCTGCTTCCCATGGGATCTGGTTGGGATCAGGGGGAGGATTCCATGTCCTGGAAGAGTGACTTCCCCTGCTTCCCATGGGATCTGGTTGGGATCAGGGGGAGGATTCCACGTCCTGGAAGAGTGACTTCCCCTGCTTCCCATGGGATCTGGTTGGGATCAGGGGGAGCATTCCATGTCCTGGAAGAGTGACTTCCCCTGCTTCCCATGGGATCTGGTTGGGATCAGGGGGACCATTCCATGTCCTGGAAGAGTGACTTCCCCTGCTTCCCATGGGATCTGGTTGGGATCAGGGGGAGCATTCCATATCCTGGAAGAGTGACTTCCCCTGCTTTGGGAGTCCTGGATTCCCCAAGTGATCAGTGACCACTCTGTGTTAAGCCAATCAGGCACATCCTACAAATAGCCCCACTAATTAACATCCCAATTAACACCCTCCTCAGTCTTAATGAGGACTCAAGATGCAACAAATCCCTTTATCTCCTCTTTTTTTCCCCCACTTAAAATAACCCTGTGGATGGTGGATCAGCCCCAGTACAGGCAGAGCATCACAAACCCACAGCCAGCAGCACGAAGAAATTAATATCCTAATCTCATCAAGATTTTTAAATATTAACTTAAGCTGCTGAGGATGGATTATGGACTCAGAAACCAATCACCCTTTTCCCCTAAGTAACTGTTAAAATAGGAGAAAAATGTCTGGTTTAGGGGGGGATCAATGCTCCATTGCTAAAAGGCCTGACTGCCACGAGAATATTTCTTGGCTCCTGACACCTCGTTAAGTTATTTAACAAGTTGCCAATTTATTGTGCTGTCCAGCAACCACAGAAATTCTTAAAATTAAGTAGAGAAAGATAAAAATAAAAAATAGGAATTTATCAGCCACCCTACAGGAAAGGACACACCAAGGAAATGTGAAATATGGGGTAACAGAGGGCTGTGACAGAGAGCAAATCCCAAATCTGTCTGGAAATTCCACAGGGAATAAATATGCAATTATCCCAGTTGGGATGGGCACAGAAAGTCTGCTATGGCCAGGTCTGGCTGCTTCACATTTTCTCCCCAGAGAGAGAATCTCCAGCCCTTGGAGCATCTCCGTGGCCTCCTCAGGACTGGCTCCAGCAGCTGCTCTGGGCACCCCAGGGCCTCCCAGCCAGGAATTCCTGCCCAAGATCCCACCCAGCCCTGCCCTCTGGCACTGGGAAGCCATTCCCTGTGTCCTGTCCCTCCATGCCTTGTCCCCAGTCCCTCTGCAGCTCTCCTGGAGCCCCTTTAGGTCCTGGAAGGGGCTCTGAGCTCTCCCTGTGTCCTTCTCCAGGTGAGCACCCCCAGCTCTCCCAGCCCGGCTCCAGAGGAGCTCCATCCTTGGGGCAGCTCTGGGGCCTCCTCTGGACTCTCTCCAGCAGCTCCAGGGCTGTGCTGGGCCCCAGGGCTAGGGCAGCTCTGCAGGAGGGGTCTCACCTGAGCGGGACAGAGGGGCAGAATCCCCCCTGGCTGCTGCCCATGCTGTGGGATCAGCCCAGGGCATGGTCGGGGCATATCCAGATCTCCTCAATCAACACCCCCAGGTCCTCGTCCTCAGGGCTGCTCCCCATCCCTCCTCCATCCAGCCTGGATTTGTGCTGGGATTCCCAGATCCCCGTGCAGGACCAGAACTTGGCCTTGTTGACCCTCAGGAGCTTCACACGGATCCACCTCTCCTCATCCCTGCGGACTTCAGGAGCTGCCCCTGCACCTCCCTGCATGAGATTACAACCAGCTCTATCCACCCACCCAATTTCTATTTATTATTCTCTTTTATCCCCCAGAACTGGGTTTAAAGCTGAATAAAACATTCCAAATTCAATATTTCCTCTGCCAGCAGGAGAAGCAGGGACATGACTCGGTCCCCACAGCAGAGCAGGACAAAACCCATTAGTCCTTGATTGCTGTGCAGGTAATAAAGGAGTTTTATAGGGAAAGGTCTGTGCAGGGCAAAGCCAAATTATTGCTGAGCAGAGCCCTGTGAGGTTCTCTCTAAAAACAAACCATTAACATATGCACAATTAGGCTGCCTCAATTGTTATGCCACAAGCAAAATGCAATCCTGCCTTGGAATATCTAAACAGCCTTTTAATTCCAGCGAGCTGGAGGGGGGAAAAATGTGTTAGCATTAAAGGAATGTGTTTTTTTAATCACATCTAAAAATAACATTTATATAACCACCTACCCTGACATTTCACATCAGCAAGTGGCCAGAACCGCCTCGCTCAGCTGTATTAAAATATGCAAACACCACGGGGTTTTTGCAGATTTTGGTTTCCTGAAAAAGAATTGCAGAGCTCCCAACTTTGGAGGCAAGAGGGAAGTCAGAGTGGTTTCTACTCTGGTTCAAATAAATCCTGTGCAGTGTGTTCTTCAGCAGGTCAGTGACAGCCAGGGCCTGGGCAATTCAGTCATGGAAGGGTTGGGGTTGGAAGAGAATTTGCTAAAAGGTGTTCCTTGTTAGGATCTAAAGATGGCCTGAAGAAGCTGTGGCTGCCCCTGGATCCCTGGAAGTGTCCAAGGCCAGGCTGGATGGGGCTTGGAGCCACCTGGGACAGTGGGAGTTGTCCTGGCCCATGGCAGGAGGTGGAATGGGGTGATCTCTCAGGGTGTGCACAGGTGAAAAAAGAAAATCATGGATTTGAGGATCCGTGAGGAAGACTTTGGAGCAGGTGATGAATGAAGACCAGATCCCATTCAGCTGTGCAGGACAGTGCAGGTGCTTTTTTAACTTCTTGTTCCAGCCCAAATTCTTCTGCTCCAGCTCAGAAAGTGCAGGATGTTCTCTGGGAACATCTCTGAGATGCAGGAAAACTGAAATGGGAATTCAGTGGTGTTTGACAAATACTCAGAAACCCAGTTCCCATAAAGGAATTTGTAAAACCTTTCCCATGTAAAATGAGGCTTTGGGCTCAAAAAGGAAGTTTAGATGGGATATTGGGAAGGAATTCCTGGCTGGGAGAGTGGGCAGGCCCTGGCACAGGGTGCCCAGAGCAGCTGTGGCTGCCCCTGGATCCCTGGCAGTGCCCAAGGCCAGGCTGGACATTGGGGCTGGGAGCAGCCTGGGATGGTGGAAGGTGTTCAGGTTGAAATGGGATTTAAGTTCATTGCACCCCAACCCATTCCATGATTCTGTGATTCATCCAAGGGGCAGCACAAGGCAATGCTTTGCTGGAAGGCCCTCCTGGTGCTGCCTCCAAGGAGCATTTCCGAGTTGTCCCTGTTCTCTGCTGGCTTCCTACAAATCATTTGTTACTGAGATTGATATTGCAGTTATGTAAACATCCATTATTTATCTGCTCTGGCCCTTTGAACAGGGTGAGTGCTCCGGGATTTCCATTATTCCGTGTCTAAATTAATCATGGAGCATAAAATCAGTCACCATTTATGCGATATGAAAAGAAAAAAAAATGCAGAAATAGCACTCGTGGTGTGGAGATTTCAGGGCGTGTTCCCTGGGTAGGAACTCTTCAGGCATCCTGCCTTTTCCTGCAAGCCTGTGAAATATTGATGGCTTTTTTAAAAAGGAAAAAAACTCCCTGAAAATTATCTGTCTCCTCCAGAGAAAGTTGTTCCCTGATCCAGTCACTGACTCCCTCACCACGGGGAGCACGGTGGGATCCCATCCATGGGCAGCTTCCCATCCTCTGGCAAACCCATGTGCTGCATCCCACAGCAGCTTGGGACTGGCATCTCCTCCTGGGCACAGCCAGGAGCCTCTGGCACCTTCCTGGGAAGGTTTGACAGCAGAATCCCAAAGGCAAACAAGGAAGGGCAAGATGGGGAGCTCCAGGAGGGATCTGAAAGCCGCCTCCAGGAAAGGATGGAGGTGGCTCATTCCTGCTGGAATTTAACAGGAATTATCACTTCTCCAAACCCAAATGGGCCCTGCCACCCCCACGCAGGGAATGGAGCTGGCTGGGGCTGGGATTGAGCTCCAGGCACTTCATGGAACCCCAGGATGGTTTGGGTTGGAAGGGACCTTAAAGCTCATCCCACTCCAGATCCCTGCCAGGGGCAGGGACACCTCCCACTGCCCCAGGCTGTTCCCAGCCCCAATGTCCAGCCTGGCCTTGGGCACTGCCAGGGATCCAGGGGCAGCCACAGCTGCTCTGGGCACCCTGTGCCAGGGCCTGCCCACCCTCCCAGGGAACAATTCCTGCCCAATATCCCATCCATCCCTGCCCTCTGGCACTGGGAAGCCATTCCCTGGGTCCTGTCCCTCCAGGCCTTGTCCCCAGTCCCTCTGCAGCTCTCCTGGAGCCCCTTCAGGCCCTGCCAGGGGCTCTCAGCTCTCCCTGGGTCCTTCCCCTCTCCAGGCATCATCCACAATTCCATGTGCTCTCTGCTCCAGCAGCAGGACTTGGGGGACACCACGGGAAGAAGTCAGGGATGGGTAAGAAAATGAGATCTTTGGAACAATTCTTTCTGTGCACTGGTTTTTCAGCACTTTTGGCATCCCTGCCTTCTGTTAACGGGGTGTGACCAGCAGAATGAACACAGAGACCACTGAGGAGCCCAAATTAACAACATCATGGAAATAATTGGGCACAAAAGGCTTCTTTTAGGGATCAAAACCTCTGCTGAGTGACCAGATCCTCACTGAGAAGTTTTTTTTTAATTGGTGATGCTCCTCAAGCTTCAGCAGCCACTTCACAACCTGCTCCAAGCCTGGATCCCACCAGGAGCCAGAGCCACCCCTCAGCCCCCTCACACCCTTGTGAGTGAAGGAACAGCCACTCCTGAGGGAATATCCTGGTGATATCCTGCAATATCCCAGCTCCAGCCACTCCAGCTATTAATAACTGGCCTTGCTTCCCCTCCAGCGAGCGTGGCTGGAAGGAGGAACTTCTCCAAGCTTTAAATAACCTGCTGGATCCCCCACTCTGGACCTGTGCTCCAGCTGGGAGCAGCTTTCCTGTTTGTTTGTTTGTTCCTTTTTCCTTGCCATGATTGCAGGCAGGAAGGAATCTGGCTCCTACCTCCCCAAAGAGCTTGGAGAGCAATTACTCAGCACTGCAGGCTCTGGTGGGGAATTAAAGGTCAGGGCACATTTACTGTGAGTTTTTATCCTGGGCTTCCAGGGGGTCACAGCTGATGATAAGCACATGTTCAAATCCACGTTTCCAAAGCAGTTCCCAGTCCAAAACATGGCTGTGAAAATCCTAGGAGAGCGTTTTTAACCCTCTCTTTTCTCTTGGTTTTACAGAGCAAAAACCCTTTGGAGCCAAATTCCAATGAGAAGGAGGGAGGGTGGTGGTGGAACCTCTGCCTCACGATGGAGGTGGCCCAAATAATTGGGCACAAAAGGCTTCTTTTAGGGATCAAAACCTCTGCTGAGTGACCAGATCCAGCCACCAATTATCCCAGGGGCATTCCCTGCCTGAGCATCCTGGGGCATTCCCTGCCTGGGGCAGGATCCCCCCTGTCCTCATCGAGATCAGCTGAGGTTTTCCTGTTCACCACACACCAGGATCCTCCTGGGGGTGGAATTCCTGTCTCCGTGGGGCTGGAAATGAGTGGTTGGAGCAGGGCTGGCAGGGGCTGGGACAGCTCCTGCCTCTGCTCACCCTGGGATGCTGCACTTCCAGCGCTGATGGATGGCCCAGCCTGACAGAGCCCCAGCCTGAGCTCAGCCAGATGTGAGATTAATTTATTGCACCTGTCCAAACAGAAAAAATTCCTATTTTCTTGGGTTCCAGCTTGATGGAGAGGACTGGGTGTGCCACACTCAGGTGACCTTGGCCCAGCCTGGTGGGAATGTCCCCTGTGGGGATGAGGGGACACCAAACATCGCTTGTAATCCAAAGATGAAACACAGCAGAAAATCCAGGTCCTTGGAGCAGGAGGCTTAGCTGGGATGTGCAGGGGGAAAGAATCCAAGCCCTGCTTCAGCTGCACGAGGAGCAGCAGCAGAACAGTTTGTGTTTTAATTAATAAGGAAATAATTTGGCGTGGAGCATCTCAATGCAGTTGATTTCTCGCTGCGGCCCCAAATCCTGCAGTGGGAGAGCAGCAGGGAGAGCTTCCAGCAGCACAGCACAGGCCAGGAGGGATCTGCAGCCACCAGCAAGTGCTGGGCCAAAGCTGAGGCTTCACATTCCCACCGAGTTCAGTGGGATTTTTGCCTGATTAAAGCTCGAGCCGCAGTCCAGGAATTTCTGTCTCTGCCACAATCCAGCCAGGCTTTGTGCAGGAGCTTGGGAGCAATCTGTTCCCCTTGATGGAGGTTTTTCTTGGAGAGAATTCAGGTTTATTCCATTAGAAAGGGGGTTAGCCTTCCCTTTTTATGGTGGTGGGAAAGAAAAACCACTGGGTTGCCCCTGGGTTGGGGCAGCTCAGATCTCACTTGGTTTCAACCTTCTGTGTTGCTGAAGGACCTCAGACTTGAGAGAGGAACTTTAGAAATTGTTGTTCCTTGTAATGAGGGCCAAAGGATCTCTGGGAAGTGAAATAGGATCATAATGAGGTGAGCACCTTCCTTTTGCTGGGTCAAGGGAATTTGATAATTCAGCTGGAATTTCAAAGGGAGGAGCAATTGGAGGAAGATGAACTTCTGACCCTGTAATTACAAAGCAGAGCTTGGCAGAAGGTGGGTGGCATCCTGGCCAAAAGGACACGACAAAAATAAGAATTAGAAGGGCTCAAAACCACTGAGCGTGGTGTGAAATAGCTCAGTCTTGAGGAATTAGAAAAACAAGGAAGAATTTCAGCTGGGGTGATAGGGAGAATCCTAAGGAAAAGTGAAAACCACCAGCCAACAGAAGGAGAATAAAATCTTGGTGATACCTGAGGGGATTTTTCCTGGGATGCTGCAGGCAGTGCTACATCCACAGGTTTTTGAGCAGTTTCAGGGATGGAGACTCCCTGTGCCAAAGCCCAGCCACTCTCCCAGTGAATACATTTTTCCTGGCTTCAAGGAAAATGTGGGAATGAGGGCAAAGTGATAACGGATGTGATGTGTTTAATCTGCCTGCTGGTTTGGGTGCTTTGCTGGATGCTGGGGACGGGGCTGGTCCTTTCTGTGGGGTTGGGGGATGTTGTACAGACACCTCCAAGACCCCTCATCCCTGCAGACATGGGGACATCCCACTGTGTCCCACCAGTTGCTTTCCCAGCAGGAAAACCAAAAGCTGGAAGGGAGAAAACCATCTCAGCCCCTGAAGTGAAGGCCCTGCCTTTGTCACCAGCTCTCCCTGCACAAAGCTCACTTTATTTTCCCCTCAGCATTCAGGTCTCTGACTAAAGAAAACACAGAAAAACCCCACACTCAGAGACATTTTTTTTTCCTCTGCTTTGTTTATCAGCAAGATTAAGATTCCTGGCTCTGGAAGAAAGGAATATCTCCATTTATTTGTTTCGGGGCATGTGGAGTGCATTTGTTTCCTAGGATGCAAATTCATTGTTCCTGCTCTGAATGAGAGCCCCGGTGCCAGGAGCTGCCCTCGGATTGGGATCTCTTGGCATCAGTTTTGCTGTGACTCCCCACACAGAGCAGGGATTTGAGTCCTCCCAATATTCTGCCACTGGAAAAGCTTCCCCATTTAATTCTCCAACTTTCTTTCAGATGGTTTCCCTCTTTCTAAAGTCCCACCGTGCTGCAGGGGGGGATTTTGGGATGTGGGTCACGCCACCAGCCCTGGGGTGCTGCACCAGCTGCCTGCACCACCAAAAAGGGCAGAATTGGGCGTTCAAATGCCATTGGCTGCGCTTCCTAATTCCATTTTTTATTTATGTCTCTCCCTCCCGATTGTTTTCATTGGGATTTACGCACACACACATCCCAAAGTGCAGCTGCTGCTCCAAGTGCCGCCAGGAAAAGCTGCTCTGTGCAGGGCACAGCGTGAAATTCCAGCTTTTTGCCATGGGATGAAGCCCCCAGTGAAATAAAAAAGGGCAGGACTGATGGTCCTTTATAAGCCTTTATTAAAAGTGATCAGCTCGGGTGGGGGCCCTGCCCAGCTTCGTTGCCCCAGCTTGGACTTGGAGGAGGAGGAACTTCGGCTCTGCCACTCCCTGTGATAGAGCCGGGCCCTCGAGTGTTCCTCACGGGCCGGGGCTGTGCACGAAGGTGGATACGGAGGGGATGGTGCTGATTCGCCCTCCTCAGGGCAGTGGCTCCAGCAGACTTTGTCATTAGGGTGACTACTTGGAGAACTCCAAAGCTGGCCAGGTAGTAGTTGCCGATAGAGCAACCTGGTTCATTTTTCTTAAAAGTTTGTTGGCTCGTTTTTAAATTATTATTGTCTAGGGAAAATCTTTACTCCCAAGGGTCTTTTCAGCTCTAGTTTGCATATTCAGCCCCTTTTCTTCTCTCTTTTTTTTTTTTTCTGTCTTTTCCATATCTACTACTCTCCAGGCAGGTCAGCTCCTAAAGGGGCAAGGAGGGGGTTGTAAATTCCTGCATTGCAATGTAAGGTCTGATAAGAAGCTGGTTTCTTCACAACTAAGTGGGGGTTTCTTTCTTAAACTACAAGAGAAATCCTAACTTACAAAGCTACAACAAAGCACAAAATTACATTCAAACAAAGCTACAATGTAGTACAAAATAAATGGATAATTGTTAAATTGATAATCTGGTCCCTTATTTATAACACCCAGAGCTCCCTGTTTGTCCCCAGGGTGGGCAGGGCCCTGTCCCCAGCCCCGCTCAGGGGCTGCCACCTCCCATTATCTGCAGCAGGGGATGGCACGTTGTGACACGGCTGTGCCTGCCATGCCATGTCACCTTGGGAGATAATGACTGGAAATCTGTGCTAAGAATTGTTTTGACTCTTCCCTTGGAATGAGTGGGTTTGGTTTGGGTTGTTGGTTTTCTATTTTTTTTTTTTTTCCCTCCAGCAGAATGTCTTGTGCTTGAAGTGATTTTATTAGGGAATTGTTGTTATTTTCTTACGTAGGAAAAATAGCAGTTGTGCCAGCTGGAGGCTGGGAGGTGGGATTGACATCCCTGCAGCCCCTTGGGATGGTGCTCCAGGGAAGATTCCACAGATTCCAGCTCCTTCTATCCAAACCCAGCTGCCCCAGGCACCCTCACCTTCCTCATGAGCAGGATCTTGATGCCATCACTGCTGAACAAAGGATTTGTGTCATAAATATCCATGGGAGGCTCCACATCCAGAGAGGGACAATGGAGCTGGGAAGGGTCTGGAGCACCAGGAGCAGCTGAGGGAGCTGGAAAGGGGCTCAGCCTGGAGAAAAGGAGGATCCAGAAGGGAAAAGCTCTGCAGCAGAGCCCTCACTGAACTTCTCTCATGTTTTTTCCCCTCATGTTTTCTCCCAATTTTTGATTTCCCCCTTCACAGCAAAGGAGACCCTGAGGGGCTGGAGGAGTCCAGGGAAGGGAACAGAGCTGGGAAGGGGCTGGGGAGTTCCTGAGGGAGCTGGGAAAGGGGCTCAGCCTGGAGCAAAGGGGGATCAGGGATGGGTTATGGGGTTGGAGAGTGTCCAGGGATGGGGAATTCCTGAGGGAGCTGGGAAAGGGGCTCANGGGGTTGGAGAGTGTCCAGGGATGGGGAATTCCTGAGGGAGCTGGGAAAGGGGCTCAGCCTGGAGCAAAGGAGGATCCAGAGGGATCTTTTCCCTCTCTGGAATTCCCTGACAGGAGGGGGCTCAGGGGGGTCGGGCTCTGGGAACAGGGACAGGAGGAGAGGGAACGGCCTCAGGGACAGGGGAGGGGCAGGGTGGATTTGGGGAAAATTCCTTCATGGAAAGGACTGTCCAGCCCTGGCACAGCTGCCCAGGGCAGGGGTGGAGTCCCAGATATATTGAGTAAGAAAATGCTGCGTTTGTAGTCCAATATTTGGATGTGTTTTCTGCAGTTCCCTCGACCTGGGCTGAGCATTTGGGGCTGAGAACCCCCCCTCTGCTCCTGCAGTTCTGCTCCTGGGGGATTTAGGGGATTCTCCAGATGTCCAGACCACCTCACGTGGGCAATCCCTATCCCAAAAATCAGCAAATGTGGGATCACATGCCAGTTTGGTCAGGCTTTCCCAGCAGGACAGGAAAAGGGCTACGAAGAGGTGCCTCCATTACAGAACTGGAGGATCCTTTAGGCTGGAAAAGATCTTGGGCTTGGGAAAGCAAAAAAAAAAAAAAACCAACAAAAGACAAACAAACAAACAAAAAAAAAAAAAAAAAAAAAAAAACCCAAAACCAGGAAAAAATAGAATTACTTGGAAAAATAATGGCATAATCAGGCCAGGATGTTAAAAGGTTTGGTTTTCCTCCCTAGAAAACTCGAGCAGGAATTTCTGGCCACACTCTCCCTCACAGAGCATCTAAATAAATATCTGGAAGTCCCCCTTCTGCAGGGGACAGCACTCCAGAGCTTCATGGTCATGTTTCCTGGGAAAATCAATCCTCTCCTCCCCAAAAAACTGGTTTCTGTTAAAGGAATAAATTAATTTAGCAGCATTGAAGCCCATTTCAATTTGACTTGTGAATTTAGTTTGGTACAGACCCTTATATTATTAAATAGGTTGCAAAGCCTTAATTAAATAAACTTTAGCTCTTGCTGCAGGATTTTATCAGGGAAACTCAAACAATCCCTGCTGACATCATTTCACTTCTCCCTCTTTCTTCCCCTTTTTCTTGTCAAAATATTCATCCCATCTGGCACGTTCTCCCCTAGTATTTAGATTTTTGCAGACATTTTTACAACCTATTTGCATTTTTGTGGAAAAACTCTCCCATCTGCTTATTTCACTCTTGCAACTGGCTGGGCTGGCTGGAATTGGAGAGATCAGAAGAGCCAGCAGTGCCTGGAAAGAGCCTGGAGTGGCTCAGTCCTGGTGCTTTCCCCTCAGAGATATTTTCTTATCTTGGAGGCCCTGTCCTTGAAAAGAAATCACCCAAGACATCCCTGTTCCAAAGGTTTCAGCTGTTAAAATTAGGAAAATTCCTTGCAAAGCCCCAAACAAAACCCTCACTGACGAAGGTGCTGTGGGAACCCGAGCTGAGGATGCAGCCCAAGGTGAACAGCACATTTTGCAGGAATATTGTGAATACTTTCATGTCATATGGGTTGCTGGGACAGGCAGAGAGACTGTTTTCCCTTTTAAATGAAATAATAAATGAAGTAGGAGAAGTGGGGCTGCAGGAGGATGGGTTTAGATGGGATATTGGGCAGGAATTCCACTCTGGGAGGGTGGGCAGGCCCTGGCACAGGGTGCCCAGAGCAGCTGTGGCTGCCCCTGGATCCCTGGCAGTGCCCAAGGCCAGGCTGGAGCACCCTGGGATAGTGGAAGGCATCCCTGACCATGGTATGGGATGAGCTTTAGGATCCCTTCCCACCCAAACCAGTTTGGGATTCTCTGGTCCAGCATCCCAGTCCCTGCCTGTGACTGATTCAGGCTCTGTGCCCATTGCTGGCTCCTTAAAGATAATTCCTCGAGGTTATTCCACCTTTTTCTGTAATTTATTTAGTGCCAGGCAGGGGGAATTCAGCCCCCAGAGTGCAGCTGGTGTCACTTTAATGCATAAATTCCAGACTATTTAAAATCCACGTGGATGTGGCACTTGGGGACCTTGTGGTGGCCTTGGCAGTGCTGGGGAGAAATTGGATTTGATAATCTTGGAGGTCTTTTCCAGCCTAAACAATTCCCCAATTCCAAATCCCTTCTCTGGGCAGCTCCCTGGGTCAATGAGGCTGGAATTGCAGGATGCTGCCAGTGTTTCACAGGCAGCTCTTGGAATTTGCTGTTGGATCATGCTCAGAACAGGGAAATTCTCCAGTAATTAAAGCAATAATAGAAAAAATAAATAGTGTGAGGTTTGTACATGCTGAAGGTGCTGAAAGTGGGGCCCATCCCAGAGTTCCCACTTTCCCCAGCACCAGATTCCAGTGGGATGGGATGGGTTGGACAAGCAGAGCCCCTGGGGAGCCCAAACTTCCTCCTCCCTGCCCTGAGCCCACAGGGCAATAAGGAGTCAATAACCTTTTCCTGAAACCACTTTATACTCAACCTTTATTTTTTCCTCTGGCATTGTTCCTTCTCTCCCAGGGGAAATGTCCAAGCTCTTATTGCTCATGGGAAGGTCACTGGGAACGATGTTATCACTCCATGGGGTCCCAGCTGCAGGTGAGCACATCTGGGCCAGCACTTTAACATCTGTATCTGCTTCCAGACCCCTCGTGGGGCAGAGCAAAAAAAGAGCACCAAAAAGCCCCTTGTGAGAGCTAATCCAGGGGAAAAAATGTGGTAAAACAAGGTTTTTACAAGGCCATGGAGTGGCAGAACAAGGGGATGGATTCACACTGGCAGGGCAGGATTAGATTTGGGATTAGGGAGGAATTCCTGGCTGGGAGGGTGGGGATGCCCTGGCACGGGGTGCCCACAGAGCTGTGGCTGCTGCTGGATCCACGGAGCTTCGGGGTTTCCCTCTGCCCACATCCCAAACCTGCCAGGCAGGGGCTCCTTCCACGGGGGTGTCTCATGCCCTGCTCTCAGGCTGGAGCACAGGTGATATTTGGTGGGAAAACCTGAGCTTGGAAGCACAAGAGCTGATGGATTTTCCCCTTTTTCATGGATAGAGCCACACAGCTCCAACAGCCGCATCCTTCTGCTCCCAGTTTGGCTCCCAGATCTTCTCCTACCTGCTGGAACAACCTGGAAGAGCCTCAAACCCTTTTTCCCCCTTCCACTTGTGAGCACTGGCATGATAACAGCTGGCAGATAACAAAGGGCACATCCCAGACCCTTGGGAAAGGCAGTGCTGCTCCAGATGGGAATCTTTCAGTCCGTGGTCTCCAGGAGAGCCCAGAGGTCTGGGAGCTGTTTGAAAAAGAGAATCCAAAACTCATCCTAACAAACCAAATTGGCAGGAAAGGATATCCATGTTTTGGCTTAGCCCTCATTTCCCATGGATGTGGAGAAAGTCCCCACACATCCCATTTACGGCTTCGAGGAAATTTCTCCTGGCCCAGCCCGTGCAGGACATATGGAATCCATTTTCCCTCACACCTGGCCACATATATTTGTTATGAAAGGTTCATGACTCCACAGGCTGTGTGACCTATTCCCGGGATGATTGGAGTTAAATGGGTTTCCTGCTCTCCCAAATTCCATATAAAGCGAATAAACCAATCCAGAGATCCCCAGTGTAATATCCTGAGCCTACAAACACACGCAGGCAATAAGTCAGGGAGGAGGGGAAAATCCTATTGCTGCTTCCCATTAGTGAGCAGCTGCAAGGGGAAGGGAAAGAAATACCCTGGAAAGTCAGGGAACAACAGGAATTTTGTCGTGTTCAAGCCCTAAAACTAAGTTTCAAGACCAAGAGGTGAAACTTCTGAACTCGGAGCTGATTTTCCATGTGGGAAAGGAGATGATTTTGGAGCCTCAGGGAATGGGAAGGATGCTCCATGCATTGGGGTGTTCAGGCCTCATTTCACTGCACTTGTAATAAATAAAGGAAGCTTCTAAAAAATACAGAGAGGAATTTTTTCCATGAGCAGGTGGTGACTGGACAAGGGGAAATAGTTTAAAACTAAAAGAGAGATTCAGATTAGGGATTGGGAAGGAATTCCTGGCTGTGAGGGTGGGGAGACCCTGGCACAGGTTCCCAGGGGAGCTGGAAGTGTCCAAGGCCAGGTTGGAGAAAGCTGGGATAGTGGAAGGTGTTGGGGGTAGAACCAGATGAGTTTTAAGGTCCTTTCCAACCCAAGCCAGTCTGGAATTCCACCATTCCATGATTCTACGACTATCACAGCAGGGCCAGAGGCTCAGAGGCTCGGGAAGGGCTGTTGGATGCTCTGGATAATTCCTCCCTGCTCCTGCATCCCATGGGCCTGACCTTCCCAGGGAAGCCCAGTCAGCTCCCCTTAGGATCAGAGGCTGCATTCATGGCCGTGGTCTCTGCACCCCATAAATGCAGCACCCTGCTTTCCATCCCAACCCACCCCCACCCCTCTCCTGCTCTGCTCATCCCCATCCCACTGGACAAAAAATCCACCCCAACAAAACAAAAAAAAGTCACTTTAGGGAAGGAGGACAGAACAAGGATCAACCCCACACTTCCAACCCCACCCCGCCTTTCCCTGGGGAGAATTTTCCCCTCAAGGATCCGAGGTTGTGCAACAGCTCCGTGCTGATGCAGCAGCACCAAATACCAAGCGAATCCCTTCCAAAAGAGTCGAGTTGGATGTCATTATTTCCTGTTGGTAGACAGAAGGAGAGTGGGAAAAACTCCTGTTTTGGGAGCCAAGCGCTGCTGAGGAGAGCGATTAGCAGATGGCGTGGAAATTAGCTCATTATTATTAATTTGCCAGGCCTTTCCCAGTTCCTGAATTGCCCTTTGGAAGTTGCAAAGCAGCGTGTGCATATGGACAAAAGGAGGCTGCTTTTGGCACAGCAGCTAATTAAGAGCTGTGCCACCCAACCCTGAATGGGAGCCCTTCCCACCTGCCCCATCCCGGGTTTGGGATGAGCGGGGATAATGCTCAATAGGGAACCCCCACGCCTGGTGCTTGTTAATGTGCTGATGTTTTGTGTGAAGGAGTTAATGCTGCAAGAGGCCTTTTTTCCCTCTGTTTCTAAGGGGGTTTTGTGGAGGTGGTTACACCGACTGTTTAACAGCACTGAATATGTCTATTTATCAGGAAATTCATTTAGGGACAAACATGCTTCAGCATACCAAAACCTGTCCTCCACCCTCTTTCAAACCGTATTTTTTTGCTGAGATTGTCCCACGTCCTTTTATTTCTTTCCAGGACATCAATGCCCTGTGGAGCTGAGAGAAGAATTTGGGCTGGTAGCCCAAAATTAGCTCAAGAAGAAAGGAGCTGCAAGTCTGAATTTACAGCGACTCCACGGCCTCGAGTGGAGCTGCAGTGGGACTTTTGTCCCAGCTCCTTTGTCTAAAAGCTGCTGCAAATAATGATAATGATAATAATGATAATAATGATAATAATGATAATAATGATGATAATGATAGCAATGATGATGATGATGATGATGATAATAATAATAATAATAATAATAATAATAATAATAATAATAAATAATCAGAGAATAGTTTGGCTTGGAAGGAACCTTAAAGATCACCCAATCCCAACCCCTGCACTAAGACAGGGACACCTTCCATTATCCCAGGTTGCTCCAAGCCCCATCATCATCATCATCATCACTATCATTTCCCACACTAATATAAAATAATATTATCATAAATAATTCAATATAAACTATACATTTGTAGATTTTAAAGGGACAACACAAACCCACCCCTTTGGATGCCTTTCTCCATCCTTCCCAGGAGCTTTAAGCCCCGCAGCCTCACTCAGGCCTGATCGCTGCCAATTAAAGGAGGAGATCCCACACTCGGCTGCTTTCCAGCGGCAGGAAAGTGGGAATTGTCATCCTCATCCAGAATGGCAACGCTGCGAGCCAGGGGAGGGCTGCAAGTGCCACCGGTGCCGTGTCATCGCAGCGACGCTGCTAATTGCCCGCCGAGCACGGCTCCTAATTGATTTCCTCCTCATTAACGCCGCGATGCGGCTGCGGGGCTGCATCCGGACTATGGGGACGTGGGAGAGGGAAAGCTGGGCACGGAAAGCAGGGAAATGGGGAGGGAAAGTTAATTATGGAGCGGGTGGGAATGTGGGGTCAGAGCTGGGTTCAGGCAGGGGATACCCCCTGAATCAGGGGAGCTTCGGGCTGGAAGGGGTCTTAAAGCTCATCCCATTCCACCTCCCACTGGTTGCTCCAGCCTGGCCTCGGATGTTTCCAGGGATGGGGCAGCCACACTTTCTCTGGGAAATCTGCCCCAGGGCCTGCCCACCCTCCCAGCCAGGAATTCCTTCCCAATATCCCATCTAATCCTGCCCTCCCTGGCAAGGAAACCTATCAGGTAACCTGGGCACCCTGTGCCAGGGCCTTCCACCCTCCCAGCCAGGAATTCCTTCCCAATATCCCATCTAATCCTGCCCTCCCTGGCAAGGAAACCTGTCAGGTAACCTGGGCACCCTGTGCCAGGGCCTTCCACCCTCCCAGCCAGGAATTCCTTCCCAATATCGAATTGAAATCTTTGCTCGGTTTCAAACCCTCCCCCCTGTCCTGCCACCCTCTGCCTGGGTAAAAATCCCTTCTCCAGCTCCTCCTGCTGCAAAAGCCTGGCAAGGAAACCTGTCAGGTAACCTGGGCACCCTGTGCCAGGGCCTTCCACCCTCCCAGCCAGGAATTCCTTCCCAATATCCCATCTAATCCTGCCCTCCCTGGCAAGGAAACCTGTCAGGTAACCTGGGCACCCTGTGNTCCCAGCCAGGAATTCCTTCCCAATATCCCATCTAATCCTGCCCTCCCTCAGTGGGATGCCATTCCCCCTTATCCTGTCACTCCATCCCTTGGCCAAAGTCCCTCTCCAGCTTTCAATATTTTCCCTATTTTCACTCTTTTCCTCTCTTTTCTATATTTGTTTGGAATTAGGAGCATGGGATCCTCAGGAAAAGCTGCTGTGACGTTTCCCTGGGCATGAGGGGCCGAGTGGTTCCGTGTCATTCTCCAGACGGAAATCCTCGGAGCAGCCACAATGCGCTTTGTAATTAGAGTTAATTAACACTTCTGCAAATTGGTCTTTATTTAAGACCAGCTGCCGAGGCAAAAAAAAAAAAAAAAAAAAAAGTCTATCAGCCCATAAAATATTAATTAGCACAAGAGTCTCGTCTGCTACCCCTGGGCTGTGTGGGGACGGGAGCTGGGCAAAGGGAGCTTTGTTTCCTTGGATAAAGAGTTTGGGAACAGGAATTTGAAACATAAATTCAGATTTCCTCACAGAGCCCTCACATATGTGCCAGGTACAGGGACAAAGTCTCATCCCCTAAAACACAGCCCAGCAACCTCGAAATACATTTAGAAGTGCAAGGGAGAGGATGTGGGGAGGAATAAAGGTTAAATTTCATTCACACATCAGCTGTGGGAGAGCCCAGTGGTTTAATCATGGGATCAGGGAATGATTTGGGATGGAAGGGACCTTAAAGATCCCAATTCCACCCCTGCCATGCCAGTACCCCAGGCTGCTCCAATCCCTGTCCAAGCTGGCCTTGGACACTCCCAGGGATGCAATGATGTGAAAAACTCTTCCAAATTAATCTCCTCTTTCCCTCCAGCACCTCCTTCCTCTGGGATTTTCCCCACTTCCTTCTCTCCGTTGTTTTGTCTGTATAAAAGCACCCGAGAACTTCATGACAAATACTCTTTAAAGAGGATTTTGTTCCCAAACTTTCCTGCTCGTTGGATTTTGTGCCGAGGCCACAGCGGGGCCGGTTCCTGCCTGGCTCTGCTCTGCTCTGACTGAATGAGGTCAGGGCCTTCTCCAGGCTATAACCATCTTAAAACTATATGACAGAAACAAATAGGAAATATTTAAAGTTAAGGCTCCACAAGTACTTTTATTCAACATAAAGATGGGATCACTTGGAGTTTATGTCTGCTTGCTAAAAATTCCTGTAAGGAGCTTGGTGAGGGATAAGAAAATCGGAAAAAATGTCCTTTTTCTCCCTTTCTGTGGAATCTGGATTGGTGCTCACTCTTAGAAAAAGCAGCCTGGAGTTTGGAGGGGGAAAAAACCAAAACAACTCCAGAGACAAATAGCTGCAGGGAAGGCAAACTGAAATGTAAAAATATCCCACATTTCAGTGGGATTTTTCAACCCAGCTTTGCAGTGAATTCCCTTGAAAACGTGTCAGCTCTGCATGGAGGCCGTTAGCCATCCCTGGTGGATCCAGTGAAGAGTTCCAGCAAGGAAACCATTTCTTTGCAAAAGGAAAAAAATGTTTCATTCCAGTTTAAAGGCTGGATGTTGCTTGAGTTGTATTTTTATTTTGTTTTCCAGCATAAACTCAGGAAAGGTTTTAGAGGGTTAAAACTGAGCGCAGCTGAAACAGATTCCAGAGCAACACCAAGGTAGGGTTTTGTTTTAGGGTTTTTTTTTTATCATTCCTGTTAGTTTGATAAAGAATGAGTCATTTTCTTTAATTTTACCCTCAATAATTACTATGAAATATTAAATAAATTTAAAATATGAACTATAAATATAAAATATGAAAGGTGAAATACGAGAGGAGCAGCTGTTTGCAGTGGTGTCACCCCACAGGTCAGCCCATGCTGGGCTCTATTTTCCAGCATGAGATGCTCACCCTTGACCTTTATGTCTCCTGCTCCCACTTTTCCATCCCTTTACAAACCCATTTTCCATGGAATATTTGGTTTCAGCAGCTCACAGTGCTGCTCAGTGGAAGACAGGACTGGAGACACCACCAAGCCCCTGGGAAAAGTTGGATGCACCCATGGTCAATCCAAAGTGTTGGAATCACCCATGTGAGGGTGACCCTTCATCACCCAGAGGAAGGAAATGAAGCACAAGGAGTTTGGAATATGCAGAGACACATTCCTGCTAAAATTCTAAGGGTATCAGGTGAAGGTTCTTCCCCCAGAGAGGGGTGGGCACTGAATTCCCTGAGGGAATTGTCACATTCCCAGTGCTGCCAGAGCTCCAGGAGCACTGGGACAATGCTCTCAGGGGAGGATTATTGGGGTGTCCTGGACTGGGCCAGGAGGTGGATCAGTGATCCTCATGCTCCTTTCCCCTGGGAATGTGTGTGGAAGTGGCCAGTGGGATGGTGTGCCATGGACTGGGAACCTCCCCTGGTCTGCAGAGGGTGCAGCAGCGGGCATGGAGCGCTTTGGGGAGCCTATGGAGGAGCCTGATCCTGGTGCCATGAAGATTTTCTGCCTTTCTTTTATATCCCTGTTATCCCTTTTTACAACTTCTGTGTCCTTAGTGGGTTTTGCCAACATTCTTGGCCTTGTTCAGCTGGGAGACTCCACATTTCAGAAGCTTCGTAGTCAGGGATCAGAGTGCCCCAGAGCCCAAGGGCCTCTGCAGAACACGTTCTGTGAGCTGAGATAGAACCATCCAGGGGAAGCTTCCTTGGGGAGGGGGCTCATTAGAGCCTCTCATTAGGGAATCTTTGATAGATCTGCTAATTAGTAACACCTATAATGTGATACCAGATCTTCTGGGTGCATTGCGGGTGCATTTCGGTGCATTCGACCTGGACCTGTGCACCTAAAGGATCCTTAAATAAACACCAAGGTAAAATAAAATCCCTTTTCCCCTTCTAACCGTGTTTGACCCTTGATTTTCAGACCAGGAAAAGGCATCAATCCCAGCAGGAAAAGCTCCAGGTGCTCCCAGTTCAGGGCTCTGCCATCCCTCGGCACAGAGAACTCCCCGTTGGTCCCCATGGGCAGGTGACAGGATGGGAGGTGACAGGATGAGAGGTGACAGCGGTGGGAGGTGACAGGATGGGAGGTGACAGCGATGGGAGGTGACAGCGGTGGGAGGTGACAGGATGGGAGGTGACAGCGGCGGGAGCTCCAACCCCACCGGGGGGGGTCGTGCCCGGTGAGACAGAACGGGAGGCGCCGGCACATCCCCGGGAAGGTGTCGGGAGCGGCGGGGACACGGCTCGGGTTTCCACAAGCCCCAGCACAATGTCACAACAGCTCCCACATGGATTAATGTGATGGGAAACGTGCAGCTCCCTGGCTGCTCCCCCGCAGCACTGGGAGAGCACTGGGAGTTATAAATAAGGGACCAGATTATCAATTTAACAATTATCCATTTATTTTGGACTACATTGTAGCTTTGTTTGAATGTAATTTTGTGCTTTGTTGTAGCTTGGTAAATTAGGATTTCTCTTGCAGTTTAAGAAAAAAAACCCACTTAGTTGTGAAGAGACCGGCCTCTTATCAGGGCTTGCATTTACAACCCCCTCCTTACCCCTTTCGAAGCTGGCCTGCTGAAGAGTAGTAGATAAAGAAAAAAAGGAAAAAAAAAAAAAAGAAGAGAAGAAAAGGGGCTGAATATGCAAACTAGAGCTGAAAAGACCCTTGGGAGTAAAAAATCCCTAGAAAATAATAATTTAAAACGAGCCAACAAACTTTTAAGAAAAATGAACCAGGTTGCTCTATCGGCAACTACTACCTGGCCAGCTTTTGAGTTTCTTCAAGTAGTCACCCTGATGAGAAAGTTTGCTGGAGCCACTGCCCTGAGGACGGCGAATCAGCACCATCCCCTCCGTATCCACCTTCGTGCACAGCCCCGGCCCGTGAGGAACACTCGAGGGCCCGGCTCTATCACAGGGAGTGGCAGAGCCGAAGTTCCTCCTCCTCCAAGTCGAAGCTGGGGCAACGAAGCTGGGCAGGGCCCCCACCCGAGCTGATCACTTTTAATAAAGGCTTAAAAAGGACCATCAGTCCTGCCCTTTTTTATTTCACTGGGCAAACTGGGAACTCCGAGATCTGCCTTTTCCAGGGGTGAAATCCAAGCCTGAGCCCCGTGGAGAGAGGAACACCGTGGATCCCATTCCCCTTTGTGTGGCTCGGGGCTTGGCTCGATAATCCCAAGGAAAAAAAAAGGCTCTCGAAGATTTAAAGAGGCTTTGGCTCAGCCTTTGAATGCCTTTTCATTTTCCCCTATTCATGGATCAAATCGAGCTCCCTGCTCTCAATAATTGCATTTTACGTGCTGAAAACACGGTCTGCAAACCTCGGAGTGCTTTATTCCTCCTGATGGCACATAAAGCATAAACATGAAGTTTGCTAAAAACAGGGAAAAATAAGGCTCACTTTTTTCTCTTCAATATAATTTTCCAGGGGGAATCATTAACTCATAAATCATAGGCACAAATTTAGCAAGGATTGAAATGCTACACTCAGCAGCAGGCAAATTACAGCCACACCACTCCATCACTCAGAGCTCCTTCCAAGGCCATTGTTGGGAATATGTTCCTTGCAAGGAGAGTTAAGGGGGGAAAAAGCAAAAAAAAGAGCCCTAAAACCATGAGGAAGGAGAGTCCCAGCACCCCCAGCCAAGTGGAGTGGTGAAGGAAGTCAGGGCTGGATTCAGCTCAGCCCATCCTGCCTGGACTCCCCACCTTCCCAGGGAAGGATTTATCCTGATACCCCATCCAGCCCTGCCCTCTGGCACTGGTGTTATAAATAAGGGACCAGATTACCAATTTAACAATTATCCATCTATTTTGTACTACATTATAGCCTTGTTTGAATGTAATTTTGTACTACATTGTAACTTTATTTGAATGTAATTTTGTGCTTTGCTGTAGCTTTATAAGTTAGGATCTCTCTTGCAGTTTAAGAAAGAAACCCACACGTCGTTGTGAAACTGAAATAAAAAGGGCAGGACTGATGGTCCTTTTTAAGCCTTTATTAAAAAGTGATCAGCTCGGGTGGGGGCTCCGGCCAGCTTCGTTGCCCCCAGCTTCGGCGAGGAGGAGGAGGATCTTCGGCTCTATCACTCCCTGTGATAGAGCCGGGCCTTCAAGCGTTCCTCACGAGGCGTGGCTGTATACCAAAGGGTATACGAAGGCCATGGTAGTAATTAGCTGTCCTCAGGGCAGTGCTTTCAACAGACCTTTTTGTTACGGTGACTTTTTGGAGAACTCAAAAGCTGGCCAGGTAGTAATTGCCTATCGAGTAGCCTGGTTCATTTTTCTTAAAAGTTTGTTGGCTCGTTTTAAATTATGATTTTAGGGGTTTTTTTACTCCCAAGGGTCTTTGCAGCTCTAGTTTGCATATTCAGCCCCTTTTCTTCCTTTTTTTTTTTTTTTTTTCTTCTGTCTTTTCCTTATCTCCTACCCTCCCTCCAGGCAGGCCAGCTTCGGAAGGGGTAAGGGGGGGGTGAGTGGTCGTAAATTCTTGCCCTGGAATGCAAGGTCTGATAAGCTGGATTCTTCACAACGACGTGTGGGTTTCTTTCTTAAACTGCAAGAGAGATCCTAACTTATAAAGCTACAGCAAAGCACAAAATTACATTCAAATAAAGTTACAATGTAGTACAAAATTACATTCAAACAAGGCTATAATGTAGTACAAAATAGATGGATAATTGTTAAATTGGTAATCTGGTCCCTTATTTATAACAAATTCCCCCCTTTCTTTATTTGATCGAACTTGTAGAGTTCGCATCAATTAGCAGTTTCTAGTTCTTCTTGGGGGTAAAAATTCTTTACTTCTTGGTACCTGGTATACATTTGTTTAGCACTCTCATATTTTTGGCTCTTTATCACCATCATTTTCTTCATTTCTGATGTTTGAGTTCCTCCTGGAATTAGTGTACCTGCTTGAATGGCAGAGGCAATTATTCTTATTAGACACGGAAGTAAACATGGTAAGAATATAAGTCCAGCAATCGAGCAAACCGCAATAAATGCTGCTTTTTTCCACCAATTTCCTTTCATAGACCAAAAGTTATCCCACCAGTTAGAATTTATGAGTGGTGTCCACTCTTGGGTTCCTACATATGCCAATTTTCTAATATCCTTTGAAATGTTTCGGATGATCTCACTTTTATCATCAATCTCCAGGCAGCATTCTGAAGTGTTAAACTTCCCACAAATTCCTCCTTCGTCAGCTAGGAGGTAGTCTACTGCCAATCTGATTTGGTACACCATTGTTCTGGTTTGGGATAATTGATCACTGATGTGATCGAAGGCAAGTGATGTGCGGTTTGAGATCAATTCTAGGACTGCCTGGAGTCTGATGATCCGATTTAACATATAAATCGGAGTGCGGTATCCCCAAGATCCATCTTGGGCCCAAGTTGCTGGCCCATAGGTTTTAATTATTTCTTCTGGAGTCCAGATTTTATCTCTCCATTGTTGGGCACTTGTTATGTCAATTGTATTTCTTTTCTTACGATTGCTATTTTTCAGATTGTCATATATAGGAACCCCTAAGTGGGACCCTGATTCTTTAGGTAACAAGAAAAAGGCTGGTTTTATAATGCCTATGGTACAACTGCCCGTCCAGTCTCCTGGGAGTCTGGTGTAAGCTGTATCCCCACATATCTAAAACAAATTTTCAGGGGCTTCCCAGAAGTTATCTGTTTGGGTTGGAAATTCCCAGTATTTTGATAGTTCTTTAATTCCCCAAAAGGGGTTTACTCCCTTGTCAATACATTCATACAAGTCATGTTCTTCACGATAGGTACACCCTTTATCTTTTTCTGTGGTCCAATAGCGGTTTGGTTCTCTAGGAACCCATTTAATGCTTTTCTCTCTTATTATAAGGTACCTTTTACATGCCATTTTCCCTACTAATGTTTTGTATTGCCTACCCTTCCTGGTGATACACTCTTCTCCTATTATTTTTGTTTTTAGACTCCATTGCCCTTCACCTCTTTTCTTTATGATTTCATCCTCCTGTTTAGTTTGTTTCCATTTTAAGATTTCCACAGGATTTAAACTAATCCCTTCCCAAGGCCACATCTCAGACATCTGAGTATCTCCACAGACCCAACAGTTTCTCAAACTTAACCCCTTGCTAACTCTTTCCATTAAGTCTATAAACAGATTTTTCCCTGAAGGCGGTTCTAAATCATCTTTAAATTCTTCTTTTTCCCTTTCTTTCATTCTTATCTCTTTTTCTTTTATTAGATCTTTTTGATCAAGGTTTTGTTCATAACAGAGCCAGGTGTCTCCAACAGGGCATTCTCCAAGCAGTCGCTGCCTATATGAGGCAATATTACGACTGACCCAATAAACTTTCCCATCTTCTTGACAGGTATTTACTTGAGAGCGATCGACACACTTTGGGTTTATGTTAGTATGGACTCGTAAGAGTGATACGGCATCTTCTCCATCATAGAGTGGGTAATAGCATTTAGTGCAAGGCTTGGTTCTGGTTCTTGATGGGTTGTCTTTATTGGATCGCTGTGTCCCAGATGAATGGTTTGGGTCAGTGATTATGGATACTTTAGTGCCTTCTCCTCGTTGGAGTATTTCATCTCCGTTTATTGTGTTGATAAACTTAACACAATAGTAAGTCCCATCGTCCTCCAGTTGGGCATCTCTGATGCTGATGTTGAAGTCTGTGTCCGATCCTATGGTCAGTCTTGTTACACGAGAGGAGGGATTTCTTTCTATTTGATCGTAGATAGTTTGGTTTTTCTGTCCCCAGCCTTTTAGCCATCTCACGGGACCTGGAGTTGAAGATCCAGATGTGGTGCAGCTCAAAGTGAGTGTCTCTCCAGTCACCGCCGATATCTCTTTCTGGGGTTGGTGCAGCACGAAGTCCAGTCCCTCTCCCGGTGAAGCAAACAGCAACAGGCAGGGCAGGATCCAAACCCACAGGCTGTGGCCGCGTGAAGGTCGTTCCATTGGCGTTTGATCCAGCCATCGGGTCTTGGTCCTGCAGTCTCTCCTCTTGCAGATGAGTAGTAGTGAGGCCAGTGCGCCACAGGCCACACTTTCCACAGAGTGGGAGAGCAGGCTGCTCCTTTTTATCTGGAATTCCTTCTTGATGATCTGCAGGGTAACCATGGATGTGCTGGTATTCTCTTCTACCCGGCAGGTGGTCACTGGGGAAGATTCTTTCTCTTGACAGGTGTGTTCTGTTTTAACAAAGTCACATATTATTGTTCCTAAGTGTTTAAAGGGAGTCATTAGTTTTCTAGTTCTATTCCTTAATGATGGAGGAATGTTAAGAGTCTTTTCCCAATGTTGTCTTTCGCTCTTACTTCCCTATTTAATTTTAACCCTTAGAGAATGCACTGTGGGAGAGTTGAGAGTGCGATTTTTGCTAGAAACATTACCTCTTACTAGTTTTTTTCCAACTTACAATCTTGATAACCACAATAGTAACACATTTATAACTATACACAAACTTAAAAATAATACAAAATAATTCACTTAATCAGCATAATAAAATTCAGTAGTAACAGCCTTGATGTCGTTGAGTTCCAGTGACGAGACAGGTTTCAGTCTTTCTTTCTCAGGGTCAATTTTAAGTCCTCTGGTCCCTGGCTCACAGTCCATTCAGGAGTATCGGTGGGATCAGAGTTTTCACTGGGGGGTGACACAGGTCCTTTCACCCTTGCAATGTGTGTCCAGCCTCGTTCTCGGGTTCTTACTGCAGAGTGGGTAACCAGCAACACCTGAAAGGGACCTTCAAATTTCGGAGTTAATGGAGCTGCATTCCACGATTTTATCAACACCCAGTCCCCCGGATTAATACTATGTATGTTAGTATCAAAAGGAGAGGTTTGGGGAAGGTATCCCTTCTTTCTAAGATTTTCTAAGGTGTTAGTGATGGTTTTTAAGTACACTTGGACAGCTTCTTCTCCTTCCAGGTAGTCCCTGCAGCTGTAGGGTGTAATTAAAAAGGGGAGTCCAAACATCATCTCATAGGGGGATACTCCTAAATCAGATCGAGGTCTCGTCCTGATGCGCAGTAGTGCCAGAGGTAGACATCTTAGCCAATTCAATTTTGTTTCTTCAATTAGTTTTGTTAATACATTTTTCAGGGTTTTATTCATTCTTTCGACCCTTCCTGAGCTCTGGGGATGCCATGGCGTGTGTAATCTCCATTGCATACCCAGGGCTTTTATAATCAGCTGTAAAGACTGGGCCGTGAAATGTGGACCTCGATCTGAATCTATGTTGTTAACCATCCCATACCTCGGGATGATGTTCTCCAAAATTATTTTGGCTACTGTTTGTGCTGTTTCCTTTTTGGTAGGAAAAGCTTCTACCCAATGGGTCAGATGATCTACTAGCACGAGTAGATGTTTGTACCCTTGCACAGGGGGCATTTCGGTAAAGTCTACCTGTACACTTTGGAAGGGCCTCAGAGCTAGGTCTCTTCCGCCATGTGCAGTTTTCCTCATTACTTTTTGGTTGACTTTTTGACATGTTGTGCACCCCCGAGTGACTGATTTTGCTATTTCATAGATTCCTATGCAGATGTGTTCTCTTAGGAAGTGATCACATAATCCTTGGATTCCCCAATGAGTTAGTTTGTGGAGTTCAGTTAACATCTTTCTGGCTAGGGCTTTATTCAGGTATTTTCTCCCATCAGGTGTTAACCATTCTCCTTGTTCCCCTTGGTGTAACCCTAGAGTCTGCATGTGTTTTTGTTCCTCTTGATCAAATGTGGGCTTCCCTTTTTCTTCTTCCTCCCCAGGTGTCTCTCTCAACACTAGGATGTTCACAGGATCCCCTGGTTCCAAAGCTGCTTCCTTAGCTATCTGGTCAGCCAACCGGTTTCCTTGTATTTCTATAGTATTTCCTTTTTGGTGGCCTCTTATGTGCACTATTGCAATTTCTGCTGGTTTCAATAAAGATTTTAAAACTTGTTTAATTAGTTCCTTGTGAACCAAATCTTTTCCTTTTGAGTTCAGGAGGCCTCGTCCTTCCCAGATTTTTCCAAAGGTGTGTGCTATCCCAAATGCGTACTGAGAATCGGTGTAAATAGTTCCCTGGTCTTTGTCTAATAAATCGAGACCTCTTTTTAAAGCATATATTTCACAGGTTTGGGCTGACCAGGTAGCAGGCAATTTTCCTTTTTCTACTGTGTCCATCACCATCCCATCTATTACTGCATAGCCTGAAATTCTTTTCCCTTCTACCACTCGAGATGACCCATCTGTAAATAATACTCTCCCATAGGGTAGAGGTGTATCATGCAAGTCTTCCCTCACTTTTGTTTGGTAGTCAATCAGTTCTAGGCAATTGTGTTCCAGATCCTCTGGAGGCTCTCCAGTGAGGAATTGTGCCGGATTTAGACACTTGGAAGTGGCTAGTTCTAAATCTTCAGTTCCCATTAAGTTGATTTCATATCTCAGCAACCTAGAATCAGTAAGCCACTGTGATGTCTTTTGGCTCAGCACGGTTTTAAGATCATGTGGGGTGTGTACTGTAATTTTTCTTTGCAGAGTTAATTTTTGTGATTCTTCTATTAATACTGCCGCAGCAGCAATTGCCTGCACACAGGTTGGCCATCCTCGAGCTACTGGATCCAGTAGTTTAGACAGGTAGGCCACCGGTTTGTTTTGTCCTCCCCATTTTTGAGTTAATACCCCATATGCAACTCCTCTCTCAGTGTTTACAAACAAATCGAATTTCTTTTTGAGATCAGGTAAACTTAAAACCGGTGCTGAGGCCAATTTTTCTTTCAGGTCTTGCAATTGCTCATCATCCTCTTTAGTCCAATTTATGGATTCAGAGCCCACCAATTTCTCATAGAGAAACTTAACACTTTGGGTATACTGATCTATCCATAACCTGCAATAGCTAAATAAGCCTAAAAGTTTTCGGATGTCTCTTTTGGTTTTTGGTGCTGGAATTGCTAGGATGCCTGAAATTCTCTCCGGACTCAATCTTTTGCTCCCTTGCCCTATGATATGACCCAAATATGTAACTTCTGATTCTACAAACTGTAGTTTCTCTCTTGATACCTTCAATCCTTTTTGGCCCAGAAAATTTAGGAGTTGGACACTTGTGATCTTTACTTGTTCTCGTCCCTCCCCTGACACTAATAGATCGTCCACATATTGCAGTATTTGTACTCCTGCTTCAGGCACAAAGAGCTCTAGCAACCCCTCCAGGGCTTGACCAAACAAATGTGGACTCTCCGTGTACCCCTGTGGGAGGCGTGTCCACCGAAGTTGTTGCCTCCTCCTCTTATCTGGGTCTTCCCATTCGAAGGCAAACCAATCCCGACACTCCTCTGCTAACGGACATGCCCAAAATGCATCTTTTAAATCAATGATGGTAAACCATTCGTGTCCCCGAGGGATTTGGTTCAGAAGGGTATAGGGATTGGATACTACAGGGTATCGAGAGATAGTTCTCTTATTAACTTCTCTTAGGTCTTGGACTAGTCTGTATTTTCCTTCTGCCTTCTTGACTGCCAAAATAGGGGTGTTGTGGGGAGACATACATGGCTCTAAAATCCCCCCTTTCAGCAACTGTTCAATGATAGGAGCTAACCCTTTCCTTCCCTCTAGAGAAATTGGATATTGTTTAATCCTAATAGGGTGGGTGCTTTTTTGTATCTCCACTTTAATAGGTGGAATGTCCAGGTATCCACATTTTCCTTCTTCTGCCCATACATCAGGATTAATTTCCTCTATATCTTTTTGGGTCAGTGTCATCATCTGGATGACCATTTTTCCTCCTTGAGGAACAACTCCCACTCCTAACTGGACTTGCAAGTCCCTCCCCAGTAGGCAACTATCCAAATTAGGTAAATAGACAAAATCTGCCCAGCATTGTCGGGAATTACCTCTGATTTCTAACCCTTCAATAATGGAAGCCTTGAATGGTTTTCCCTCTGCTCCTAATATATCACATATCCTTTTACTTATGCTGACTCCTGATGGTACTTTATTTATACTAGATCTCTCTGCCCCAGTATCAACCAGAAATTCAAACTCTTCATTATGGGGACCCACTTCAAAATTTACTAAGGGCTCTTCCAGATGTTCTATTGGGTCCCCCATAATATAGAGCCCTTGACACCCCTAATCCTTAGGGTTATCGCCTCTCAACATTCTTTCCAAAGTCTCTTGCTCTCGGGCGATTGCATCATCTATTGCCAGTTTTTGACAGTCCTTTTTGAAATGCCCTTTTTCTCCGCAATAGAAACACCTCTTTCGATCAGCTGGGAATTCTGGTCTCCAATTAATGTTCCCATTTACCCTAGGTGTTATTGGATCATCTTTCCTTGGTGGCAGTGCTGGTCCTCCTGCCCCTGCACTTTCTCTTGCAACTGCTACCATTATCCTTGCTTTAGTTTTTGCTTTTTCTTCTTCTCTTCTTAAATACACCTTTAAGGCTTCTTTTAGCAACTCATTTATATTTTTCTCTTGCCAATCTTCTATTTTTTCCAATTTTCTCCGAATGTCTGGCCATGACTTTGTAACAAATTGCACTTTTAATAATACTTGCCCTTCTGGGCTGTCTGGATCTATGTTTGAGTATAGTTGAAAATTTCTCCTTAGTCTATTAAGCCAAATTGCCGGTGTCTCATCTTTTTCTTGGGTCCCATCAAAGGCTAGCTTGGTGTTATTGCCTCGAGGGACAGATTCTTTTATTCCTTTTATTACTAATGACCTAAAATCTTGCATATGCCTCCTGTCCACCTCCCGATTGGGATCCCAACCTGGATCAACAACTGGAATTTTATGATCTCCTGGGGGACCCAGGCGATTTTCCCTTTCCCAGATTTTAATCCCAGCTGCACGAATCATTCGTACCTCCTCTGGTGAGAATAGGATGTGGAGGATAGAATTTAATTCTCCCCAACTATATATGTTAGGTCCTAAAAACTGGTCTACCTGTTCAGCAATTCCCACTGGATCTTCTACAAGGTTTTTTAATTCCTTCTTTAATCCTCTGACTTCAGATGCAGTTAGCGGTGCATTGACAAACCCAACTCCTCCCACAGCTCCGCCCATGGGAACCTCTCTCAGGGGAAAGAGTTTCCCCACTTGTGCAATTTTGGATCTAGTGTAACAGTAAGGGCCATCCTGTAGATTGGGCTCGGAGGGACCGTTGGAAGCTGGATTGGATAGTGGACTTGATTCCCAATGAGAGGGAGGCGGAGGAATAGCACTGGGTAAAGGAGAAGAGACTTGATTTTGAATGGAGGTCATTGGAGACAATGAGATTGCAGCTGAAGACATAATTGGGGTTGAAGAAGGTAAGGCAGGGTTTGTAGTAGGTGGAGAAATGGGAGCTGAGCTTAAAGGGGATGATGTGAGAATTGAAGATTGAATCGGGGTAGCAGAAGAAGGGGGTGGTAAAGGGATCGCTGTAGGTGAGGAGACAGGAGTTGGGTGAGTATTCAGAGGAGGGGGTGAATGTATACTAGGTGCAGTAGGAGCTGGGGCTGTAGGTGGCATAGCAGGGTAGCTAGGAGGTGGAGGAAGGTGATCAAGGGGGTCTCAATTTTTATTAGGTTTCTCTTCTAGTTCCTCTTTGTCTTTCTCTTTCTCTTCTTTTAATTTACAAATCTTTATTCTTTCCTCTTCTTTAGCTACTTTCAGCCAACAGGCTGCATAAGCTAATTGCTCTAAGTCTAAGTTGCTACCTGCTTTCAAATGCTGGTTCAGTTGGTTACACATCCATCTGTCTTTGGTTCCACACCATGGCCATCCCCCTTGTAGATCTAATTCTGGCCAAACTTCTGTGCAATAATAAATCATTTTAATTTTATCTAAATCCTTGGTGTTTTCCTGCTCATCCCACTGATTTAACATTTGCCTCAGAGGGCTGTTAGGTGGGACATTTTTATTTCTTTGTCTGTGCTTTATCCTTCTCTTACTATACCAATTTCCCATCTTGCCTTTTTCTGATCTCAAATAAAAATTTTAAGCTTAGTTCACTCACACTTTTACCGTTCACACTTTTTTCTCACTCTTTCTTTAGCGCTTAGTTCATTCACACCCTTACCATTCACAACTCTCTCACTCCTTCTAAAGCATTCACTCGCCACTTACTCAATATAATTTAATTGGGTCCGTAGACCCGCCTTTGAAGGCCCCCACGGAGGTATCCCTCTACCCCCGATTCGGCCCCTTTCAGACCGCAATCTTCTGGGATGCTGCCTCCCGTCTAGGTCCCCTGCGCCCCAGGAACCCTTCTGGGACCGGCCCCTTCAGATTGTGGTCGTCATGTGACCCTTTTACTCCACTAGGGTCCTTCGTCTCGGACCTCCGTACGAGGCAGGACCTCCCCTGGTCAGCCCCCCCCCAGACTGACAATCCTGTTTCCGACCGACTGTCTGCTTTAGCCTTATATTTTAAAAGGAGGCAAGTAAAGCTCGAAACCAACCCTCCTCACTCCTGGAGTTCCACCGACCCCGCCGGCTTGACTGCCCTTCCCCAGAGGGCAGTCTCCTCCGAAGGAGCTTGCGTGCAGTTGAAGCAGCCGTCTCGCCCTGGTCTTGGACTCCCCTACTCCGACACTCAGACCCCCTAGGCGTAGCTCGCGCTTAGCTACCCTTCCCAGTCAGGTGCGGCCGTAGGGTAACAGCCCCCCAGAGACCCCTGTTCTCTGGTGACTGCGACAGCTCACCTCCTCCGTGCGTCTGGCCTTCCGCCCGGGGACGAGGGGAACTCTTGGCACTCGGCACCGCAGTGTCTGGGGACACCCTGTATTCTCTCTACCCCGACTCCCTCAGCGCCTTGGGCCGTCGAAGCAGCAAACCAACTTTTGCGCGTGACTCACACCTATCCCCAGCCCTCCACGCGCCCGGAGCCAGCCAGGGTTTGCGAGCCACCCACACCAGGATCCTCCGCTCGCTCGGAGGGGGACCTAAAGTCCCGTTACCTTAGGGGATGCCTCATTCACTCTTCTCCAGTCGCTTCCCACCGTTCCCGGCCGGCCCCCTCGCGGGAGATCCGGAACCGCGGTACTGGGCAGTCCGCACTCACTTTCGGGGGTCTGAGCTGCCGGACCCCCCCACTCACTCACCACTCGCTCACCCCCTCACGACCCGTCACCGCAGGGCTTACCTAAGGTGCTCCTCCACGTCGCTTGGCCCAGGCTGATCCTTCGAGTCCAGTAGCCAGCGTGTCCTTCGAGTCCAAAAGCGGGCGGCCGTCCCGTCTCCTGGTCCTCTTCAGGCGTGGCTATCCTGACGAGCCCCCAACTGAAATAAAAAGGGCAGGACTGATGGTCCTTTTTAAGCCTTTATTAAAAAGTGATCAGCTCGGGTGGGGGCTCCGGCCAGCTTCGTTGCCCCCAGCTTCGGCGAGGAGGAGGAGGATCTTCGGCTCTATCACTCCCTGTGATAGAGCCGGGCCTTCAAGCGTTCCTCACGAGGCGTGGCTGTATACCAAAGGGTATACGAAGGCCATGGTAGTAATTAGCTGTCCTCAGGGCAGTGCTTTCAACAGACCTTTTTGTTACGGTGACTTTTTAGAGAACTCAAAAGCTGGCCAGGTAGTAATTGCCTATCGAGTAGCCTGGTTCATTTTTCTTAAAAGTTTGTTGGCTCGTTTTAAATTATGATTTTAGGGGTTTTTTTACTCCCAAGGGTCTTTGCAGCTCTAGTTTGCATATTCAGCCCCTTTTCTTCCTTTTTTTTTTTTTTTTTTCTTCTGTCTTTTCCTTATCTCCTACCCTCCCTCCAGGCAGGCCAGCTTCGGAAGGGGTAAGGGGGGGGGTGAGTGGTCGTAAATTCTTGCCCTGGAATGCAAGGTCTGATAAGCTGGATTCTTCACAACGACGTGTGGGTTTCTTTCTTAAACTGCAAGAGAGATCCTAACTTATAAAGCTACAGCAAAGCACAAAATTACATTCAAATAAAGTTACAATGTAGTACAAAATTACATTCAAACAAGGCTATAATGTAGTACAAAATAGATGGATAATTGTTAAATTGGTAATCTGGTCCCTTATTTATAACAACTGGGAAGCCATTCCCTGTGTCCTGTCCCTCCATCCCTTGTCCCCAGTCCCTCTGCAGCTCTCCTGGAGCCCCTTCAGGCCCTGCCAGGGGCTCTGAGCTCTCCCTGTGCCCTTCCCTTCTCCAGGTGAACATTCCCAGCTCTCCCAGCCTGGCTCCAGAGGGGCTCCAGCCCTGGAGCAGCTCCGGGGCCTCCTCTGGACTCTCCAGCAGCTCCAGGTCCTTCTTGTGCTGGACCTCAGAGCTGGAAATTCATGATTATACCTGGGATTGTACCTGGGATTGTACCTGGGATTGTACCTGGGGTTGTANGGGATTATACCTGGGATTGTATCTGGGATTGTACCTGGGATTGTACCTGGGATTATATTTGGGATTATACCTCGGATTATACCTGGGATTTTCCTTCTTGTTGAGCAATTTGTGACAAGGCCACCAAAATCTGGCTCTGAGGGGAAGAAAGACGAAAACCCCAAAGTTTAGCACCCCTAAAGCCCCACTGGCACCTCCTGGACACTCAGACCTCATCCCATGGAACAGGGCAGCTCCAGCTGTGCTTTGGCTCAGGAAAAGTGTCTCGGAAATAGGGATTTAACAGCTGTTCTTTGTATTTGCTTCCTCTCCAATTTAATATTTCCTTTTAGAGCCTCCTCTCCCAGCAAGTGTTCAAAGCTGCCCTTTATGGTGCAGAGCATATCTAAAATCTGCTTTATGCCCCAACCTCCCAAACTCCTGTTTTCAGATACAGATAATTATGGCCATGAGGGTTTTTTCCCTTTAAATCTTATGGTGGGATTAATCCAGCTAAGAGGGAGCTTCTCCTCAGTTGCAGAAACCCAGCCCAGATGTGGCTCCAAGAGGGTGAAGGAGAACCTCAAAGTAATTTCTGTCTGTTCAACATCCAGCTGTGTCCAACCCCAGCACCCAGAGATGGGGGTGGGCAAAACTGGGCAGGTTTGGGGAATATTTTTACAGCCCAAAGGCTGGAAAATACCTCAGAGCTGGAGGTGGGAGGAGGTTTGGCCAAAAAGTACTTGAGCAAACTGAGCAAAATGTGTTGCTTGTTCCCCATTTCCTTTTATTTTTGCATTTTTTGTGTCATTTCAGGTCTCCAGGGTGGGGGTTCCCCTTCCTGCTGCAGGCTGAGGCTCTGCAATGGGGAAGGAAGATATTTTTGGGTGGTTTTAGCCTCTGTTTGTGTTGCTAGGATGGGTGGCATTGCTGAGGTGTGACACAGGGAGCTGGGCATCCCTCGCCCAGGCTGAAGCAGGGAAGAGTCTGCTGCCACACAGGGCCCTGGCACAGCCTCAGGGTCACCAACAGCAACAAAAAACCTCATTAGAGCAGTGAAAAATTCCCAGGAATGTGCCCACTGACAACATTTTCATTCTTGCAGGCAGCAGACGTGGTCTGGGTTAATTTTGGGGTGGAAAATCCTGCCTGGTGCAACCTTTGGGGATTTACAGCACGAGGAGATGGTGGGAATGATGGACAAAGGAGTGAGACTGGAGTAACTGGAGCCACTGGGGAGATTTCCTGGGCTCCCCAAGGCCTGGGGGAGATGTGCAGGGCTTGCAATAACTTCAGCTGGGCAGAGCCGTGTCCATCTCCTGGAAATTCCTGAGGCACCATTCCCACTGCAGCAGCCACTGGGAATCCCAGGGCACATTTATTAGACCTGAGGAAGAAGCTGCTCCTCCCAATTTTACTCCAGCAATTGATGAGAACGGGGATTAAACTGGCACCCAACAATAAAACCAACTCCTGAGGCAGCCAGAGCCCAGCAAGGCTGAGCACATCTTGGGGATGGGCCAAAATTGTGTTATCACATTAAACCTTGCCTTAGACAAGAGCTGAATTAGATCAGACTAAACAAAGCAGATCTTAGGAGAATTTCTCCTCCAGGCCTTCCAGCTCTGCCTGATGGTGGTTTAGACCCCAATCCTTTACACTCCTGCATGGGGTGAGACTTTGAATATCTGTGGCAAGGGCATCATGGAATAATTGAATGTTTTACATTGGAAAAGCCCTTTAGGACCAGCAGGAGGAAGCAGCAGAGCTTGTGGGGCAGGCAAGGCTCCTGCACCGGGGTTTGGTGGTCAGCAAACTTCCCCATATTGCAGGAAACACCAGTTCATGTTCCCCCTCCACCCTCTGAACGCACCCTGGGTATTTTTAAATGATCCTAAAATCTGAACAAGCAGCAGAAATGTGTTGAGCTAGGGAGGGAGCTGCTGGAGAGCAGGCTGAGATAGCTGTAATGTCATTTTTCACCCCTCCTGCTGCTGCTTTTGAGGCAGGGAGGTGAATCCTGGGATGGGAAATGAGGGAAAACCCCTCCCAGGCTCCTCATCCTTGCAGCATGAGCATTTGGTTGTCTGGAGTTTGAGCCTTGAAGAAAGTTTTTAATCCTTGCGTGTTTCTAGTGAAAAACAGACCTCTGCCAGCAGTGATTGCATGCATTTCTGGAATTTATCTCCATTGGATTGCCTTTGGCATTTAATCCCATAAAATTGCCTCTTTGCTGAAGGGATGTCGTACATCTGGAGGCACTGGAGGGGTTAATGTGATGTGTAACCAATGGAAGATATATTTAATGATCTCTGAAATTGCTTCTGTGAAGCATCCCCATAACTGCCACAACTCGATTTACTACAGATCCTGCAAATAACAAATGTAATTACTTGGGAATCAACATAATATTGGGTCAGACAGGCTGATATTCCCTCAGTTTGCTGGAAACTTAATATAAGTCTGGAGCAAGTGTCTATGTCCAGTCCTATTCCCAGGCTGTGCTCTCAGCAACAACATCCAGCACGGATTTCTGGAAAAATGCTTAAAAACCAGAGTGCTGTAATATTAATTTTTGCCTTATCAGGGGCTGTAATATTAATTTTTGCCTGATTATTTTGCTCTATTACACCAGGACTTTGTACCTTCGCATCACCAGGCAAAAGCTTTTCACTGTGGGTGCTGCTTTTGCTGTGTTCATCATGTTCAGCAGCACAGCCAGAGGCTGTTCTGTGTTTCCCAGTCCTTGACATTCCTGGCTGTGCCTCCTGAAGGACGAGCAGATGAGGGAGATAAAAACCCCAGTGTGATGGGAATGCTGAGTCCACAGCATGCCCAGTGCTCCCTGCAAAGGTGGGGTGGAATTCCAGCAATGTTTGGGTCAGCAGTGCTCAGAGGGCACAGATGGGTGGGAAATCCTGGATTTGGTGGGGGGGTCTCTCCTTTCCATTTCCTTTGGGATTTCAAGGTTTGAATTCCTTCCCAGCTCCAAGGCTGGAGGTGCTGGAGGGTTTAACTGGAACCAGTCACCTCCTGTGTGTCTGTAGTGGTGGCAGCAGGACCCTGGAGGGGAAGATCCTCTGGCCACTGGGAAGCTGGGTCTGGCAGGCAGAGGGATAATTGTTGGGTAGTGTCTCACTCCCAGATCTTCCTGGGAAGCTTCACCTTGCCAGGAGGCAGAGGATTTGTGCCAGCCAGGTGTTCCCAGGTCACACATTGTCCTCTCTTTGGAGGTTGTGCAGGAAAAACTCTCTTTGGACAAGAGCTCCCTTTCCTGAGCTGCTCCAGAGGGAATCATGGACTCACTAAGGCTAAAAAAGCCACAGAGCCCAAGCATTCCAAGGTCACCACCATGTCCCTGGGCACCACATCCATACATGTGATGAACAATTCCAGGGATGGAGATTCCACAGCCTGACCACCCTTTCTTTGGAAGTTGTGCAGGAAAAACTCTCTTTGGACAAGAGCTCCCTTTCCTGAGGGAATCATGGGATCATTAAGGCTAAAAAAGCCACGGAGCCCAAGCATTCCAGGGTCACCCCCATGTCCCTGGGCACCACATCCACACATGTGATGAACACTTCCAGGGATGGAGATTCCACAGCCTGACCACCCTTTCAGTGGTCAACACACCGGGATTCCCTGTGAGATGTGAGGTTTTCTGAGCACACAGACCCATCAGTGCTGATGAGCTCTCCTTGCCAAGCTCCAGGGGCTGGATGCTGGGTTTGGATACAATCCCTCCACCAGGAGAGACTCTTCACCCCACAGATGACACCGTGGTCCCCCTGCTGCCAGCATCACCCCCACCAACCCCCTAAAGACCCTCCCCTCCCAGCAAACACCAGCACAGCTGATGCCTCCCCTTTTTCAGGAACAAAGGGTTTATGCCTGAATGATAAAACTCCCAAAATCTCGGCCCAGGGCCTGGAGCCGTGCAGTGACAGGCGAGATAAAGCAGACAAAGGCACAGGGAGGCTCTCATGTTGCAGTGCTAATAAATAAGCTCTCCACAGTCTCTCCAGAGGAGAAACATTCCAGTTGGTTCAATAAAACAGGCTATAACAAGAGATTTATACGGAATATATTGGATTTATTCATCGAGGATTGCGGGGACATTTTTTTCCTGCTCCAGGTCCTTCCCTGGCAGCAGCTGCTTATCACTGGTGCCTTTGTGTAGGGGACAGGGGCTGGGGGGCTCAGATCATGCTCACAGAGTATTGATTGCAGGCACATCACAGATGTGTGTGGCTTTTCTGCCTCCAGCAGCTCCAAAATCCCCAAGCCAGGTTGTCTTCATGGGGGAAAAAAATTGAATGGCAAACCAGCAATTTTTGGCAGCTCTCCCACCCTGACCACCACTTCCCACACCAAAATACTCCTGCAGTAGGCAAACAGAGAGGTTTAGATGGGTCAGAGTATGATTGAGACTAAAAATGGCTTAAAACCTAATTTTAGGATTTTGCTATAAGGTGAATTTGGGCTTTCTGGGATTTGTTTTGTCACAGAATCCATGAGCAGCCCTAACACAAAGGCTGAGACACACATATAGGTAAGGCTATGGAGGTGTGTAATGTAATGTACACCCAGCAGACCCTAATGAGCCAAATTAGCCTAAATTCATTAAGTTCTCATTATAGACCTGGAAATTTAATTACTTTCTTCTCTTCTCTAACTGTTGAGCAAATGCTTTGCAAGTACTGCAGTCCTTGCAGCCCCAAATCCCTCTTTGTGAGAGAACTTTCCAATTATTATCATTATTATCTCAAAAGAATCTGACCAGCACCCCAACCCACACTCTGAGAATGCCTCAGTGCCCCTATCAAAGCCTGGATTAGGTTAATCCACTCCATCCCAAGGCTTTTCCCCCAATAATCCTGTAACCAGATGTCACACAAGGAGTTATCAGGGAAACCTGGCTTTGCTTGGGCGCTGCTCCTCCTTATCACCAGATTACACCCAGGGAAACCCTGACAGATTGGAGGCAACCAGAAGCTCATAAAGGAAAAGGGTCAGGAGGGCAAAGGGACAAGGTTTGGATGTCAAGCAAGGACTCGGGGAAGGAGACACAGCCCCGGATCGCTCGGCAGAAATGGGAGGATGCGGCGGCCTCGTAATGTAAAATGCATTAAGCTGTCAAAATGAAGATCCTGTCTTCAATCATGCCGAGTCCCCCAGGCCCCCATGTTAAATATTACATCAAGACATTTCCTGTCTGGCATTTAGGAAAAAAAAAAAAGGGAAAAAGCAAAAAGGAGAAAGGAGAAAGGAGAAGAAAGGTGCGTTCGGGCTTGCAGCGCAGGGGTGGCTCCGGTGTGTCACCTCCACAGGGACACAGAGGCTTCTTCTGGGGAAAATTGTGCTCCTTTTCCCCCATAAATGCAGTTGGTCAGTGAGAAGAGATCCCAGGGAAAGCTGCCATTCTGTTCTGAGGGGGTTTGGGCTTTTCTGAGGCCTGCACCAGCCCTGGTTTGACACCAAGGCCTCTCACCTTAAACCAGCCCATTGTGGAACGTCCTTGTCCTTCCTCCCTCCCAGCCTGGGACCTGGGGATGCTCAGAGAACTTCATATGAATTAATTTCTAAAGTGGATTAGTTAAACTTCATTAAAGCCCTGTGTAGACAGCCTTTTTTAGAATTAAGGTGCCTTAATTTAATTTCCTCAGGAGCTTAATTTACTTCCATCAGCTCCTGGTGCAGCTCACGGGGACAGCCCCAGACGGCCTCGGTGACTGTCAGCCTTGTCAGGACATTTGGGGACAGCCACTCTGCTCTTCCCTGTATCACCAGTGCCAACCCATCCCAAAAAGGGGAGCAGGAATGACAGAATTCACCCTAAAAAGGGGAGCAGAAATGACAGAATTCACCCTAAAAAGGGGAGCAGGAATGACAGACTTCATCCTAAAAAGGGGAGCAGGAATGACAGAATTCATCCTAAAAAGGGGAGCAGGAATGACAGAATTCACCCTAAAAAGGGGAGCAGGAACGACAGAATTCATCACCTGAGCCCAGCTGATGAGAGGAAGAACCACAAACCCCATTTCTGACCATGAAAGGCTCCCTGAATAACTGAACTGCTGCTTCTTAAAAACTTTACAGCTTCCCTCATAAGAAATGCCAATAAATCCTGCCCTGGAAGCAATTTCAAAGCATGGATTCCTGTCTTTCCTCTTTTGCTTTGATGGCTGCCTGTAAATTATCATAGCATCACATCCAGCCTGGAAAAGAGAGCCTTGAATTTCAGCTCTGGTGTTTCCAGCTTGAATGCTTGTATGGAATTTTAGAATCCCAGAATGTTTTGGGATGGAAGGGACCTCACAGCCCATTTTGTTCCACCCCCTGCCATGGGCAGGGACACCTTGCACCATCCCAGGTTGCTCCAAGCCCCAACATTCCCAGGGAAAGAGCAGTCACAGTTTCTCTGGGCCAAAAAAGTCCTTCCTAGAAAGCAGTAAAATGTGTCATCCCCCTGTCCTCGAGGATGTAATTTCATTTAGCAACAACAGCTGGGAGAAAAACAGACACTTCCCAAAAATCCTGACCATCACCAAGTCCTTCTCTCCTGCCACAAGATTTGTAGGAAGCTGTAAAGCCCCTGATTAAGGTCTCCAGGAGCTGTGACACCCCCAGGGACTCTGCTTGCCATGGAATAGCAATTCCAGGGACCTGGCTGAGCAGCAGAGATTGGGGGCTGCATTTTGAGCAGTTTGAGCTCGTTGTCACTGGGTTTGTTTTTAATGAAAGCTGGAGCCGTGCAGATTAAAGAATAATGTCACAGAAGGGGCTGATCAAATTGAAAAGATCCATCAGATTAATTACCAGCCTTAAAGGAGCTTGTCCGTTTATTAGAAACAAAAGCCTTGGGCTTACTGTTGAGATTATGATATCTCCCATTTTCCAATATTTCCATTTGATCTTGTAAAACCAATTCGTGAGACTGATGTAAAGTCAAAGAGAATTTGCATGGAGCCTCTCCTGGCTGCCTGCTGGGAATGCTCACTGGATACTCACTGGATACTCAGCCTGTGCTCACCATTCACCTTCACCCTCTGGAGCACTGGCTTTGCTTTTTATTGAAGTTTAGCAAGGCAGGCCTGGCTGCTCTCCAGTCCTCACCCAGACCTGCCTGAGCACAGCACGGCCTGTTTGAAATGCTACATCAATATTTATCACAACTTTGGGGGATAAGGAATATTTTAATCTTAAAACACCTCCCTGGTTAGGGCAAGATTAAATAAATGCATAACTAAAAGATGTAGGCAGTGAACCTTTTACCCAGCACCAGTGATAGGGTAGAGGCACAGGGAGGCAATTTTGGGGCTCCAGACTCTAAAGCTGTAATTCTAAATTAAAATCATCTGTCAGCTCACCCAAAGCCTTTGAATTCACACATTGCAATTTCCTTTCTGACCGTAATAATGAGCACAGTGTTAATAAAGCAGCCTGAGCTTTGCTGTGTGATCTCCTAAAGCTTCCCAGAGTACCAAAGGGGGTCAATGTTCTGTGCCCCCAGAGAATTTGGCATGATCCAGATGATTCCTGTGGGATAACCTGGACCCTGCTCCACGTCCTTGCTTGGAACCTGGCAGGGTTTGGTCTCTTCTCCCAGGTAAAAGGGACAAAACAGCCTCAAGCTGTGGCCCAGAGCAGCTGTGGCTGCCCCTGGATCCCTGGAAGTGTCCAAGGCCAGGTTGGACAGGGCTTGGAGCACCCTGGGATGGTGGAAGGTATCCCTGCCCATGGAATGGGATAATCAAGGTCTCTTCCCACCCAAACCAGCCTGGCATTCTGGGATTCTGCCAAATGACCCATCCCAGTTTGGGAATCTGAGTCATTAGAAGCTGATAGAGCTCCCAGGCCCACAGGAGGATGTTTTCCTGTTCCCTGTAGAATTCCCATTCCCTCTGTGGGGTACCCTGGGAATGGTGACTGCACCACTCACTTCCCAAGGAGCTGTGCTTGGAATTCATTCCCACCATCCAGCAGATGCTCTGGAACTCCACCCCTTTCATTCCCTGTCCTTCAGGCCAGTTATTCCTCATGGAAAACCCCAGCTCAGGGAAAACACCACTACTTTGTTGGGAAGGAAGCGTTTCCCCTTGCAGGCAGTGCAAAAGTGATTTAAAATATCGGGAAGTTCACACTGATGCAAGCAGGGATCGTATTTTGAAGCTCCCACGAAGCAAAGCTTCCCTACAATTTGCTAAATTTATCCCAAACACAATAGCGTGTGTATAAAGGGGGATCTAAGTATGGAAGCCACTGTTTTAATATAATTGGCCTTTTAGATTAAAAGGCTCTTGTAATAACCTTTCTCTAAGAAGCAGAAAAAGTCATAATTACAGAGCAGCCACACATGACAGATAGATGTTCCAAACTGAGGGAATTAACTCTTCCCTGTGTTTCCAATGGAGAAATCCCTGCCAGCATCAGCCACCAGCATTGCAAAAAAATAGGAAAGACAAACCCCCTCACTCACCTAAACTCATTTTTAGTAACTTAAGGTTTCTCCCCTTTGCCTGGGAAATCAGTGAGGAGTTTTCTGCTGGGTTGAGGGGAGTCTGAACCTGGCTTAAGGAGAATCTGAACCTGGTTTAAGGAGAATCTGAACCTGGCTTAAGAAGAATCTGAACCTGGGTTAAGGAGAATCTGAACCTGGCTTAAGGAGAATCTGAACCTGGCTGCCTAAGCATTTATTATTTATTATTATTTTAATATCCTGCTTACTGCAATGCATCCACTAACTGGGACAGGGATCACGCTGCTGGGAAGGTGGGAGCAGCCCAGCTCAGAGGCTGTTCCTTCCCATGTTTCATGTCCTGCCCTGAACAAAGAGGTTTAGATTGGATATAGGGAAAATTTCTCCATGGAAAGGCTTGTCCAGCCCTGGCACAGTGGTGGAGTCCCCGTTCCTGGAGGGATTGAAAAGCCCTGTGGATGTGGCACTTGGGGACGTGGTTAGAGATGGGATTGGCAGTGCTGGGGATGGCTGGGTGGTCTGGGAGGGCTTTTCCAACCTTGACAACTCTGTGGTTCCATGTGCAAGGAATACAAGGAGCTGCTGCCCAGGAATTGCTGCGAGGAGAAGAATTCCTCACTGGGATTAGTTGGAAAATAAAGCCCATGAGATCCCATCCTAATGCTGATCAGAGATGGAAACCTTTGAGGAGCTGGGGATGCACAGAGGGTTCGGTGACCGCTTGTGACAGAGGTGTCACACCGGGAGCAGGGCAGGGCTGGCACCACCAAAGCAGCACCCAGCACCCCTCAGATGCCCTCAGGATGTCTGCAAGGCCCAGCATTCCCATGCTGGGATGTTTCTGCTGCTTTGCCCCCCGAATAAACACCCCAAAGGTAAATCCTGTGCCCTCCATCTTCCATCCCTCACAGAAACCCGCGGGATGACTTCCCTGAGCCGCTGGTCACAGACACTGTGCCAGCTGCTGTCACTCCACTCTGGGCTCAGAGGTGATTTTCCATCATGGCCTGAAACCATTTCTGGCTGGTTAGAGAGGGAATTTTAACAGGAGCTGACTGGCTCACATCGAGGAATCACATCCTTCAAACGTTTAACGCCAAGCGTGTCCGAGTCAGACACCGCTGCCACTTCTGCAGAAACAAATCAGAAAATTAATATTTTAAAAATCTATCCATCACAAGATCATTTTCCTCTCCTCAGCAACACGAGAAAGGCATTTGTGGCCACCATTTCCACTACACTGCCTTTAATTTTTATACATCAGCTTCGGCATTAAAACAAAAATGGGAGCAGTAAATCAGCCCATTAATCATTGCAGTCCGGGAAAGCTCCAGTAAATCACCCAAGTTTTATATCTCTATTTTTTGAGCTCAGGCCCGAGAGCCCAGGGATTGAGGCCATGTGCTATTCATTTGCAAGCAGGCAGTTCACATTTTTGCGTGGTGACCTCAGCCCTGCAGCCCCAGGTGCTGCACGGGGGAGAGCGAAACCCTCGCTGGGCGCTCGAGGAG
The DNA here is from genome assembly GCA_020086605.1 of Lanius collurio. Classification (NCBI taxonomy): domain Eukaryota; kingdom Metazoa; phylum Chordata; class Aves; order Passeriformes; family Laniidae; genus Lanius; species Lanius collurio. Next base: position 1,531,437 of record JACBWW010000013.1, on the reverse strand, counting down.
ACGATGTGTCAAAACAAATGTCAGGATTTGGGATTCATTTCGGGGGGCCCCAGCAGTGCCCAGGTCTGATTTATCCCCAGCCCGCTCCCATGATCCACAGGAGGCTCCAGCAGGGGTGTTAATAATGAAATAATCCACGGGATTATTTATTGCTGGTAATCAAAGGGAGAAATCTCGTTGCACATCCAGAGCTGGCATTCCTGGTGTCTCTGGTTTTCCCTGGATGGGAGCTGGTGCCCTGCTGGGTGCTGGGGGATGTCTTGGGGCAGGAGCCAGCGTGGCCCAGGTGACATTAAAGCAGGACTGGTCCCCCAGGCCTTGTCTGACCCCAAAGCCGTGTCTGCCATCAGCGGCGCTCCAGCTGAGCCCGGCCCTTCCCACCCCTCCTGCCCAACCACCCGAGCAGAGAAATCTGATGAGGGAGGGGATGTGGAGCCACTGCCAGGAAAGCAGCTCCAGCCCTTCCCTCGCTGACCTCTGAATTCCCTGGAATGCCAAGGAGCTCACTGCCAGGGCTCCCTGCTCTGATGCCAGCCTGCTGCCCACATTGGGGTGGTGGGAACATCCAGGGGCATCCCCAGGCTGGAGCGCTGGTCACTGGGAGCTGGAAGGAGCAGAAAATTGCCCTTCCCGAGCTTCCAGGAACAACTGCAGCCCCAGGAATGCCAGGCCACCATAAAATCCACGTGGCTTTGGCTTCATTGGAAAACCTCAAACAGCATTTGAAGGACTAAAGCCAATTTCTTAATCCTAAAGGCTGGAAAAGCCCTGTGGGATCATCAATCTGACCATGAACAGAACACTGCCAGGTCCACCCTAAGCCATATCCCCAACATCTCATGGCTGGGGCACCCATGGCACCCACAGCACAGGGATTTCTCTGCCAAAATCACCAGCTGCTGCCCTGCAAGGATTGAACATCCTGAATCCTGGATTCCTGCTGGAGCAGGGAAAACCTGCAGTGCTGGTGGGAACTGGCAAGGCAGAGCCCAGGACCCATCACAGGGGTTTTTGGGGCTCCCTTCAAAGCTCTCCCAGCCTAAATGCTCAGGGACCTGGAACAGATCTCAGATCACTAAAATTTATCCTCTGCTACAGATTTTCATTGTTTCCCTGGCACAGATTTGGTGCAAAACAAGGGGGATATGAACAAGTGAGGATAAAAGAGAGATAAAGTGTCTGAGTTTATGTCTAAATTATTAATTTTGGCATTTTAATTTGTGCTGCTGCAAAAAGGCTTTCAAAGGTGCAGCTTGGGTGGTTCTGAAAGAGAAAACCAAATTATTTGTCCCACATCTGCAGGTGGCACTTGGTGATCTCAGTGAAGTGGGGCTGGGGGGCAGCAGATGAAGGTTCCCATGTGCTGACCCCAAAAAACACGGCCCCATCACCAGACATCAACTCATTTCCTCAGCAAAAACCAGAGACCTCAGTTCCTTCCCTCTCTGGGCATCTTCAGTGTGGGGTGAAGGATAAATTGAGGTTGGAACTCAGGAGGAATCATGGAATCCTAAGGGTTGGAAAAGATGTCCAAGATCATCAAGTCCAACCTAACCCATGTCCCCTGGTGCCACATCTTGTTTTTTAACACTTCAGGGATGGTGCCTCCACCACTGCCCTGGGCAGCCTGGTCTGGTGTTTAACCACTCTTTCCTTAATATCCAGCCTGAACCTCCCCTGGTGGCCATTTCCCCTCATCCTATCACTGGTAAAGTTTCTGGGAGCTCAGCAAGGAGCCCCTCAGTGCTGAAAAACACCGAAACAAACCCAAATATTCTCTCTAAAGGCACCTGGGCCTGCAGCTGTGTGTGACAGCTTCATTTCAGCAATGGGAAATAGGTTATGCAGGGATTCCACCCAATTATGGGGCAGGGATAGGAATGATTGGATGGGGGAAAAAAGGGATGCCTTAAAAACCAAGCACCGGGCATCACTTCCCAGCCCGGGTAATGGGAGCCAGTGTGGTGGAAAGCAGCACAGTGGGGGTCACTGGGCACATCCCGGGAACTGGGAAGGTGGGGATGCAGCCAGCCAGCCCTGCCCTGCCTTCCCAGTGCCTTCTGCTGGCTCAACTGGCAGGAGGGGGGTCAGGGTTTGCTGTGCACTGCTCCCAAAGGCTGGCCTGGAGTGGGGGCAATTAAATTAAATTAAAGCAGGCAGGCCCCAGGAAAGTGAACAATGAGGAGAAACTGGGAAATCCATTCTTCCCACCCCAGGCCAAGGGGGAAAACATGGATTTATGGCCAAGGCAGGATCAGCAAAGGAGGGTGGTGGTGTTTTCCTGGCTCCCCTGAACGCTGGATAAAGAGCAGGAGCTGCCATCACAACCCTGGACCTGCTGTGCACTCCCTTTGGAGGCTGAGACAACAACCTCAGCACCCAAGGGTGCCCCAGCCCTCCCAGAGGAGTCCCCACTGCATCTCCTTGGGGCTATGAAAGCTCCAGCAGCGGGAGGAAAAACATGGCTATGAAATCCTGCCGGGAAAGTGCCCGACAATTCCAGCACTGCCCCACACTGAGCTCCCCCTTCAGCTCCAGCCCCTCTGCACTGATCCCCCACTCCTGCTGAGCTTCCCAGACACGGCAGGGAGGAATGGGAATGGCATGGAAAACCCAGCCCCCCCCAGAGCTCCAGGGATGGCACACAGGACAAGGAGCACCGGAGGGTGTGGAAGTGCTGGGGAGCTCACAGTGATTGCAGAGCTGGGGCTGGAAAAGCCAAGTGGCAGCAGTTCTGTAATTCTGTAGTTCTGCTCTGCCCATGCCACCCTGCCCATGGCAGAGGGAACTGGCATTAAACCCTGACATTTTCCTGCCAGGTTTTTGCAGCAGGAGGAGCTGGAGAAGGATTTTTTACACAGGAAGACGGTGACAGGACAGGGGGGAGGGTTTTAAACTGCAAGAGAGGAGATTTAGATTAGAAACTGGGAGGAAATCCTTCCCTGGGAGGGTGGGCAGGCCCTGGCACAGGGTGCCCAGAGCAGCTGTGGCTGCCCCTGGATCCCTGGCAGTGCCCAAGGCCAGGTTGGGATGGGGCTGGAGTAGCAGAAGGTGTCCCTGCCTATGGCAGAGGTGGCACTGGAAGGGATTTCCAACCCAAACCAGTCTGGTATTCTGTGAAACAGGAATTCCCTGAAGGAGAGAGGAAGAAACCAATGCCCCCCCTGAGCCCCCTCCTGTCAGGGACTTGTGCAGAGCCACAAGGTCCCCCCTGAGCTCCTTTGCTCCAGGCTGAGCCCCTTTCCCAGCTCCCTCAGGAACTCCCCAGCCCCTTCCCAGCTCCATTACCCAATTAATAATTCCATGTTTATGATCCAGTCCTAGGGAATAGCCAGGTCCTGATGTCCAGGGTGGGTCTGGTTCCAGCAGTGACCATCACCTGCAAACATCTGGATCTGACAGGGCTGGACCAGGGACCTTCCCATGCACTCCCCCCACTTTCTCCAGGCTCAATCCTTGGCTGCTCCATCCCTGGGAAGTTTCTTCTCCTCCAGGTTCAAAGCCAGGTCTCCAGAACCTGTCTGCTCCTCAAAGGATGAGTTTATAGGACCTGACAGAGTTGGCTTTTCCCGCTGCACAGGAAGGAAGTTGCTTTAAGCTCTAAAAAAAAAAAATAAAAAAGCAGAACCATCTGGCAGAGCACAGCTGTGGAAATATTATCCATCTAATTATTTATAGAGGTACCTGTGCAGGGCCGGGATCAGTTCTCATAATTACATCAGGAAAACGCTCTTTTGATATAAAACCAACTCACTAAAATACGCTAGGGGCTTGGGCAGGGGGAAAAAACCCATCACTTTCTTTGCTTTTTGCAGCCTCAAAGCAGCAACAAGTTTGTTTTCTGCCGGTGGTCCGGGCTTCAAATGAGACCTTTGGCATCTGAAAGCCATTAAAGGGCACGGTCACAACAGCCCCAGCCATTAGAGAGGCAAAACAAAGGCGAGCGCGGCCGCAGATAAGGAAGCGAGTGGCGTTTGTCCTTCAGTGGATGCAGGAGCATTCCGGGGACAAACAGCCCCGGGGTCCCCAGGGATGCTCCCGGGGAGGCCGCCCCCAGGAGCTGATTTCCAATGGAAATGGCCCTCTCGGGCCCTGGGTTTATGATCACATTTCCCCTCTTTGCTTCTCGGAGCTCTTTAAATCCATGGGGAGGACCCCAAGGGGAGCTGGCTGTGGTTGGGAAGTGCTGGCTCTGGAATTTCGGGGTGGGGAGGGAGGGATGCTGAGCGCTGTGGAGAGCACAGGAGCGAGACAGGAAACTTTCCCGGAGGCTTTGAGGGCGAAAAGGTCGGGAATTTTCTGCAGAAATCCCGCGTTGGGATGCCCCTGCCCCCTCACAACCACAGCATCCATGGCCAGGGAATGCCGGCACAGGGAATCACTCCAAGGTTCAAAGGATTTAACCAGGCAGGAGGAGAGACCTCAGGGAGGGGCTGTAAATTTAGTAGGAGCTTGATAAATGCTCCCACTACCTTAATTATCCCAGGAGCTGGGATTTAGTGCCTGCCAGGGAAGTGTCTGCTGCTGCGTTTTGACAGTAAGTGCTTGTGCATCCCAAATTACCCATTATAAATTAATCAAGGAAATGGGAGTTAAATTAAAATCATCCCCCTACTGCACCTAAAGGGGCTCCAGGAGAGCTGGAGAGGGATTTTTGACAAGGCCTGGAGTGACAGGACACAGGGAATGGCTTCCCACTGCAGGAGGGCGGGGATGGATGGGATATTGGGCAGGAATTCCTGGCTGGGGGGGTGGGGAAGCCCTGGAATGGAATTCCCAGAGAAGCTGGGGCTGTGCCATCCCTGGAAGTGTCCAAGGCCAGGTTGGAGCAGCCTGGGACAGTGGGAGGTGTCCCTGCTCACAGCAGAAGGTGGGATTAGATGGGTTTTAATGTCCCTTCCAACACAAACCAGTCTGGAATTCGGTGATTTGCAGGCTCTGGAAGTGCAGAGATGATGAATTCATCCGTCAGCTGAGCCAATGTAGGAGGAAATGTTCCCATGTTTTACAGGAAAATGTCTCAGAAATGAAAACAGTCATTTTCACCCCTTTCCCTTCCTCATTTCACACAAAGCAAACTTACAGCCAAGCCTCCTTTCCAAGAATAAATGTTATCTCAGTTTTTAAATTAGAAATTAAAGTCTTGTCAGCCCGGGGAGACTGGGAAGGAAACTTCGATTATAATACCACAGGAGACTGAAGGCTGGGAGAGAGGGGGCTTAGTCAAATGGTTTAAAAACACACTTTTAGGTACTGACAAGCTCTCACAAACACTGGGCCAACGTGATGTCTCATAAAAATGCAGCTTTCTTAGGCTAATGCATTGCAGCCAGCAGCAGGGATGGATTAAATCCCAACCAGGACTTGGGCAAAATGAGGGAAAACAGGAAAAGAGATCTCTGCTTTGTTTCAACACCAAGTTTTTGTCATTCTGTGGCACAGAAGAGAGCTCAGCCACAAAAAAACCCCTTTAATTATTAACATTTTTAATAAATAGTGACCCACTCCTGCCACGTGATGAAGTTTTCTTTTGATGCTTGTGGACCACGAGCTGCAGCCTTTGCTTTTTTTTGTACTTCCAGTCCCCAAAACGTTCTGCAATCCCAAATTTGAGGGCTGTGCCTCAGCGTGGCCTCGTGTGAAGGTGTGTGAGCAGCAGATGGAGGTTTGGGCTCCACCACCGTGTCCTACCTGTCACCATTCCAACAGTTTAAAGGAATTCAATTCCTCCATCTGCTCGTGCAGCTTTGCAGAGCCTGTGCTCTCCAGACTAGCAGGGATTATTGCTTTTAATAAGTGAATGAATGAAAAGTGGCTTTGGAAACCCAAGGCCAGAGCTGACAAATCTCTGCCAATATTTCCTGACCATCCCTGGGATTTGGGGTGTTTAAAGCATCCCTTTTTACCAGAAAGCTGCTCTCTGTGGAATGCACTTTCTCACAGTCTCTCCTTCATTCCTGCCTTCTCCCAATCATATCCAAGTGGGATGTCCATGAGAGTGAAAGGGAAAACAGGAGGTGCTTGAGAGGCAGGTGTGAAAAACCTCTCTGTGTGTGTGGAAACAGAGCAGGGCACCCTGTGAGGGGGAGATTCCAGAGAATCCCTCCTGCTGCAGGATCACGGAATCCCCAAAGGGTTTGGGTTGGACAGGACCTTAAATCCCATCCATCCCACCCTCAGCCATGGCAGGGACACCTCCCACCATCCCAGGCTGCTCCAGCCCAGCCTTGGACACTTCCTGGGATCCAGGGGCACCCACAGCTTCACTGGGAAATCTATTCCAGGGCCTCCCCACCCTCCCAGCCAGGAATCCTCCCCAATATCCCACCTAAATCTCCCCTCCTTTAGCTCAAATCCATTCCCCCTTGTCCTACCACCAAAATCAACTTGCATCTTCCCTTCTTTTTCCACAGGAACTGCACTTTTCCGCCTCATAACCCACATTTCCCATGACAATCCCATAAAAAACATCATTCCCACCTGCCCTCCACAGTTCCAAAGCAGAAATGGGCGAGCTGGATGCAAATATTCAAGATTTCCTTGGATTTATTGCCATCAAGCAGCACCAGAGTTTAGCATACATTACCAGCACGGGCTTTAAATCAAAGGAGCATTTCTGAATCCATTATTTATAATGAATCAATTATTAATGGAGATAGCTTTTTCTCCCCTAATAAATTATTATAAACTCTGCTGTAACACGCTGTACCAATATGTACTGTATAAATTATGGGATGTGGTTCAGGTCCCCAGGATTTTTAGCAGCTCACTGAGGCGCTCGCTGGCGCAGGGAGGGGAGCGTTGCATTTATTGCAACTTCAAGCAATCAAAGCTCCTCATTGCAGGTCCTTTATTTGCTGGGAGGCAGATCCTGCAATAAATCACCTGGTAAAGATCTGTGGTATTTACACAGCAGTGGGAATTAATGTGGGGTTTGCATTACAGGAAACCTTTTACTTGAAGCCTTTTCTGCTCCCTCTTCTTCAGTGCTGAATTTTTTCCTTCTCATTTCTTGGTGTTTCTTCTGGTTTTTGGTTTTTCTCTGTGTTTTTGGATCCAGCACTGTAGGTCTGGCTTTGCTGGGGTTTCCCAACACAAACTTGTGGCTGCTCCTAGGGCTGTGGCTCTGGTTTTGGGGTCCTCCCCAGAGCTCTGCAGGTCCCAGGGATCTCCTTGTGAGGAGGAGAAGAATCTCCAGAATCACAGTTCAGGAGGATCAATGGATACCAAAGCTGCTGTAGGGAGACAAGAAGTCTGGGGGCTCCTCTCAGAATCATAAAATGGGTCAGGTTGGGAGGGGCATTAAGGATTATCTTGTTCCAACCTCCTGCCAGGAGCAGGGACACCTTTCCCTATCCCAGGTGGCTCCAAGCTCCATCCAGCCTGGCCTTGGACACTTCCAGAGATCCAGAGGCAGCCACAGCTTCTCTGGGCAATCCATTCCAGGGCCTCCCCACCCTCAAAGTAGGACATCATAATCACAGATGGTAATAATTATAGAAAAAATTCCCCCAAAACACACAACGATTCCCTGGGGGGGGTCTGGATATAAGAACGGGGTGTCTGATATCCAGCACCTCAAATCCTGGATATATCAGGGCTCAATCCTCTCTGCATCCCTCCCACAGCCCTCACTCAGCCCCGTGACCCCCCCATTCCATCAGAAAACCTCGTGGAATCCTCCCCCAGCAGCTCCATGGGATGGTGAATTTACCTCTCTGACATCCTCATTAATTTCCTGAATAAACACAAAGGCTCAGCCTCTCCCTGGCCTCGATCCACACATCCCCAGTGTGCCCAGAGCACTTCCAAAGGCTCCCAGTCCCCAAGGTCTCCGTGTTGGTGGCAGATACCGCTGGGAGAGCCGCAATCAAAACCCAGCTTTTATCACCCTATCAAAGAGAGCCTCGTTTCCATTTTAATGCCTCTCTTCTCCTCCTTTCAGTCATTTTGGGTTTAATAACATCATCTGCATTTAAAGGGCAGATGAATTGCCTGCTTTCAGCTCGCTTCCTGTGTGGATCCTGATGTGCCATGGTGGTCCAGGGCATGGATTATGGAGCCATATCCCAGAGAAACTGCATCCCTGGCAGTGCCCAAGGCTGGGTTGGACGGGGCTTGGAGCAACCTGGGGCAGTGGGAGGTGTCCCTGCCATGGCAGGGGTGGGACTGGATGGGATTTAAGCTCCCTTCCATCCCAACCCATCCTGGGATTCACTGATCCATGTGAATCCTGGAGAGAGCTGCGGTTCCAGGGTCTCTATGACAACGATGACAAGCCCATGCTGGCTGTCACTGCACTTCCTCCGTGGGGGATGCAGAGTTTCCCATCAGACAGGAATATTCCCCCTCCACTACTCCGTGAATCCCAGTGCAATCACAAGTGATCTAGAGGTGGTAACTGGGAGGAAAAACCTCCTCTTTTCCCAGTGTTGGGGAGGATGAAATAAGGAAACCTTATAAATATGACTGCTTGGCAAAAGATTCTGGAAATATAAAACCTGAAAGTGAAATAGGAATGAAAGCTGGCTTTGAGATATAAGATACCGAGCTGTGAGTTACTGTACAACCAAAAAACAATGGGCTGGGCAGCTGAAGGAGAATCCCTCTGCATTGAACAATGGCTTTAGCAGAGAAGAGGATGCTTCAGCAAACAGAAAAGTCCAAGAGTCAGAAAAACCCTGCCAGCATGGCAGGGAAGGAAAAAGTAGCTTTAGAAAATAGTTTTTAGGAGTTAAAATGTAACACAGTATGGTAATGTAATAGTTGTGATAGGTTGTGTGTAAATTCTATAAGGATTTCTGTCTTCTATTGACTGGATGTTGTAATATTACCATATTCAGTATAGGAAGAGATAGAATATCATGGAACCAGATTTTTAGCTCTCTTAAGCTCTCGTCTCTTAAGCTCTCTACTCTTCCCTCTTACCCTTATGCTCTCTCGCTCTCTCTGGGCCATGCTCTGAGCTGTGGCAGCTCCAGCAGAGCTCCTGCACCCACGACCCTTGCAAATAAACTGCACCTTTCAGGAGCTGCCTTGAACTGTAGAAATCATCCCTGAACCCACTGAGTACAGCGCCCCCCCATATATTTTCTACACCCAGGAACAACGACCCCATTCCTGGAGCCCTGCACAGGAGCTGTCTCTGTGCACAGCAGTGGTGGCCCAGCTGCCCCAGTGAGTGGCCTCCAGCCGGGCATGGCCAGCCCTGTGATGGTGCTGCCTTCAGGAGGGCTCCAAGCCTTTCTTCCCTGCATTCATCCCCCAGGGATTGCTGCCATTCCCCACGGACCTGCCCATGTTCACGGACCTGCCACGATGCCAAGGGGCACCAGGGCATTCCAGCTCCAAGAGCAGCCTTCCAGGCTTCTGGCAAAGCTGCATTCACCAATTTAATCCACAACGATTTCTCCACACGCTCCTACATTTCCTTGGCCCCCCATGGTGGCCGTGCCCACCTCAGGTGGTCAAACCCGACCATTCTCAGGCTCCCTTCCAATCCCAACCATTCTACAGCATTTCTTTGTTTTCCACAGCTGATTTTTCCACAGCAGGACCCCCAGGATCCCACGGGTGTGTTATAAATGAAATGCCAATTAAATCGAATTAATAATTTGCGTGAGCCAAATTATTAATATAAAAACAAACAGAATTTATTTTTGATCAAATTGACAATCTCAATAAGCCACTATAAAGGAAAGCAGGGCCAAGCCCAGGTTCTTGACTCTGGGTGACACATACACAGCTCTGACCACCAGCAGTTCAGAGAGGTAAGTGCACACCTTAGAGATGTTTGAGTCCAGTTTTTATACTGTTTTTCTTGCCCTTGGCTAGGAAATCCTTTGTCCTTTTCACTTTTGATGGTCCTCTGGTCCAGTGCTCAGGGGTCCATTTAGATGTTGATTTGTCCAAGGATTCTCTTTGTGCTTTGGTCGATGTTTTCCAGTAACTCATCTCAGCGTTTCTGGTAAAGGACCTGTTCAGATGATGATTTTTCTGAGAAATCCTTATATGATTAAAATGAAGTGTTTTAAGCAATAGGTCCACTCATCAGCAGTGTCCAAGGAGTAACAGATCCTATCTCTTACTCCTTTCAGATGGAAAGGATTCCCTAGCTGGGTAGGATGAACTCATAGTAAGTTGATGGGTCAGATGGATATCTGACTGAGGTCATTTCTTCTGGGCTTGCCTTCACTTCTTATGCCAATTTCCACCTTCCTTGAGCAAGGTGCCAGGAAACTTGCCAAGGTGTACTTTGAACATAACATATTTGAACATATATACAAACTACAATCTGCTATATTTTACATTCCATATTTCACATTCATAACTTATTCTGATACACAATTTTGATTCCTTATGAATTTTGACTTATCTCTAACAGGTGGAAGGGGCCATCCCCCAGCAGGGCTGGGTTCATTAAATCGGAGCGGTTCCGGAGCCGCGGGGATGACGCAGGAGCTCGGCCGATAATGAAAGACACCGGGAACTCAATTTGTTTTCCTTAACGAACAGAAGGTTAAGAGAGGATCTGCTGGCAGCCTCTAATTACTTCTGGAATTTAAATGTGATAATGGAGGGCTCCCTGGCCAGGCAGATGAAAGTCCACCCAACCCCGTGCCTGCAAGATTAAAATTCAGCCTTGAATTAAAAGCACCTTTTAAGCAATGCAGGTTATTAAGCACCAAAACAACCGTTGAGAGATCTTGTGATTTGAAGAGGGGTGGGTTTTTTTTCCTTCCCTTTCCAAACCTAAAGCTTTAATTCAAATAGAAAAGTCCCCAGGCATGTTTTACACAGGAGTTCAGGGCAGATAATCATGGTGGCTTTTTGCCAACCTTATCAAGTATTAATGTGCCATCACCCCCTGCCCTCCTTCCGTGCTCTGCTCATCAAGCAATCATCTTGTCAGCAAACACAGGGAGTTTCTGCAGCGTGGTGTCACCAGAGGTGGTCAGCAATGAGGAGACCACTCTGCATCCATAAATCACCCTGGATGTGGGAGGAACCACCTGGGAGTGACTGCTGAGGGTTGTCAGCAAATCCCTGAGGGGTTTTCCCACCTGGATATTGAAAGGAGATGCTGGGACTGCGAAGGGTTGGTGGCCATGGGGGCAGCTTGGGGACAGGCTCAGCTGGAGCCAGGAGCTGGAGAACCACCAGGAGGCTGGAGAAGGTGCCACCACCCCACAAGGTGCCACGAGGGTGGAAGGGAGCACCTCAGTGGAAGGTGCCACCACCCCACAAGGTGCCACTGGGGTAGAAGGGAGCACCTCAGTGGAAGGTGGCACCACCCCACAAAGTGCCACCAGGGTAGAAGGGAGCACTCAGTGGAAGGTGCCACCACCCCACAAGGTGCCACTGGGGTAGAAGGGAGCACTCAGTGGAAGGTGGCACCACCCTACAAGGTGCCACTGGGGTAGAAGGGAGCACCTCAGTGGAAGGTGGCACCACCACACAAAGTGTCACCAGGGTAGAAGGGAGCTCAGTGGAAGGTGCCACCACCCCACAAGGTGCCACTAGGGTGGAAGGGAGCTCAGTGGAAGGTGCCACCACCACACAAAGTGTCAGCAGGATGGAACAAGCTACTGGGAGAAGGTGCCACCACCTCTCACAGTGGTACCACAGAGGAAGGTGCCACCACCATGTAAGGTGTCACCACGATGGAAGATGTCACCACCACACAAGGTGCCACCACCACACAAAGTGCCACCAGGGTAGAAAGCAGCACCTCAGTGGAAGGTGCCACCACCACACAAAGTATCAGCAGGATGGAACGAGCTACTATGAGAAGATGCCACCACAGAGGAAGGTGCCATCACCATGTAAGGTGTCACCACGATGGAAGATGTCACCACCACACAAGGTGCCATCAACACTCCACGTGTCCTCATGATGGAAAGTGCCACCAAGATGGAAAAGTGCCACCACCACCCAAGGTGCCACCACCACCCAAGGTGCCACCACCACTCCAGATGCCACCATAATGGAAGGTGGCAGCACCCACAAGTTGTCACTGTGACAGAAGGTGCTCCTGTCATGCAAGATGCCACTGTGAGAAGATGCCACCACCACACAAGGTGCCACCATGACGGCAGGTGCCACCACCATGTGTCCTTTTCAAGCTCAGCTGGGGAAGAGACACCTCGGAGCTACTCGCTCTTCTCCCTCATTCTGGTGGAATGGGGAGGAGAATTGAAGTCAAATTTGTATGTTGAGGTAAGAACAGTTTAATAATGGAAAATAAAGGAAAATAGTAAAATAATGATAATAATAATGATGATAATAATGATTATAATGATAATAATGATAATGATAATAATAATGATGATAATGATGATAATGATGATAACAATGATGATAATGATAATAATAACAATAATAATAATAATAATAATAATAATAATAATAATAATAATAGTAGTAATAGTATTTAGAAAGCAATTTCTCACCATCCACTGGCTGATTGCAGACCCCCCTTCCTGAATCCAGACCAGCCCTTCTGGGCTGCTCTTTCTCCCCTCTGCTCTGGTCCCATGGGGCTGTTTTAAAAATGCACATGTGGAGCATAAATCCAGAGTGATTTCCAGCCCTCTGGCTGTGGTTTGTGTTCCTCACACAGTGCAGCAGGGGGGATGGGTGGTGGGGTGTTTGGGGCTGCATTCCCCACTGGAACATGCCCTTCCCAGAGCTCTGGGGATTTGTCACCAGACAAGGACGTGGCTGAGGGACTGCTCTGCCTTTGGAGAAATTACAGTCAAGGAGGGTTTGGTTAAAAGTGAAAGAGGGGAGATTTAGGGGGGATATTGGGAAGGAATTCCTGGCTGGGAAGGTGGGCAGGCCCTGGCACAGGGTGCCCACAGCAGCTGTGGCTGCCCCTGGATCCCTGGCAGTGCCCAAGGCCAGGCTGGACATTGGGGCTGGAGCAGCCTGGGATGGTGGGAGGTGTTGGGGTTGGAATGGGGTGGGATTTAAGGTCCTTTCCAACCCAAACCCGTCTGCCATCTCAAGACCTGCACTAAACAAGTCCTGTGGTCAGAAGATGTCACTTCAGTGACAACAAAAATACCAAAGGGGTTTTCAGGGAGCTGTTGGGAACTGGGAATGAGGGCAGGGCCTTCAGACCTTGGTGCACCCACAGGCAGGGCCAGCAAAAGGGTGAGGCAACTTCTGGAGAGCAACTCATCCAAAATAGGAGCAGTCCTGGGGAAGTCTCGCTGCTGGTGGAGGCTGTGAAGGGAAGGAATGTTTATTTTGTGCCCTGAGCAGCAGGAACCTGAGCGAGTGCCCTCAGCACATCCTGATCCTGCTCCTCCAACCCTGCCTCCCTCTGCAGTTTCACAGCTGAGTTAGCTAAAAATACCCCTTTGTCCTGTGCTTTCGAACTTCCTGCAGTTTCTCTGTAGACAAAAGTGGAGCTCGCTGCCAAAATCAGATACTCAAGGAGCTCTATTACTTATAAAATCAACTGCTACCACGTGACAGCTGCAAACATCTGGAATCCATCGCCAGGGCTCCGTGTGGGACTTGATCCTGCTCAAATATCAGCCTGGAGCTTGAGTTTCTGCAGCTTTCTCAACCCCCAAACAATTCCTGCAGAAAGGGGTTTGCAGAGAATCAAAATTTCAGGGAAAAAAAAGACTAGAAAAAATTTAACTTTGTCAAAACAAGCAGCGAGCAGAGGGATTTTTAAATGCTTTAATGATTTTTTTTTCAGGTCAAGGGAAGCATTTTCCTCCTTTTCCTCCAAGGGAGAAGGGCAGTGTTTTTCATCTGTGGATGTGAGGGAAACGCTGCTCCCCAGCATTTTATGGTTAATCCACACTCGGAGCTGCTCCCTTGGGCAGCACAAACCTCCCCAGCAGGATGTGGGGTGTCCTGGGAGGCTGTGGGAGCACACCTGGATCCCTTCGAGGTGACAGCCACTCCTCCAGCAGCACCTGGAGAGGAGCTGGGGCAGGACAGGCTCCTGAGCTGGGGACAGGGCCCTGAGCCCCGTCCTGGGGGCTGCTGCTTCCCACAAAGGGGGGGTTGGTCTGGGATGGAGATAACGCCAAAGTACCTGGAGCTGGGACAGGTGGGACAAAAGCACCTGGAGCACTGGTTGTTCTGGGCTGAAGGGCTGCCCCAAATGGTGCCAACCATTCCTGGCATGCCCCTTTTCCTGGCAGAAATGCCAACCTGTAATCCAAACATCAATGTCAGATTCATTTCTTATTTTCATTCAGTATTACAGGCAATAGCACTTTCTCCAATCCCATATTCCCTGGAGAGATTAATCCTAAAAAATCCTTCTGTAACTTTATTGTGGGTGTAGGATCCATGCAGGGGGATTGGAAAGGATTCTCTGCTTTATGGAAAGGGTGGAAACAACTCTTACACCCTCACATGCAGGGTTACAGCACATTCCCTGCTGCTCCTGCTGCACTCTCCCAGCTCCTAAAACTCCTGGGATTGGTCCTGTGTGGTCAGAAAGAGCAGAGCAACACCGTGATCAGTGTGCAATCTCTCTATCTAACTAATTAAATATAATTAGTTTATAGAGAGGATCAGCTGTGGTAGATGCAACCACGGCCTTCCCTTCTCCCTGCAGTCTCCAGGAGCATCCCAGGGCACAGCTCCAAGTGCTCACCCCTGCAGGGGGGTCAGGAGCCAAACAGGACTTTGGAGCCAGCTCTTCCTCTTGCCTGACTTTGGAATTTTGCTTTATTTTCAGGCACAGCTCCTCCAAGTGCCCGTGCACGGCCGAATCCCCACGTGTGGAATATTCAGCAGGAAAACACGGCGAGAGCCAAGCAGCCCCATGAGGGGGGCTTGGGAAAAGAGAGGAGGAAAACAGCTGCACTCCCAGCACTATCCCAATTAATATTTGAATGTTTTCCATGGAGCTGGGACCCTCCTAGCAGAGAGCTTTGGAAAAACTCAGGGATGGTTTAATCCAGAGCTTCCCAAGTTCCCCGAGCAGGTTTGATGTGCACAAACCTCGGGCCCAGCTCTGTCTCCCTCCCCTGGCACAGCACTGAGCTCCTCCTCCTGAATGATTTTATTGATTAAACTCCCAGGTTTTATTCATTAAACTCTGAGGTTTCCTTAAGAAGAGGATCAGTGTGGAGTCCTGTGCCACTTCAGCTGGCACGGAAAAGCTCAGCAGGACCCCGAATTCCCAGGAGGTTGCCAAAGGCAACTCCAAAATTGTAGCTATTCATTCCTAAAAATCTCAGGTTTTAGCCATGTGCCAGTGGCACTGAAAACTCCATGGAAACTCCAGGTTTCTTTTTTCCCAAGTCTTCCACCTGTAGGTGGGAAATGTCTGATGGCTGCAGGCTCTGCTGGCAAAACAAACATTCCTGCATTCAATCCCGTAGGGAAGAGCTACAACTCCAGGGCTTTTCCCTTCCTCCACACCTCCTGGCCAATCCTGGTCCCCGGAGCTCCCTATCTCCTCCTCATAAATTATCCAGGGAATGCCAAAAACCCCCAAATTATTGCCACAAGGTCCAGTCAATCTGTGCCTGCTGTCCCAGGAGGAGCCTCACCTGAAATAAAACCCTGCAGCACCTCATGCAGATCCCTAAGCACAGCAATCCCTAAAATTCATATTCCCACAGCACAGAGGGATCCATATTTTTTGTGCAGTGGTTTGTTTAAATTTCTTTTTTGTCATATCACACAATTTGTCACCAGGGGAACTGCTCTGCTCCTTGCCTCGTGTTCTCAGGAGTAACACCCCCATGGCAATCCCCGCTCCCAGCAGCCAAAACCTTGGGATTCCCTCCAGTTTCTGCCCCCAAAAGCTGGTTTGTGGTTGGTACATCCCTTCCCATGGAGTTTGAGCCTTTTGGGATTTTACAGCTCAGCTGGAGCTTCCTGAGAATGGGAATTGGGATTTAATCCACATTCAAGGTGTTTCATCCCAGAGGGAATGGCAGAAACGTGGTCAAGCCCTGGGTTGGACTCTCAGGGGTGTAATGAGGATTTAATCCCTATTAAAGGGATTTCATCCCAGAGGGAACTGGGATAGAACCTGGCCAAGCCTCAGGTTGGACTCCCAGGGGTGTAATGAG
>JACBWW010000013.1:1491352-1505422 GCA_020086605.1 Lanius collurio | reverse complement strand
TGGGAAATATTTAAAAAATACCCATTAAAATGCTGTTTAGAAAATGCTATAATAAAAATTGTTTTAAAAAATTCCTTGTTGCTGGTTCCATCAGGTGAGGGTGGTGGAAGCACCGGGGGGGTTTTGCAGCCTGTCCTTGCTCAGCCCCAAACACCACCAGGAGAGGCAGTGCCAGCCCCTCCTCAGCATTCCCAGCAAAGCAGAGCCCAAGACAACAAATCACCTGTTCCAAAGGAGGATCAATTATCCTTCAGGGGAGGCTGGATAGCCTCAATTAAATATAATTAGTTTAGGAAAATGGGTTAGGAAATTCTGGTAAAATGAGACAAGGCCAGGTTGGGCGCGACTTGGAGCAGTCTGGGATAGTGGGAGGTGTCCCTGCCCATGGCAGGGGGTGGAACAAAATGGGCTTTAAGGTCCCTCCTAACCCAAATTTCCTCTCATTTGAAGACAAATATAATCCTCGAGGCTCTCTCGTTTGATTAGGCATTCAATCTGTGATTCCCATGGCAGCGCTGCAAGTCTGGAAGCTCTTCAAGGTTACTCACATTAAAAAACTGAGAACTTAACACCAAAAAAAAAAAAAAAAAATTAAAAAAACCCCTCAACATTTAACAAGCCCCAAACCAGCAAGACTTCAAATACCTCTGAGGCTGCTGACATCGCACTCCGAGTTCATGTCTGGTACCCAAAGAGCCGCAGCCCAGGGCGGGGAGCGGGTGTGAAAACTGGCCCCGTTCCTGCAGCATCGGGGCGGGAGAGCCAAGCAGAGCCCCGGGCACTGCGTGCGCTTCCCGGGAATGCAGAACGGGCTGGGAAGAGGCGGAGAGAGCCAAGAGCTGCCTCCAGTTCCTCGGCAGCCCCAGGAGAGGATGACTCCGGGGTGCCGAGGAGCAGAGCGGGCTGGGGACAGGAGGGAGGTGGGTGGCACTTTGGGGACAGCGCTGCCAGCAATGAGATAAAGGCAGTTCTTTATTCTGGCCTGACTTCAGGAGGGTTTAAATGCTGCTGGTTTGTGGCTTTTCCTCATCTTTCCATCTCCAGCTCTCTCCTTTGTGGCTGATTTAGCCCGGTTTGATCTCGGGGTGACTGATGGGGCTGAGCTCCAACAGCTCCACGTGTGGGGAAAATCCTGCAGCTGCCACAGAAACCATTTACAGCCGTGTTTTTAGGGGTGTTTTTGGAAGTGCAGGTTAAGCCGAATCTCAGTAAGATTGTGCTCCCTCTTCCTGCCTTTTTTTTGCATCCAAGCGAGCCCCCTCCCCTGCAGGAATTTCTGTAAATCCCAGCACAGCCCCTCCAGGCCTGTCTCTCCCCTATGGAAATCCCAGCACAGCCCCCCCAGGCCTGTCAGTCAGTGCTAGGCATTAACGAGCCTGCAAAATCCTCCCTTCTCTCGTTTGGGTTGGCAGAGGTCGAGATGTGAAAGTTTGGGAAATGCCAAAGCCCTTCGCCCCTGGGGGAGATGTCCGAATTTCCACATCCACAGAGCAGGGAAAAGCCTTTCAGGGGGTTTAAAACTTCCCACTCCTTCGGGGCTGGCTGTCTCCACACAAAACCTCTTTGCTAAGGAATAAAAGCAGCCAGATGCTGGTGAAAATGAGGAGTTGATCAAAGCAAGTCTCCAGCGCAGGCCAGGCAGAGCCCATTGATTCGTAACATTAAGGAGAGAAGCGGCTTTTGGTGTAATACCAGGGGAAATTTGTCAAAATCCACGTCAAAATGGAAGAGAAGATTTTTAAATTTTTATTTAAGGGCGCTTAAACTGACAGTGAAACCTGTGGTGCCAGTGCTGCTCACTGACTGCAGCCTGCAGCAGAAGGGAAGGGTTATCCCTGGGTGCAGGAAGGGTTAAATTCCTCAGTGCAGTGGTGGCCGGGGGTTGCAGGGGTCCCTCCTCCAAAATCCTCCAAAATCCGTGTCCTTGGAGAGGTGGGGAGGAGCTCAGGAAAGCCGGGGTCACAGCAGGGCCTCACCCCCGAGGGGTGGGAGGTAAAGGGGGTGTCACCCCCGGGGAGCAGCGTGGTTTGGGTTGGGAAGGGGATTGAAGATCTTCTCATTCCCTGTTTTTCCAAGGGGAAATTCCCTCCTCTCTCAGCACGGTGGGCACGGCGTGGTCACTGCCCACACCTGGGCACGGGGGTGCCCTGCCCCGGGTGGAGCCCGGCTGAGCTCCGTGAAACAACGGGGTTTGACACGGGGCTCGTTACAGCAGCCTTTAATTACACGGTGTTTAACAAGGGGTTAATGACAGCCTTCTGGGCATCTCAGACACCTGCGTGAAATGCCGTTTGTGGCGAACCTGCAAAGAAGGGGCTGGGAGAGCATCCTGGGCCAGGGAAGATGCGAAGGAGCCGCTCCCAGCATCTCCTGCAGGGAGCCGGGAGCAGGACCCCATCCCGGCTTCTCCTCCCGCCGCAGCAGGGCCGGACCCCGGCGCAGACCTTGGAATTCCAGCTCCAAGGCATCTGGCTCCCTCTTGTGTCCCCGTGCTCGGGAGCAGCCGGGTGGCACAAAGTCCTGGTGGCCCCTGCTCGTGGCCCCGTGTCCAGCCCGAGCGGCCGCAGCGAGAGCCAAGAGCTGACCCCAAAGGGACCCTTTGGGCTCGCAGGGCCCGTCCCGCTGTTCCCGGGGAGGAGGGAACGGGGAAGAGGAAGGCTCCATCCTGCTCCACCAGGGATGAGCTGCGGTTCTGGGCCGGGCAGAAATCCCACCGGCCCTGCCCGAGCCAGCGCGGCTGTTTGTCCATCCCACTCCATCCCACACCCAGCAGCCCCGCACTCCTTCCCCACCGGGGCAGGAATTCCAGGAGTATGAAACTATTCCAGCTGTACAAACACAGCAGAACTTTGTTTTTCCAGCATTTTTTATCCCGTGTTTTTTGGTTTTTTTTTCCCTTCGGTATTCTGAAGGGCAGGTGCTGATCCCCAGTGCTCCGATGCCAAAGGCAGAAAGGACAGGGAAAATCCACCTGGAAAGTGCTTTTAATGCAACGCCCCAGCGCTGCTGGCTGCTGCCTTTAGGGGTGGGGGGTTTTTTAAGTGAGTTCCTTTTAGGAGATTTCTTCAAAGGTCATTAATGGGTGTCAGGAGACAGAGGAAAGCTGTGTTAGGGAAGTAGAAAAAGGGATTTGTTTTCCAGCAGATGTTCTACAACTCTTCTAACTAAGGAAAGAGTAAATACAAGCAGACCAGGCACTGTCAGTTCTGAGTTGTGCAGTCTTACTGGATTTTTCGGGTTTGCTTTAGATCATAATTAAAATTAATGATTTTTTTTTTTATTCCCTTGGCCAGGTTGTCTGGTTATCTTCAGGCAGCTGCTGCAGAAATCAGGGAAGACTCCCACCCTCTTAATTTCGGTGAAGGTGGTCAAGTATCCTCATGTGGTTTCTCTGTGCTCCAAATTTAAAAGAGAGGGGTGGAAAAGGTCTTTTCACTGGTAACTGCAGCAATTGAAGGGAAGGAGCCCAAAGGAGTTATTTGGAATTAAACTGGAGGGAAACCATGGATCTGGAAGCCCAACCACCCTGGATGAGAGGGAAAAGCCACCTCAGAAGGGTTGTGCAATGGAGAAAGCATTTCCAGCCCTCCCTGGGCAGTGTCACAGCTCCTTTTCCCTTGCACAAGATGTGCTCCAAAACAGGAAGGAGGGTTTGTTCTGGGAGCCAAGGGAGATCCTGCGAAATCCATCTCCTCTCTCCAGGTGGGATCCACCCCTGGATGGCTGCAGGGACTCACCGACCATCCTGAGCTGGTAAAGATTCCCATTTTCAGCTGGGTTTGATGCTTCTGAGCCTCCAGCGTGGCCTGATAAAGATGTAGGTGTGAAAGTTGTCTCAGATAATGAGTTAATTGTTACAAACACTGTTTGTTTTTCTGACACGTCGTTCTGGGGGTTATTTTTACATAAAACCCGTGGCTCTCAAAAGCAGAATATTCAGAATATCCCTCTGGGACTGCAGTTTTTTCAGGAGATGTGACAGATCTTTTGTAGCTTGTGCACTTGGAAATTCTGGCACAGCTCAAAGGTGGTGGGGGCAGCTTTGGGGACAAGAAACCTGTGGGAAGGAGGGTTTTCCATGAGGCAAAAAGCCCTTCCTGCAGGGATGGCACCCATCCTTCCCACTGCACAGCGACAGGCACAGGTACAATGGGGAAGGGGGGAGGCTTTGTCCTCCCGGCGATGCTGCAGCTGCAGCCCTTTGTGTCAGGGATGCTGAAGGATTCCAGGCAATCATTCCTGCTGCACCACCTCCTCCAGGCCCTCCGGACAGCCAGGAGGCTGCTCGGGCCTCCAGGTTTGGTAATATTTTCCTGCTGAGGGATATCCCTCAAATCCTCTTGTTTTTAAGGTGTTTTTAAGGTGTTTTCCCCACTGACTGTAGCGAGGTGCTGGCAGGAACTGGGCTCACTGCTGCTATTTCTGCCCCTTTGTAATTACATTTTTTTAGGCTTTTTCAGTAGGAGTTGTGCCTCAAATCAACGTTAGGCTTTGTATTTTTACAACTCTTACTTATCCCCTCTGGGGAAGGGCGGTGAGGGCACAAATATTTTGTTGAGGTCTCCTGAGCCAGTTCTTTAGTCAAATTAAAGTGCAAACCTGAGAGTCCTGAGTGAAATCAGCAGACCCAGGAATAACAGCTGTTTCCCCAGATATTATCCAACATCCACAAATATTTTTCAAGTGGAATTTCATAGGGACAGCAGTGCTTTGTTTGCCATAAAAATAACTGTGAAAAGGAGAGAGCTGGCAAACCTCTGAGCAGCCCTAACACGGATTTGTTTGGTTGTGTTTGTTGGAGATTTCATGGCAATGACCAAATCGGAGGGGTCTTGGCTAAATATCCGTTGTTTTCCATGGAATCTGCGCGGTGAGGGAAGGAATCTGCTTCGCTTGGAGATGTTGTTCTGTTTGTGTTTTCCCCGCACACGCTGGGCTGTGCTGGGTCACAGCTTTGTTCCTGCCACACAAACCGTGCCCCCTCTCCGCCTCCCTGCCCTGGACCCATCCCAGGTGCCAAAGGTGGGGCGTTCCCAGCCAAAGCCAACCTGGAAAAGCAGCCCCGGAGCACAAAAGCTCCTCTTCCCCCACCCACACCCCCCAGATGCCTCTTTATGAGGCGCTCCACAAACAAAACAGGCGAGGCAAAGCTCTTTTTGTCTCCAGAAGCGACGTCCTGGGAATGAGAGCGGCAGATGGGAGAGCCCTGGGAACAATGGGAGAATGCTGAAGGGGTGCCAAGGACATGGGGGGCACAGGGGCTGAACAGGGAATGAGGAGAGGAGCTGCTGCAGCTGAGCCAGGATTCAACGAGAACATTTTATTCAGCTGCAATTTCAAGGTTGTGGCTGCAAATCGTTGGGGAAGAAGGAGTTGTTTGGCAGCAAACCAGACCTGAAGGACACCTGAAGTGCTGCTGCCAGCTGTGCTGCCAAAACTGCCTCAAAACCCAGCCTCAGCCAGCAGCAACCAGTCAGGGTTCACACAAACACCAGTGCCACTGGTTTGCCAGGCCAGCAAATAGGAAACGCCAAAGCTCTTGAATCAGAAGAAAAAAATGAGGCTCTTTGGAAAAAAAGATGAGCAGCTCAACGTGGACACTGGAAAACAGCACTAATTTCATTAAAGGATTATCCCTCATAGAGGATTTTCTCTTTGACAAGGTTGAAAATCCACCCATCTCTGCTGGAGTTCTGTGGGGACGGCCCCAAACAGCTCTGGGGGGAGTTTTCCAGAGCATCCATCTTCCCCCCATCCCTGACCCCCCTGGAGAGCCTGCAGTGCACAGGGGAACTTGGAAAGGATGAAATCTTTAAATATTACCCTCTCCTCCAGTTCAGCAAAGCACTTAAGCTCATCAGCCTGCTGCTTTGACAGTCGTTTTTCATGCACTGCTTTAACATCTTTCATTGGCCTAATTGCAATGGATAATCAGTGGTGACAAGAAAATGCCTCAAGCATTTCTTGGGCTTCAGGTTTGGGCTTCCAACCAAAAAGCTGGGATTTGGTTAAAACAGAACAAATGTTTTGTACAACTCCTTTCTTTAATGGCACAAACCCCTTGTACAACTTTCCCTGCACATCAGACAAAAGAGTTTGGTGCTTTGTGTGTTTTGACAAATTATCCTGAACACACTGGTATCACAAAATAAAGGCTATTTTCTATTTATTTTTTTTTTAAAAAAACTCTTTGTGCCCGTGTAATGGATACAGAAAAGGATTTGCATGAACAGGATCTGATTGCAAAATCTGAATGCCCCCAGATTTTCCCAGCAAACCTTTGGACATACTTTCATGTCTAAATAAGGTGCTATCAAGAGATGCTGCAGAAGCCTTTACAGCTGGAAAAAACCCCACATTATTGGTCCTATGCAAACAAACTTGCCTGTTTCCTAGAGGGAAGAATTTCCAGTGCCATCTCCTCAGGGCTTTCTCAAGCCTGTCCATTTTGTGTGCATTTTGTAGTGCCAAATGTCTCAACTCTGTTCTCCTCCGTGCACCTCCAGGGTGAGAAGCTCCTTGTGCAGATAAAGGCCACAGAAAAGGTCCCTGTTCCTGCCTGCTGTGGTCACCTCCTCACAGAACTTCCCACAGAGCTTCCCTGCAGTGTTTCCTACAAGGTTGGCCCACCCAGCTGAAAAAAAAATCTCTTTTCTCATCATGGTGGTGATGAGCAAGGTGGTATGACAGTGCACTGAGGGACCAGAAGGAAAATGTGGCTGCTTCTGGAGAGGTTTAAATCTTGCTAGTGCAGAGATATTGGTTTCTTGTTCTGACCTTCATTTGGTATTTGGGGGGCCAGGCTTGGTCACCCTCCTGTGTAGAGGGTGAGGTGACCCCCCAGTGCCAGAGTGGGAGAGCTGCAGGGCCTCAGGCATGGTCCAGGTGAGAAATGGTGAGCACAAACCACAGGAACGCTCTCTCCTATCTGGAGAGACTCCTCACTTGCTCCATAAACTCGAAAACATCAGCAGAACTTCCCACAACATCAATGTGGGTGTCATAAGGGATGAGCAGAACGTTGGGGTAATGGGGTTTTAGTCTTTCACAGAGCTGTTTGAACCTCAGCCTCTCCCCTCTGCTGTGCTCCTTGAAGCAGAGCCTTTCCTTACGTAAAATCTTCTGGAGTTCGACAGAGTAATCTTCAATTGTTTTCTTGACCCTTAACCCAGAGTCAGCCTTCCTACCAGCACTCTCAATGCACACTGTGGCAATGTCAGCATCAGTGACAGCAGAAATGACAACATCATGTGCCTGGAATGCTTTGGGTAAGAAGTACCTCATGTAGTGATAGATGTCCGTGTCCAGAACCACCACTTGTTTCTCCCTGGGCGCATCCCGAAGGGAACTCCTCGTCTCTGGGGCACCTCTGTGCTCCTGCAGCTTCCTCCTCAGTCTCTGATGGGATGTTCCCTCTCTTTTGTCCTCCTCTGAGAGGGATTTTGCCTTTAACAAGAGGAATTCTCTCAGCACTTGGAGTGCTGGGAAGGGCCCTTGCACAGCAATTTGCCCGTCGGGCTGCAAAGGCCCAAAGCTCAAAGCTGGGCTCTGCTTTTTCATTTCTTCCACCAGATCTTCTAAAACAAAGTGATCTCTGAAAACAGCCACGTTGAGGATGGATGTGACAGAGAGGAAGGCCTGGAATTTTGAATTGGAGAAGTTAAGAAGCAGTTAATTAGGCATTAAGCATAATTAGATGAATTAGGGAGGAACTCACGTTGTCGCAGTAGCGAGTCACTGTCAGGCTGTAGTGCCTGGGCAGCCTCTTGTCCTGCAGGAGATGCTGATCCTTCTTCAGAACACTCTCCACAACTAAAAACAAACCCAGATTCACTTGTTGAGCAGTGAAACAGTCACCTCCAGCCTGCTGGAGCCCTTCATGCAACCAAACACACACACACAGGCCGCCCAGTACTCTCAGCTAATATTTTATGTATTGCTCCAAATTGCTCAGAGAGACAGGAGCCTGTCTCCTCGGCACATTAATGGGCAGAGATTTATTCCCCAAAGCCTGGCTACAGAAATAATACGTTATTCATGGTATAAATTTATTCCTGCAAAACAAACATAATGCTTTGCATGACGAGTGAGTCATTACTGCAACAAGCAGAAATAAAATCCTGAACCTCAGCCCGATTGCCAGAGAGGCTTCAGTCTCCCTGTTCTGTAAAATCCCAATTTAAAATCATTTGGCTTGGGGTCAGCATTCTAGGGCTCATTCTTGGGGGGATGGCTGTGCTTTAATACATTAAATACCTTCTTGATCTTCAAAAGTTATGAAGGCAACTCCTGTATTCCGTGTGGGATACGTGACCTCTTCCACGTCCCCGCCGTTATTCCTCGACATTTGGAAGTGGATGGTGAGGATGTCAGCCATGACATCATCCTGCAGGAGGCCAGCTGGGACACCAGCAATGACAATTGTCCTCGTGGATCTGGCAGCTTGGCCCGTGGCCTGTGCAGAGATGGCACATGGTAAATGCAGGGAGCCCTGGAGAGCTCCCACAGGGATCTCTCAGATTCCCATTCCTGGAGAGACTCCCATTCCCTTTGCAATGTGCATTTAGGAGTTAATTAATCCTGCTGAATCAGATCTCAGTGCATGCCAGGCTGCCTCAGGCACCTACATTACTGTGCACTAAAAAAATGCCTTTAAATGCCATTTACACCCTCTCAGTATCTCCTTAAAGCAGTAAAAATGAGCACTAAATTTAAGTTTCTCAATGGAAGGTCCAGCGTCCCACCGATAGCGTTGTTTCCTCTGATTCTATTTTTCAGAATTAGAACAGAATCAAAAATTTAACTGCATGTGGTGCTCAGCAAGGATTCCTGGCAGAGTGGAAGGGGCACATTCCTTGTTAAATCCAGGAGAGCCGGGATCTCGGGCTGTGCTCCCAATCAGCTCTCCCCATTTATTACATGGATAACCTTGTTAAATTGGGAGAACATAATCCCAGCCAGCCCAGACTCGCAGTGCATGAAACAACCAACCACACACATGATTTCCATCAGAGCCAAAGCCCCAGCAGCAATCACAAACCCCATCCCAAACAGGATTTGCATCCATGTCTCGTTAGGAAGAGCAGATTTTCCTTTCATTCTTATTACACGGACTTAAACAGTAACATTTCACTGGGAATACCACAGCAAAATCACTGCAAATTGTGGAACACTGACTGAATTTAGTAACAGCTCGTTGACTTTTTGGAAGAAAGGAGATAAATTTAGTTTGTCTGCATGGCAGCGTTCATGGGAATGTGCTCGAGGTCAGTCACTCCATCTGAATTCTTTAAACTTCTCTGAAGTTGTTTTCCTGGGCCTGGTCTGCCTAAAACATGATCCCAGCTCCGGTTCTAAAGCAGAATGTGCTGCTGAGGGAGTGATGTCTGTCCAAAATCCTGGGCACCACCACGGCTCTGGAGACAAACCCAGCGAGGCTCTGCAACCCCCTTTTATCCCCCATCAAATTTCGAGAGCCAGGAGCTTTAATCAATTACATCAGCCAATTATCCTGGTGGCGAAGCTCGTGTGAGAGCAAGTCCCCGCTCTAATGAGGCAGCACGGAGGGAATACAAACAGGGCGCTTCCAAGATGCAGGCGGGATTTTCTCACGCCTGGCACAGCCGGAGCGCTCAGCTGCCAGACAGCCCTCACACCTTCCCAGCTGGTGTTTGGGAGCAACACTCGGGCCTGCTAGTGGGGTTAGGGGAAAAAAAAAACCAACCCACCAACACACGGTTTGTGCTGAATCACTCCCGACACGCGTCTGTGCCGAGCAGCTGCTCCCAGGCAGGGCTGGGCCGGGAGGGACGGGCGGGGCGGCGGCTCCGAGTGCCCCTCACCGGGACAGCGGGGCTGGGGCTCCCCGGCCTGCCCCTCCCTGCTTCGGCTTGGCAGGGAGCTTACAGCCCATCCAGGGCCACCCCTGCCGTGGGCAGGGACACCTCACACTGTCCAAGTGCTCCAGCCTGGCCTTGGGCACTGCCAGGGATGGGGCAGCCACAGCTGCTCTGGGAGTTCCATCCCAGCCCCTGCCCACCCTCCCAGGGAACAATTCCTGCCCAATATCCCATCCAGCCCTGCCCTCTGGCACTGGGAAGCCATTCCCTGGGTCCTGTCCCTCCAGCCCTTGTCCCCAGTCCCTCTCCAACTCCCTTCCCACCTTTTTCCGGGCTTTTCCCCCCAGCTCCTCCCGGCCCTGCCCCTCGCGGTGCGCGGCCCCCGCTCCCCCGGGCCCCGGCACTTGCCATGGCCGCCGCTCCAACGGGACGGGATCCCGCCGGGAAGGGCATCCCACCGGGACGGGGATCCCACCGGGACGGGGATCCCACCGGGAAGGGGATCCCACCGGGACGGGGATCCCACCGGGACGGGGATCCCACCAGGAAGGTCCGAGAGCGGGCGGGATCGCCGGGAAACGAAACCGAAAGCGCGGCGGGACCGCCCCTCCGGCCGCCTCCAGCCCTGCAGGGACACAGGGCCGCCCTTCCTGCCGGGAACTGCGGGGGCTGGAACGGACACGGGGACCCGGCACGGACAGGGACACACAGGGACATCATGGAGAGGGGGTTACATGGACAGNGGCACGGACAGGGACACACAGGGACATCATGGAGAGGGGGTTACATGGACAGGGACATGCAGGGACAGGGACACACGGGGACATCATGGAGAGGGGTTTATATGGACAGGGACACACAGGGATAGGGACATCATGGAGAGGGGGTTACATGGACGGGGACACGCAGGGACAGGGACACACGGGGACATCATGGAGAGGGGGTTACATGGACGGGGACACGCAGGGACAGGGACACACAGGGACAGGGACATCATGGAGAGGGGGTTACATGGACGGGGACACGCAGGGACATCATGGAGAGGGGTTTATATGGACAGGGACATGCAGGGACAGGGACATCATGGAGAAGGGTTTACATGGACAGGGACACGCAGGGACACACAGGGATAGGGACACGTAGGGATAGGGACATGCAGGGACAGGGACATGCATGGAGAGGGATTTACATGCACAGGGACACACAGGGACAGGGACGACACACAGGGTTAGGGACACATAGAGAGGGATTTACATGGACAGGGACATGCAGGGATAGGCACACGTAGGGATAGGGACATGCATGGAGCGGGATTTATATGGACAGGGACATGCAGGGACAGGGACATCAGGGATAGGGACACATGGAGAGGGATTTACATGGACAGGGACACACAGGGACAGGGACATCATGGAGAAGGGTTTACATGGACAGGGACACACAGGGACACACAGGGACAGGGACACGTAGGGATAGGGACACGCATGGAAAGGGATTTACGTGGACAGGGACACGCAGGGACAGGGACATAATGGAGAGGGAAACCCAGGGACAGGGAACCTTGCCAGGGCTCCAGGGGCAGCCACAGCTTCTCTTTGCCAGGGCCTCTCCTCCCTCCCAGCCAGAAACCCACGTGTGTCCCACACGGACAGGGACACACATGGCAGAGCACACCCTGGCACCCAAAGGCTGCACTGGCACGGCTCCCGGGGCCCCAAACAGCCCCAGGTTTGGTCCAACCCCGATGTTTGGGTGAAAGCTGCAGCTGGGAAATGCCCATGTGTGTAATGTGGGTATAAAACCCTGCCAGCCCGACAGAAAGTCAGCCCAGTGGGAAGGAAAAAGGATACTGACATTTATAGAAATATCAGCGACACTGTATTCTTATTTTTCAACATTAAAACCAGCCTTTAATGCACCACTGCTGCTTTAAAATTTAACAGGGTAATCATCACCATAATTCATCAGGGATGAAAGCAACACATTTACAGATATCGTCTTCAAAATGTAAAAATCTGATTTATTTCCTGTGCTTTAAAACCTGCAGCTTCTCTCTACTCCCTTACACTGAGACACTTTAGGAGAATTTTAAGCTTTTTCCTTTTTAACATTTACTTCTCAATATTTATCAGTGAGGTACAGCTGAAGTTCATGACATTTTTTTACCTTTTCCAGATTTTCCCCCTTTTTTTTTTTAGGCTGTCTGGTCTTACCAAGTTTTTGAGAGTGCAAAGGTGCACAACCTCCATAAATCCTTCAGTATTACTTTGTTTGAATCAATTATTATTTATTTCACAATGGTCAGGTAATCAATCCATGCCTTTGCATGCCCTAAACAGTAAGAGGTGCTACAGTCACACAGATCTCACTCAACAGCCAATTCCAAGCAAACTGTGGGCTTTGCAGCATTTCCATTTTCCATATTCAACTTTTATCTGTTGCCAATTACCAGTTTATCTGGAATAGTAAACCCTGAGGTATTTGTGCAGTGCACTGTCCTTTTTCTTCATATCAAAGTGTCAAATACCCTGAAAATAAATTATTTTCAGTGTCAGGCTCATGTTAGTTTGGAGTTAACATTGTTGGGGCCAAACCATTTCAGCCCCCAAGGGTGGCAAAAGTGCAGAGTCAGGGAAGGATTTATTTTCCAAGGATGACAGCAGAAAAGGAAAAAAACATTTCCTCCTTGGAAAATAACTCTCTCCAAGCCCTCCCAGCAGCAGCCTGGGATCACCAGATCCCTCAGGGCTGTTCCCCCAGCATTGTCACAAAACCAGATACAGCAGCAGCTCAATCCTTGACTGCAATAGTTTAAAATAACCAATCATGAACAAAAATGAGGAAAAATTTAATTGCAGAAACAAGTATTAAAACCAAACAATAAAGCAGGGTATGAACAGGGAGAAGCTCAACAGCTACAGGCACCAAATGCCACGGCACCTCTGAAGTGCAGTTTCTTGGTTTTGCATCTCCCATTTTCTGTTTTAATTCTATCACTGATTTGACCATGTTGGGTTTATAAAATCACAGGATTCTTTCAGGTATTTGAGTTTGGTGGCACTCAGCAACCTCAGCAGGCCTGGAGCTGGGTCAGAGCCACCTTCTGAAGCTCTGGCACTTCAACAAAGCAGGACTGTGAGGAGGCTTTGGATTGGGATTAAATGTGGTTTTTGTATCTAAAATGTAAGAAATAATACACTCATCCCACTCTGAAGTATTTTAAAATCTGCAAGGTATAAAATATGCAAAGTTGCAGAAAATCTTAGATTGTGTTTCCAGGGCTGCTGAGGGCTTTGTCTGTGCCTTGAACCTGGAACACAAGCAGGGAGTTTTGCTTTCTGTGCAAAGTCAGTGCCATGAGACAAATCAGAAAGGCAGCTCCTCTTGTCCAGCATCAATTGCAGAACATCAGAGCACAGTATCTACCCCAATCACCGTGCCTCTGAGGAACAAAACCTCAGAACTTCACGAGTTCCCTGTGATTTCCATGGTGGCATCCCCAGCATCCTCCTCAAAACAAACATAGGCTGCTCCTTTGGAGAGGTATTTGATTTTCTCTATCTCCCCCCCTCCGTTACTTGGCTTTTGGAAGTGGATTTCAATCATGTCCTGCACACTCTCCTCATCCTCTTCCACCTCTGGGATTCCTTTCAGCAGAATGGTCTTCTTGGAAACCCCACAGTATGGCTGTGGAGCAAAGAACACACCTGGATTATACAGCAGCTGTGCATTCAAAGGAACTGAGACATGGGAACTCCTTGCTCAGGTGTGGCTGGGATCTCTGGTAAGGTTAAGGCTTTAGATAGTGGAAATTTCTCTGGAAATAGCAGGAATTCTGGACTCTTCCACAACTATGAAGGGTGTGGAGGGGCCATGGAGGAGCAGCTGAGGGCACTTGGTTTGTTGGAGCAGTGAGGGGAGACTCATCCCAAGGGACAGCTCTGATCTTTGCCTTCTGGAAGCAGAGGAAGAACAGCTGGAGCTGTCCCAGGGCAGATTTAGGTTGGATCTCAGGGAAAGGTTCCTCCCCCAGAGGGTGCTGGCACTGCCCAGGCTCCCCAGGGAATGGGCACATTCCCAAGGCTGCTGGAGCTCCAGGAGTTTGGGACAACACTCCCAGGGATGCCCAGGGTGGGATTTTGGGGTGTCTGTGCAGGGCCAGGGCCTGGATGCTCCTGTAAATGCCTCCCAGCTCAGCAGATTCTGTGATTCCATGGCTGGGAGCCCAGTG
>JACBWW010000013.1:1465951-1490996 GCA_020086605.1 Lanius collurio | reverse complement strand
CAAAAGTCAGCAGAGCCTGGTTTTGGTTGAGTCTGAAGGGGATTTTTGCAGCTGCCCCAAAGACACAGTGAGTGTCCATTTCTGCCTGACCACTCCTCATGTCTTCCAGGTGAGTGAACTTCAACTGCATTTCTGCCACCTTCTTCCTAATCTCAAACTTTAGAATTGACACAGGAAAAAGAAATCTCGATAAATTACCACTGCTATGAATATTTTTTATTCTAGTGTCTACCATTTAATAAATTTCTGCTTCTCTTCACTCCCCTCATGCTTTCAGTACCTCTTGTATTTATTTCCATATCCTCAGCCTGCTTCAAATTGTCTGGCCAGGGAAAATAAGAAAATGAAACTTTCAGGTTTATTTTATTTTGAAATTAGCAGAGGCTCAAATGCTGAACAAGTGGCCCCAATGGTCTAGGAAGGATAAATCCAGTGGGGAGGTCCAGGCTGCCCAGAGAAGCTGTGGCTGCCCTGGAAGTGTCCAAGGCCAGGCTGGACAGCTGGGATAGCACAAGGAGTCCCTGGGGTTGGAATGAGATGGGATTTAAGGTCACTTCAGACCCCAAACAGTCTCTGAAAATAAAAATCTGTTCTCCTAAAAGACTCATTTCCAAATATTTCACCTCCTTTACCAGATTATCCTGGGAACTGTATTCTTCCAGTTCTTCCTTGAGCTTTTCAATCTCTTTCTTCAGCTCAGTGTTTTCTTGGTTTAGCTGAGAGAGTTCCTGCTACGGGGCAAAAATATTGAAAGCAAAATTAAACACTTAAATAAAGACAGAAATGTATTTCAGCAAAATCTGCTGCTGCTCTTCCCTCTTCATCCTCTTCTCCTTCCTCCTGCCTGCTCCATAATTCCTCCACAATGGATCCTGCTGGGACACAAAGCCCCTGTAACTAAACCCAGGATTTCCTGGACAGGGAATGTGACAGAATGAGAAGGAAACAGAGCAGAAATTGTCAGCCCCAACCAGCCCCAATTAAAAGGTGCCTCCTTTAAAGTCATCAACCACTGGAGACTCTCAGAGCAGTTCCCATCAGCTGAAGGCAAAAGCCTGATTTGATAATGACCTGAGTATAAAATCCAAATACTTATGATTAAAGAACCAAAATCAGCCTTCAGAAAATCTCTCCCCAGCCTGAGTGTATTTAATATGGTAATTACATGTTAATAGCTTGAGCCATAATTTCTCATCAGGGATTTACCAAACCTCACTGAAAGCACCTCCTTGGCAGCCCGTGGGTTACTGCCCATGGAATATTGAGGGAATGAACCACTGGGCTCTGGAACCAAGCACTTCTAGAAGGAAAAACCCCCTTCCAACAGGCCCTGGCTCTTGCCCAGCTCGCTGGCACTTTAGAAAGGCTGATCCCTTGGGTGCTGTGAGCTCTCACAGAACAGGGAGCTGGCAAAGCAGTGGAATCATCCCACTGAGCTTTACCCACACCACACACACACAGACCTAAATTCATCTGTAGGGGAGAATCCTGGAAGAGGAAGACTGATTTTGTCAGATTTCATCCCAAACCACACTTGGTTTAGTGCAGTGTTTCTTTGCCTGCCAGTGCAACACTAAAGAGCAGAAATCAATGTGTGGAACATTCTGCCAGGACAGTCTGCACACCAGTGAAGTCACTGAAACTGGAATATTCCTCCCTTTTGCCTAATCCACTCCTTGCCAAGCCCCCAAAAGCAGCAGCCTCCTCCATACCTCAAAGGGGTTAATTCTGTCCTTCTGCTGTTCCTCCTGCTCCTTCAGCTCTGTCAGCCTCTTCTCTGCTCTGGCACACTCTCTGTCAGCACTGGCTTTGGAGGCAAGAAGGGCAACCTCTACATTTTCAGCCTCTTTAACTCTTTTCTGGAGAGCAAAAAAAAGAGATTTCAAATTTTTTTAAGAATTTATTTCTAGGGGAACAAACAAAACCTTGAGTAAGCCCTTTATATTTATTGATTTTTAATGCTTTGGGTAAATATCAACCTTCCAAGAGTGGTTCCCACTGACAGCAACACAAGCACAAAGCACTGAAGAAGAGAGAACAAGCTAAACGTGCTCTGAGGGTGGGGGAGCTGAGCTGCTCTCAGAAGGATGGACTCATCTTTATTTTTCAGCAAGTCTCTCCACAACTCCAGGTGCTCTACAGAACTTGCCTTCCACATCTCCAGCTCTTCCTTCAGTCTTTTCACCTCTTCCTGGGATGTCCCAAGTGCATCTGTGGGTACCACACTCTGCAGACACAAGAGGAACACATTGGTTTTCTCCTCTCTTGGGCAACAACTGAGACACCCCAAACAATTTCCCCCCCCCAAAAAAATACAAAAAATTAAAAAGTTTAAAAAAAATTTAGAAAATCATTCACTTAGGTGAAAGAGTTGAATTATTTTCATGGCTGGACAGAACAAAAATCTACAAAAATGTGAATTATTATTATTATTTGCTAATTATCCAACTGCTAAAATCCACAGGTTAATATTTAGCTAAATAATAAATCAAGTTGTGTCCATGTTCTTCCACACAGAACTAAGCCCCTCAAGCCCACAAATGTTTAGCTCTGTGCTTTCTCAGCAGTTCCTTCAGGACAAGGCATCAATAAAAAAAAAAAATAAGGTGAAAATGGGATTTTGAGCTTCCAAGCTCAGGGAGATTGGATAAATAAAAGGTAATATCAAGGAAGGTGATAAAAGAACCATTTCAGAGTTGAAATTCAGGGCAGAACTTCACAAGGGCAGGGAAACAACAACTGGACAAAGCCTAAAGAGACAGAAAATCTCTGTTCTGTTTTGTTTCCATGACTGCAATATTCTGCAGAAAATGAGAGAAAAGAAAAAAATCCAAAGACATTGAAACATTCCCTCCCTTTTACTCAAGATTACATAAAGTTTAAATGGCAACTATGAAACTTAGGCATGGAAAAGGCCTGAATTAGATAATCTTGTCAATTCCCTTGGCAGTGGCTGGGTATTCCCTAAAAGTAATAAAATATAAAGTATTTCTTCTCGTTTCAAATTAAGCAACAGGGAAATACCCATCTGTGTCTTAGATAAAATGGGAAAAATATTCCTTCACTCCAGGGATTGAGTACAGGAAAGCAGAAGGATGCACGTGCCAACAGCTGGAAGAAAAAGGATGCCTGTATTTTACTAAAAAAATGGTCTCACACAACAGTTTCCAACCTGAAAAAAAAGGAAAAAATAACCAGAAAAACATAAGAAACACCAGGGAAAGTCCCATCCAAACCACATGTGCACTGCTGGAGCTGAATCCCAGGAAAAGAGAAATTCCCCTAAAAAATCTCCACAAAGACAGAGGAGCAGGAGGCAGGACAGGAAGTTCTAGGAAGATCTGTAATACAGAATTTTGGGAATGGCTTCTCCCTGTGCAAACAGGAATGTCCCAAGTATGAAAGGGAGGAGGAAGGTGAGACAAGCAGAAGCAGTGGTAGCACAAACCTTCACTCAGAGGTACAACTGTCAAATACAGATTTTAAGGCCAGGCAGCACATCAGGAAATACTTACAAAACCATTGTCTTCTAGAGGTAATGGGGGGCTGTTAAAATCCATTGAAACCTGAGGGAACAGGGAAAAAAAATGACAATTATGTCATTGTTTGGGGATTTTTTTATGTAATGCAGTATCAGGAATACCAGAAGCTGTGCTGAACTGCATGAATTTTTAAACATAAATGTATCATTTTTATAGGCAAAAGTGATAGATATTGGATATCTGAAGTCTCCTTCCTTACTAGGAAATAAAAACTGGAGACAGATGTGAGGAATTCTGCATTGCACAACTCAGCTTTGCTGTTCTGATAGTTCTGTATTTGCCTTAATGCTACTTCTGTGCTGTTCCACACATGGGAATGCTGTTCTGTGCTGGAGAGCCTGGAGAAAAGGGGACCTTGGAGCCCCTTGCAGGGCCTGAAGGGACAAGGCATGGAGGGACAGGACACAGGGAATGGCTTCCCAGTGCCAGAGGGCAGGGCTGGGTGGGATATGGGGCAGGAATTCCTGGCTGGGAGGGTGGGCAGGCCCTGGCACAGGGTGCCCAGAGCAGCTGTGGCTGCCCCTGGATCCCTGGCAGTGCCCAAGGCCAGGCTGGACATTGGGGCTGGGAGCAGCCTGGGACAGTGGGAGGTGTCCCTGCCATGGCAGAGGTGGCACTGGGTGGGGTTTAAAACCCCTTCCAATCCAACCCATTCTGGGATTCTATGAAACCTGTTTAACCCCAATGAAAACACTTTTACGCAGCAAATAATTTAAAATCTGGAACCTGCTGCCACAGCATTTTATGGGGGCAGATAAGAAGGAACAGGTCAGACACACTCTGACCACGAGATCCCGGCAGGAGCAGCCCAAATTCCCGACCCACTGCGGGCAGTTCTGACCCTCTCACCTGGGAATCCTCACCTTGGTTCTGACACCACTCACTCAGAGTCTTGAAAGTGAGGTTACGGATCCCGGAATCCCTTTCTGGTTTGGATCAAGCAGCCAAAACTCTGAGACTTCTGTACAGTTCCCTGGGGGAAAAGAAAAGGAAAGTGAAAGCATAAATGAACAACAGCTTCCCTTGGTTTATGCGCGACTCCTCCGCCGCGGGGGACCCGAGGGGTTCCCGGGGTGTTCCCGAGGAGTTCCCGGGGGGTTCCCGAGGGGTTCCCGGGGGGTTCCCGAGGGGTTCCCGAGGAGTTCCCGAGGGGTTCCCGAGGGGTTCCCGGGGGGTTCCCGAGGGGTTCCGGGGGGTTCCCGAGGGGTTCCCGGGGGGTTCCCGAGGAGTTCCCGAGGGTTTCCGGGGGGTTCCCGAGGAGTTCCCGAGGGTTCCCGAGGAGTTCCCGAGGAGTTCCCGAGGGGTTCCCGAGGAGTTCCTGAGGAGTTCCCGGGGGTTCCCGGGGGTTTCCTCACCGCTCACCTCCCGGGCCCTGAGGACACGGCCGGCCACAGGCTGGGGGCGCGGCCCGGGGCTCCTGCAGCTCCCGGCGGCTCCTCCGAGACTTCCAGACCGCTCCCGGGTCCGCCTTCCGCTTTCGCTTTCCCTCTTGCTGAGGAGGGCCCGCAGCCCCGCCGGCCCCCTCACACACCGGGCACCCTCGGGGGGACCCGCCGTGGTAGCCGGTGCTTCTCGCTGCGTTCGTGTGCCGTGAGGGAGGAGGCGCCGGCCCTGCCACCCCTCAGCTGAGCCTTGAAGAGGAGCAGGGGCACCAATGTGGAGAAAACGGTGAAATCCGAGGAAGAGGCGGGGAGCGGTGGGTTGGGGAGGGCGCTGGAGCGGCGCCCTCAGGACGGCCGTGAGGGCGGCCCTCGGCTCACGGCGGAGCCGCTGCCCGCCCGTCCCGGCTGGGCTCGTCTGTGAAATGCAGGGACACGAATTTGGCGTCCTCAAGCAGACTCTGTTGAATTTCTCTATTTATTTGTTTGTAATTCTCTGAAATTATGTGTTTGTGTTACAAGGAATATGGTTTCCTTCTGTGGCAATAAGCATCCCGGACAGAAAGAGCCCTTGCGGGTGGAGGTGCCGCCTTCTGAGAAATAAATGTATGGAAGAATTCTGGAGAGCCGAGTGTCAGCTCATCACCGAAATGTGACCTCTAAAGAGGTGTGTGGGAAAAATAAAACCACTTTGATTTCAGTGAGGAAGAGAAAGCACTGAGTTCTCATCCAAGAGAGAGTAAAAGGATGGAAATGCACTTGGGGGAGGGCTGGAGGGCCAGGACACAGGGAATGGCTTCCCAGTGCCAGAGGGCAGGGCTGGATGGGATATTGGGAAGGAATTCCTGGCTGGGAGGGTGGGCAGGCCCTGGCACAGGGTGCCCAGAGCAGCTGTGGCTGCCCCTGGATCCCTGGCAGTGCCCAAGGCCAGGTTGGACATTGGGGCTGGGAGCAGCCTGGGACAGTGGGAGGTGTCCCTGCCATGGCAGGGGTGGAACGGGATCTTTGAGTCCCTTCCAACCCAAACCGTTCCATGATTCCACATAGATAATTAAAGGAAAGGGTCTATATCCTACACTAAGAATAAAAATGAAATATATTCCTTTCAGGTTTCCTTTCAAACTAAACTGACTGATCTTTTAAGTGTTCCCCTCAGAATTGCAAACAGACTTGTACTCATTGGCCAAAGGATTTTGTGTGCATTGCAGTCAAACAGCGCTGACGGTTCAAGAAATTAATCCTCAAAAATTCAAAATATGTCAAATAGTTGGGGAAAGAGTAAATGCTGACTTTGTCACTTAGCAGATGTGGACTCTCGGAGAAGTAGCAGATGGAGCCGGATAACAGTGAAGCACTGGGGCAGAATTGGTTGGGGTCTGTGTGCATGCCCGAGGGGGTCTGTGCTGGGACAGCCAGATTAAGGGTTTCAGGATTTTTGTTTTCACTGGCTCCAGAGAGGGAATCTTGGATTGCCCCCTGCTTGGAGAGCCATCACCTCATGCCACCGAATTCACTGGGAGTTTTACCCACGGCATGATTGTTATGGCAACTTCAAAAGTCTGTATCTGTTATTCCAGATAAGTGGATGGAACTCTGACCCTGTATTTGAGGGATTATTATTATTATTTTTATTATTATTTTCTGCCTTGACAATGGCTAACAATATTTACTATTGCTTTATAAACACAAAGTTGGTTACTAATGAGTAAAAGGGAGAGGTTTGCTGGAGTAGCCAGGGAGGAGGAGGTGGTTCTGTTATGACCTAAGTCCAGCAGATTTTCACATTCAAATGTCAGAGTGGTGGGCTCCTCTCCAGTGACCGTGGTCATGTTGGGATCTGAAGGATCTTTATTTCCCCGAACTCCAGGGAACAAGCAACGTCAGTCTGGTTACACGGCCTGCCTTGGG
The DNA here is from genome assembly GCA_020086605.1 of Lanius collurio. NCBI lineage: Eukaryota > Metazoa > Chordata > Aves > Passeriformes > Laniidae > Lanius > Lanius collurio. The sequence continues at coordinate 1,484,167 of JACBWW010000013.1, read as the reverse complement.
ATTTGAGCTGAACAATGTGTTTGTGCTTGTTTGGTGAAGGAAATTTATTGGAGATGCTGACCTGGGCCAAGTTCCTTAAGTGAAATGGGGTTGACTTGGAGTTGATATCTTAATGGGTTTCTGGGTGTTGTGGATTTGTGGTGTTAAGCACATGTGATGCAGAGAAAAGGGAAAAACATGGATTTCATAACTCTGAGGAGTTTAGCTAAAGGGGAAAATCAAGGAGTAGAATATAGCATGGAGTACAAGAAGCTTTACAACTCTCCAAGCAGCCTGCACTGATTCCAGACTTGCTCTTCAGGAGCCTGAAAAACTCTGGAAGAGTCCAGGAAGCTGAACTGGAAACCTGAAAAGAAAATCATGATTAGGACTCACCTACAGCAAGAAATATTCCAATTAAGCTGGAGGAAGTTTCACAGCCATAAAGTACCTTTTGTTGGTACCAAGAGTCTTTGAGAATAGCTCAATGCAATCTCATGGCATTACCTTCAGAGGGAGAAAATTTGAGTTCTTTTGAAGTTACAACCAATTCAAAGAGGGAAGCAAGTGGAAATGAAATGCCTGGGAATTAGTGGTATCTTCCCTGCTCATCTCCAGGATTTCCAGAGTCTGGAAAATGGTCCATGCTTTTGTAGTTTAGTAGTGCCTGGGAAAAAGGAAACAGATGTCCAGGTTCTTCTTTAAGGACCCACACATTATCACATGAGCAGGACACAATTGTGGTGACTGCTGTACCACCTCCCATCCTCAGGAATCCCTACTAAATTACTGAAAAAAAACTCTACAAACCTCAGGCAAATAAAGAAATCTTTCTGTCCTTGGTGCCGTGCCAGTGTTGAGGAGCAGATTGGGATCTCACATTTCTTGTCTTCTCAGGGTCTGTAGGTGATACCTTCCAAAGCAGCACCAAAATTCACCAGGAGAAGAGTTCTGGATCTCACTGCTGAACACCAGAGTGGTTATCAGACCTCGATGGCAACGAGACACCAGGAACACGGGGATCCCTGGAGTTGTCCTGTCCTTCAGTTCCCTGTTTCTCCTGAGTGCTCGTGCAGCCACTTGCCAATCCAGACTGGGAAATCAGGCAGCTTCCAAGTGAACTCAGGCTGGGTTTAAGTGGCTCATTTCTCCACTCCTGCTCATCCCATGCCATCCCAGGGGGGTGAGTGCAGCAGGGTCACCTCGGGGAGGGTGAAGAATACCTTAATCCAGGGTGGCAGAGCTTCAGTCTTCTCTGATGGGGGTAGGGGACCCCAGCACGGGTTCCAGATTGTGTTCCAAGGGGCCAGCATTGTAGGCAGCACAAACCCAGCCCTTTCCTCAGCCCTTCTTTTTCTAGCACAGCAAAGGAGGAAAACAGCCCTGACAGGGGCCATCCAGCACCTTGAGTTTAGGTGTCAAATACCTGCCTCTCATAAACATTGCACTCCCTTCCCAGCACAGGCAGAAGGATGAAATGAATGCTCTCCACCAATCTCCAGCCCTCACAGGAAGGATTCTGAACCGTGGCCAGCAGGAGTTGGGGGTGTTCCAGCTTCCCTGGGCTGTGCATCCCGGGAAGCAGCACGATGAGGCAATGCCCTGGGCCATGAATTAGTCCCAGCACGGCTGCTGAAAGCAAACAATGCAGAAGGAATCATCTGAGATGCACATTGGCAGGCCTGAATCCCATTCCTGTTCTTTGGAAAATCACTGCATGTTAATGGGGTAATGAAATGACACTCATTGCAAATTGCACTGTTGGTGTGCCCAGAGCAGCTGGGGCTGCCCCTGGATCCCTGGCAGTGCCCAAGGCCAGGCTGGAGCAGCCTGGGGCAGTGGGAGGTGTCCCTGCCATGGCAGGGGAGGAATGGGGGGAGCTTTAAGGTTCCTTCCAACCCCAACCAGTCTGGGATTCCCTGATCCCATGAGAAAAAAGATCCTTTCTGTTTCTTGCCAAACTTTGTAGTCAGCAGGATTTCTGAAGGAATATAATTCTAGGTGAAGGTTACCAAAATAATATTTTTGGGAATATAGAAGTGCCTTAGTCTCTAGATATGATTTTTTTGAAAGCAATTGTGACATTTCCCCCATTATTTTTTGATTCCTGAAAATTATTTTATGCAATCCATTCTTCATGAAAGAAACACTTTCTAAGAGTAAAGCAAATAGGAAGTCTTAGATAGAAAGCCATGGTGCAGCTGAGGTAGGTTAAAAAGTGAGTATGTGCAAGTTAAAATGTGGAAATTGCTCATGGAGATAATTCTAGGAAGGAGAATAATCCCAGTATTACAGGGCTTTGGCCTGGACACATTCCTGGAAAAACTCCTGAGTGGTGAGAAAAGTCATTTCTGAGAAGCTGTTAATGAGAACTGAATGTGTTGGGGTTGGTTCATTAACACCACTGCTTTAGTTCACTCATTTTCCCTTTTTCCTTTTCCTTTTCATCTTCCTTTCCCTTCTTCCCTTATCCTTTTCCCCTTTTCCTTTTCCTTCCTCCCTTTTCCTTCCTCCCTTTTCCTTCCTCCCTTTCCCTTTTCCTTCCTCCCTTTTCCTTCCTCCCTTTCCCTTTCCCTTCTTCCCTTTCCCTTTCCCTTCTTCCCTTTCCCTTTTCCTTCCTCCCTTTCCCTTTTCCTTCCTCCCTTTCCCCTTTATTTTTTTCAGTTTTTCCCCAAATAACCCAGGCTTTAATTATTTCAGATGCACTCATATTTCAATTCCTGCCCTCACTCTCATGTGTGAAGCACCTTCTGAGGATTAAGACACAACTCTCAGCCCAGCTCATTTCCAAGTATTACCAACTCCTAAAAACTGTTCAGTTCTTACAGGATTTTTTTGAATTCTGTTTTTTGTGACACTGATTCTGGCTAAGTCTCTTTCCTGTGTCCAGCTCTAAAAGAACTGCCTCCTAATCCTTGGCACTCTGGTTTAGATCTGACTGGTTTCATGTTAGTTCAACATTAAATATCTACTCTGATGTTATTCACAGCATGAAAATTCAGTGAATGAATTTGTGTTTTTCTTATTTCACCACACAAAACTGAGTAAGTTTTGGGGAGGAGAAAGCTTTTCAAAAGTTGGGTAAAAAAGCAGTAATGGAAAGAAATAAAAGATATTGAAATATATTCAATTTATTAGGAATTACCTTTCCCAGGATGAGTGTGCTGGCAGGAAGGGTCCTGCATCAAAGGCCAGGATATTCCACAGGCAGTAAATTTGGGTAAGTTTGTATCACCAGCTTTTGGAGAAAGATGATTCATTCTGCTTTCCAGCTTCATCACCCTGCTCTAAATTTGGGATATTGATTTATTTAATGGGGTGCAGCTGTTACTCCTCAGGGAGGACAGAGAGTGAAGTTTCTGCAATGACACTGCCAGCTTGAGAGCTTTGAAAATCTGCTCCAGTTGGGCAGGGATTCCTGGAACAGACCTGGATCTGCTCTGCAAACAACTGGATATCAACCCCCCCGTGTTCCACCAGGATGGATGTACAGGAAAACAAAAAGGAAAACTGGAGTAAAAAGGGAGGAAACAAAAATGAGCCTAATTTTCATTAGGGTAATCCATCATGGCAATGATATCAAGGAAAGCCTTTGATTATCAGTTTTTTTCTAAGGCTGAATTTGAATATTTGGAGGTCATGGAATCATAGAAAGGCTTGGGTTGGAAGGGGCCTTAAAGATCCTCTCATTCCAAGGTACTGAATTCAGGCTGAAGTTTCATCCTGCTTTTGGCCTGGTGCAGATCCCAGTCTTGTCACTTCAATCAGCCACACTGGGTGTGTGACAGAGCAGAGTTTGCCTAAAATTCTAAACTCATGAACACACATCTTTAAGTGCAGTGGTTCATACCCCACTAAGGCACTTTGGTGCTATTTGAAAACTCCTCACACTGAGAAAAGAAATCTTTTTCACTTATTTTGTGAGAGCTGCAAGAATTCTTGTTTTACCTTTTCATCTTCGAGTGGCAAGAAATATAATTTTCCATTTATTATCCCACTGATATTTTTTCCACAGTGCCTGCAGTGGTGTTTAATAATATTTACTCTTGGGCAAGATAAATATCAGAGGAATATTAATCAATTCTATTGTAAATAACAGGGAATTGGTGTTTTACATTCACAAGCAGCTGAGGCCTCAGAATGACTGGGAATGTTTAAGAGCAATTAGCTGGGTTATTTTGATCCACTTTTGACACATTGGATATGGTGTTGATTTAAAAGAACTCGAGTTCATGGATGTATTTGTACAATGAAATTAATCTTGCTGAAGGGGATTGGTTTGCCTCTGGAATTGTTATTTAGGAGTGGAGTGTTCCAGTGGCTCTCAGGCTGGCAGATTAAGAGAAGCACAGGCAGAGCATGAAAAATAAAGACAAATTAATACTATAAAAATAAAATGTGATCTGTCACAACCTGCCAAGTGTGTGCATGAAGCAAAAGGGAATTTTAATAAATCTGTAAAGAGGAGCTTGAGGCCACAGTCACGTAAAAATGACTCTAATGGAGAGATGTTACCATGGCATAGGGGACTGCATTTTATTTCATAATCAGAAAGATAAGTGAGAAAATAGACTTTAAAAAAGAAGTAAAGCAAGGAGAATTCCAACTCCATCAAAAGCCACGTACAGCAGGATAATCTGGGAAGGAGACAGTGTCTCACAGGCACAGGAAATAAAGAAATATCTAAACCACAGGATGATTAGAGGAGGAAAGTGTGAGTTACCCACAGCAAGCAGCTTACTGAGAATTAACATCAGGCTGAAGAGCTGGGATTGCCTCCTTTGGAAGCCCAGACCTCCTGCAGGTCAGTCCTCAGGGAGGGTGTGATTGGGACCACCCAGAGGTAAAACTCCAAGCATCATTTCAGAAGAAGATGAAATAATTCATGTCTTACAAATTTCCAGCCAAGTTGTGCAAGCAGGAATTTCCAGGATTAGGATGCAATGCCAAGAGCATGAGTTGGCACCAGGCTGGATGCTGCAATCAATGAATTCCATGTGTAAGGCCATGGCTCCTGCAGAGCCACAGGGTGGGAACTCTGCCCATGGATAATGGCAAATCACAGCCCAACCCTTCGCAGAAGTCGGGAAATGGGTGACAGAGATCTCACACATCACACTAAAATAAATAAATTAGGAGTAACAAAAAAAGCTGATAAAATCTTGAGTCATTAAGAAAAGACAGAAAGTTGATTTCCTCAGCGGCTGGAGCAGACAGTGGGAGGGAGGAGAGAAAATCCATGGGCAGGGGGTGGGAAATGGGTGCTGCAGATGTGGTGGTACATCCTGGGCAGTGCTGCTGAGACTGATCCCTGTGTGTTATCACTGAACCCATCTCTCTGGGATGGAGGGGGGATTTAGCCTGAAACTGCAGATCAGTGGGTGAGCTGGGTTTTATGGTGTGCCCTTGGGCTCACCAGGTGACTGTACAAGGACAGAGTCCACCACCACTGCCATGCCAGTGCACAGGGCCAGGAGCCAACAGCTGGGGTTTCAAGGGATATCCCTGTGGACAACCCCTGTGGGTCTGGAACACCACACAGAGTGAGGAGTGGGAGAACCTGGTGATGACCTTGCAGGGAGACCCGGGCATGGCACAGGGACAGGTTTGTGCCAGACTGTGAACATCCTTTTGAGGGAATGCTGCAGACATGGTGGTACATCTTGGGCAGTGCTGCTGAGACTGATCCCAGTGTGTTATCATTGAACCCATCTCTCTGGGATGGAGGGGGAATTTAGCCTGAAAAGCAGAGCAGATCAGTGGGTGAGCTGGGTTTTATGGTGTGCCCTTGGGCTCACCAGGTGATTGTACAAGGACAGAGTCCACCACCACTGCCATACACATGTACCATGTGTACAGGGGGATGAGGAAATATTTGGATTATCCCTATATTCAACCACAAACTTTGGAATACCACACAAAATGAGGCGTGAGGGAACCTGGCGATGACCTTGCTGGGAGACCAGGACAGGACACAGAGAGGTTTGTCCCAGTAATCATTCTTTTCCAGATTTAGGTGACCATTTTGCAGCTGGGGTTCACGGTGTGGGAGGACACCTTGGCCCATGGTGGGCACAGGAGGAGGAAAGCCGGTCTTAGCCTGGTTTTTGTGGAAGGAGCTGCTGGTAGTGCTGGAATTCTGCACCCCAAGGCCTTTGAAGGTGCCAGGCTCAAGGAATCCCGAGGAAAGAGTGGAAGAGAGAGCCTGAACAGGCAGCTCCTGGAGATTCAGGGATTATCCCTTTTCCCTGCACTGCAGGGCCTGCCCCAGGCTCTTTCTGTGTTTTCACAGTTGGACCTGGTGATCCCAAAGGTCTCTTCCAACCCTGGGGATTCTGGATTGCTGAAACCACTGGAAAAAACACCCGAGGAGTTCAGTGCCCTCCAGCTTTTCTGAAGTGCAGAGTTTAGGGAGGAATGATAGAATTCTGGGCTACCCAATTCCATCCTGGGGGTAATAAATTCCTATTTTAATCCATCTACCAGGAGTATCGATCAGGACCATCAAGAACAGAACAGGAGACATTTGCATGATGGCTAAAAAGACCAATTTTTCCAAAGTATTCATGGACCTGTCCAAATTTTCTCAATTATTTGTGGACAAGCTCATGGGAATATTTTTCTTCTGAAAACTCCCAACCTGCCTATGCACAGCTTAGGGGATGAAAGGAATTCTTATTCCTTTCTCAGAAGTAATTATTCCTTGCAGTTTATTAACTGACCTTTGCAGGCATAAATAATTACCTCTTCTATTTCACACATGGGAGGATTTCTTAGAATTCCCCATTTTTAAAGCAGGGGAGCTTACAGGAATATTTATTCCCCCAAGCTGCTCAAACAGAGAGTCTTTTCCCAAAAATTGTGTCCATGAGCTCGAGTGGTCACCAGTGATCCAACTCCAATCTTCCCATCACCACTGTGAAAACAGTTAATATAAAATGCTTTAAAAATTCCTGCACTGTAAATTCCAGATGTTTCATGTACATCTGCCAGGCAGTAATATTTATATTTATATCTATATATAAACATATTATATGTTGTATAAATACATATTATATTAGGCCTGCCAAATCCCATTGGATGCTTTCATTTTGGATGCATTTTCCTGCTTCAGGCATCTTCTTGTCAAAGTCATTTTAAATGAAAGAGCTCTTTTAAAAACCTGACTTATTTCTAGAGGAAATTTCACCAGCAGCAAATGTAAAATATATAAAATATCATCTTTTTATAGATATATAGTATATAAAGAAGAAATAATATGTTATATATTGTGAAAGGACATATTTTTTAAACCTCTGATTATTTGGTGTTTAATACCCAAGGATTAATTTGGATTATTTGTTGTTTAATACCCAAGGAACAAATCTCACAGCTCCTAAAGGCCTAAATTCTGTACATCTGACCCTTTGCATACATTAATTCTGCACTTGAATCTTAATATTTTCATGAACCCCCCAAGAATTGTTGCAGTTGGCTTTTCCCTGGCTGGAGCTGCGAGTTGTTTTTAATTTTCAGAGTTTCTTGGAGCCTGTTTGTCTTGGCACCCCCTGCCCCATTACCTATTCCTCAGCATCACAGGCTGAACACTCTGTTTACAACACTTTGTGCTTTTTGACTGGATTTCTGTTGTTTTAAAATGGAAACACAGAAGGACATCCATGAGACACTTGTTGATTTTATATCTATCAAATACATCCATTTTAAACCTTGATAGGCTCAACTTTTTTATTGAGAGCAACTGTCACCATAGGACTTCAAATATTTGCACTTGGCAAATGTTCAGGGTTTTTATGAGTGAATCCATTCTGCTCTGCTCACATCTGCTCTTAATAATCCCAAATGTTTGGGGTTTGTTCAGCTTTTGCATGAAGGTTTTTGTTTGCTTTTTCTGAACCAAAGCACCACTACACACAATGGGTGATTCTGTGCTCTCATTGATGCTGCTGATGAAAACAGGAATTGATTTCAAGGAGAATTCGACTACAAGACAAAGGAGAGAAGGTTTAAAAATATTTAGTTCTAAGAGAAAATATTCTCTGAAAGATTAGCTTAACCCCAGGACAATAAATAGTAACATCATTGGCCAAGAACTTCTCACGTTATCAAATTCTTCCAAAACTGCATCATCTCAAGCCTATAAGGGGCAGAAGAAGTTGGGAAATATCTTTAGAAATTCTTCCTGTCTTTCTTTAAGTACAACAAATGTGTGAAACATTTAGAAATCTTGTTTCATAAATCCATAAATAGGGATTTTTCTTGTTAGTCTAAATCATAAATGTAAAAATGTCATCAATTCTTCTCCCCAAAACCACCATTTCTGCATCACTTTTGGCTTTCACTGAAGCACAAGGCATCCAAGCAAAGGGAGCTTGGAAAAGCAGGTGGATAAATCCCTGGAAGGCTGCCAAATCCCAAGGGATGCTTTCACTCTGGATGCATTTTCCTACTTAGAGCATCTTCTTATGCAACTCCAAGTGAAAAAGGTGTTTAAAAACCCGATTTGTTGTTTTTAGAGGGAATGTCCCCAGCAGCAAACACCAAACCATCCTCTGGGCAGATGTGACAGCCCTGCCCTGCCAGGGCCCAGCCTTTTGTTGGAGCTCCACATTTTGTTCTTGGCATGGCCCTTCCAGAAGGCTGCAGGAGCCCTGAAGGGAGCAGGGAGAGCAGCAAGGATGATCCCAGAGTGTGGAAAAAATGAGCTGCAGGAAGGATGGAAAGGGCAGCCTGGTCGTTTTTAAGGAAACCTAAAACAAGAGACAATAAAAGTTGCAACAGAATTTTCCTGCTATGAAAAGGCACTGAAAAATTTGTTCTTTTGCTGAAGAAAATAAAAGAAGTAAGCTCAAGTTGCAGCAGGACAGATTGAGGGATTACAAGATAATTCTGGTGAAGGAAAGCTTGAGTATCCAGCAGGAATAGTTCAGGAAATGAGAATTATTTCTGCCATGGGGCATTTGGTTGGGATCTGATGGCTCTTAGGTTCTGTGTGGAGGTCCTGGCGTGTGGGACAACCCTTCAACTTGTACCTTGTATCTCAGTTTGGGGGGAAAAAAGGTGAAAATGAAATCAATTTGGTTTAAAATGGGGTGAAGATAGGTGGAAGTGGCCTTCTTTCAAAGAATATCAACTCCAAGTTCCTCCTCAAATATCCAGAATAAATCAGGTGGTTTTGTTTGGCTGTTCTGTAACTTACCTTGACTTCTGGTGTGAAATTATCTTTGGTTTTTCAGCCTACATTTAACTCTCAGTGGGATGGCATGGCATGGCATGGCATGATTTTATTGTAAGGCTTTTTCCTGTCTTTGGGTTAAATAGCTCTTCCTCCATTCCCAGGTTTCCCCCAATGTAAAGTCACTCAACAAATTCAATTCACAGCAGCTATTTTTAGTTTTTTCTCGTAAGAAACACTTAACCTTAATTCTCCCACTCCTTTTTTTTCCTGCACTCCTTTTCCTACGCTTCCCTCCAAGTAATTTTTTCTGAATGAGATTACAGCTTCTTGCAAAAAAAAAAATTCCCTGTGAAAGGCTTTTCACTGCATTCTTTCCATTGAAATCCATCATTTTTGGGACTGTTCTAAGGATCATTCTCAAAGCCCTAAACTATATAATTGTAATATATTCTATACCAGCGATAATAAGATATGAACACAAAATATAAAAGCTGTAACTCATCTCTAAATACTCTCCCTGTGTATATAAATAGAAGAAGAAAGAAAAGTTTAGGTGCTTGATATTTAAATTAATGCAAAGAGATTCATGACCCACATACACATATTTTTAAATATTCCTTCATCCTCGGGGGTTCGTTCATTAAGCTCCTTTGTGGTTTTTTCCTCTCTTTTATCACTGTGGGTCTCACACCAGTTTGGGAATCACCAAGTTTAGGATTTACTTCAAGTTCTGGTGAAACCCAGAGAAAAACTTTCAAACTATTTCTTAACGTGGAAAGAGTTAAGGAAGAGTTAACAGAGTCCCCTCTCCCCCTCCAATTTATATAAGATTTGTCTGGGCTATATTTAAATGTGGGAAACTTGGAAGAAAGCTGAGGAATGTCAGCTGGCTGCCTGTGTCCAGCTGTGGAATGCCTTCCTGAGAGGTTCTGCTGGGCTTTGCAGGTGGAAACTTTCCTTTGCAGCTCCCTGGGGAGTGCAGGAGGGGGGACTGACCCTGCAAAGCTCTCCTCATTCACTGCTGGAGCCTGCAGGGCTTTTCATGGAGTCCCAGGGTCCCTGAGGCTGGAAAAGCCCCCCCAGGATCATCCAAAGGCTCATCTCCACCTTGTCCCAGCTCAGAGTGCTGAGTGCCATGTCCAGGAATTCCTTGGACACCCCCAGGGAGCACCTCCCTGGGCAGGGCCTGACCAGCCTTTCCATGGGGAAATTCCTGCTCATGTCCAGCCTGAGCCTCCCCTGGCACAGCCTGAGGCCGTTCCCTTTTGTCCTGTCCCTTGTTCCAACCTCCTGTCAGGGACTTGCTCAGAGATTTGTTCCAGTCTGACAGAGGTGAAGTTGATTCCCTTGATGGACTGTTCAGGGGATGTGATCATGGACATCTGAGTCCTGGCTCCAGGACCTGGACATGATCCTTCCTGCTGCCCCACAGCCTCAGTTATTCCCTGATTCTCTGATCCATAAGCCACTCCATTTCTTGGACTTCTTAACAGCCAGCCTTGTCCTTCCAGAGAGGTGCAGGGTACCTGCAACAAGTGACAGGAGGAGGGGAAACGGCCTCAGGTTGTACCAGGGGAGGTTCACACTGGATATTAGGGAAAATTGCTTCACAGAATGGGTTGGCACACACTGGGATGGGCTCCCAGGGAAGTGGTGGAGTCCCCATCCCTGGAAGCATTCAAGAAACGTGTGGATGTGACACTTGAGGACCTGGGTTAGTGGGCACCATGGTGGTGCTGGGTTGAGGGTTGGCCTTGGTGACCTTAGAGGTCTTTTCCAGCCTTAACAATTCCATGTTTCTGTGTTCATTCAGACCTTGCATAAATCAAGGGATGCTGTCAAGAAACGTCATCATTAGAACTTTTTTCTACTTTATGTCCTTCATTTATTAAGCTGCTTTTTCCGACTGAGGCCTTTCACCATTAGCAGTTAAATTCAGTAAAGATTACTTTTTAATTCATTATGGCAGGACGGTCTTTCTCAACAATTTCAGTGTATCAGTGTGTGACAAATCATCTCCCAGCTGGTTTGCACTCCTTGCTCTCATGCCTTAGTCACTATTCCCACATTTTTGGGATCTGGTAGCACCCGCCTTCCCCAGGACAGAAAATTCCCTGTGGTGCAGACATCTGGCTCTGATAGGGGATCATTAAACTCTCAGTTCCCGTTGCAGCATCAGCATGGAATGGCAGAGAAGAGTGTCCTGTGCAGGGAAGGACACCCACAGCCACATCATGCTTCTTTCTCTTCATCTGAATCAGGAATCTGTCTTTTTAAATTGCCAGTGAATTACATTGCTGTTAAATTTTCATTTTCCCTTGGTTTCCACTCCTGCCCTTATTCCTCTTTATGGTTTGTAGGTTCTCAGAAGATTCCATGAATATGTGACAACTCCAAATCAGCAAAGGCTGTGTGCCAGCTATTGAGAAATGAGTGTTCCAGAGCAACCACCCCAAAGGTTTGTGCTGCCACCTTCCCAGCTCATATCCCAGGTAACCTCAGCATTAACGTTCAGACAGCAACAGATTTCTCCCAATATCCTTTCAGAGGATGAAGTTCAATCGGGTGTCATTCAAAACCCTGAATTGTTACCCACTGGGCATTAGTTCAGAAGGAATTTCCCCGTGGAAAGGGAGGTCAGGCCTTGGAACTGCCCAGGGAGGTTTGGAGTGCCCATCCCTGGAGGTGCCCAAGGAATTCCCAGAGGTGGCACTCAGAGCTCTGGGCTGGGGACAGGGTGGGGATGGGGCACAGCTGGGACTCCATGGGCTGGGAGGGCTTTTCCAGCCTCAGGGATCCCGGGATTCTGTAGAGCAGAAAACAAGTACAGGTAAAGCCCCAACCCCCCAATCTAGAAAGAAAAGCCAGAGCAGAGTTCCCTGTGCTGGGATGGGTCTCTCTGGAGAGTTGTTCCTGGTTTGCTGATGGAGGAGCTGTGAAGTGTGCTGGGACAGGCAGTGTGGTGGAGGCTGGGGGACAAAGTGGCAGCCAGGCAGCCCCTGGGGCAGTCCCTGGTGCCAGCACCCTGCCCTGTGAGGCTGCACGGGGGATCCTGCTGTGACCCCTGCCAGCCTGGCCCATTCCGTGGTACCTCCCTGGCACAGCAGGACAGAGGACAATAACCCACTGTGTCCTGAGCGTGCCAGGCTGCTCAGAAGTTGCCAGGGGGTTGTCAGCATCTCTCTGGGACACCTGAGGGGAAAGTCCCAGAGCCAGACCTTGACTTTAGAGTGCCCAGGAGCCTGGAGGAGCTACAACACCGCTGTCCTTGCACAGCTGCTGCTGCACTCCGAAGGGCCAGCCCCCAAAGGATGTGCACAGCAGGGTGTACCTGGAGATGAAACCCACTGGGAGAGCAGGGCTGCTCCCACCAGTGACTGCTGGACAGGCACTGGACACTGCTGTTGTGGTCCAGGGGCTTGCAGCTCTCCCAGCTCCTTCCTGACAGCTCTTCCCTTCAGTCCCTGCCCGAGCTGTAGGGGGGAAGAACCCGAGTGTGTCTGTTCAGCATCGCCATGTGAGGGCTGGAGTGAGGAAGAGCCTTCCTCAGTGGTACAAGTCATCTGTGCTAAAATATCTGTGAGGAGGCACAGACACCTCCACCCTTCCCTTCTCATTGATCTCATTTGATTGTTTGCAGGCTCATGGGCACATCTCTGTGCAAAGCTCCTGACTCAGAAGTTAACCACTGTTATCAGAGTGGGAGGGCACAGTTTTCCAAGGGCTGCAATGGAGTGTGGAGCACCAGACCATTTTTCCATCCCCTCATCTTTCCCCCTTTCTCCTCTCCCACTCATCCACGAGGAGCAGCTGCAGGATTCACTTGCAGCCAGAAGGGAAGACAGGCAGACAGCTGTCACACTGTGAATCAGATCTTAAACTGTGGTCTGGAGGGGAAGTTTTGAGCTTGATTTCCCACTTGCAGAACAAAGAGCAGCTGCTTTTAACACTTGCAGCTTTGTGCTGATCTGGGAGTTTGATTTGCAGTTACAGATCCCTTGCAGGGAAACAGAATTCAAATAATCAGTGCAAAATATTCTCTTGGCTTCTTTTCATTGATCAGGTCACTGTGAAAATAAATCCACTGTGAAAATGAATCCACTGTCAAAACAAACCCAAATTCTCTATGAAAGGAGAGAACATTTAAATGAGAATGAGAGTGTGTGGGATCTCTTGGATCCTGTGACTGGAAACACTCTGAGCAGATGGGCTGGCTCCTGGTTTTATTGTATGGAATTTGAAGGCAGCGGGCGCTGCAGAATGAACAGACCTTGGCCTGGGAAGTGTCCGTGAGTGCTGCAGCAGTGAGGGACAGGATGGATTCCTGGCCGGGCTGGGACCGAGCAGAGCCAGCCGTGAGTCACAGGGGCCACCAGACCCCGCAGTGAGTTGGGTAAGAGCTGCGGCAGCACCATTGGAGCAGCCTCGCTGACCTCACAGCTGAGCACACTATTTAAGATCTGGCTCCCAGATGTTGCAGCGGGATCGAGCCAGCTGCAGAGCCAGCCTGCAGGGTGGGAGCCGGCAATATTTACAGCCCCTCGCTGGCCCGGAGATGATTGCACTGCTTTTCTTCTCTGCCCTGCTGTGGGACGAGGCTCCAGCCTGGGGCTTCAAGAATGGGGTGCTGCACAACTCCATTTGGTTAGGTAAGAAATCATTTCATTGTCACCAATCGTTTGCTGTGGGGTCGCTGTGCTTGTCCAACAGGGGAAGGATGAGCACCAGCCCCACAAAACCGAGCTGTGCACTGCTATCAGCCAAATCCTGCACGGAAATTTATTGAAATCACTTTACCTGAGCAGTGACTGTCTCTTTTTACATGCTTAGCATTTTTACAGGTTCACTGAACTGTAGGCAAAAGTAATTATAGAATATTTCATCCAAAAGTACTTTCCTGCAGCAGGAGGTAAAGTGAAAACTGCATTCATTAAATAGCAGTTGCTTTGTTTTGAAGGAAAACGAGCCTGAAAAGAAACATTTGCCAAAGGAATGAATTACTTTCTGCATGAGCATGCTTCCCATGCCTGGGGGCCTGCATATGAAACTAAATGATCTGGAAATAATAGTGATAATATTTCCTGGGTTTCTGGAAAAGTGCAGGAATTGGGTATGTTTGGGCCATTGGTTTGTTCACATCATTTAGCAGCACAGAGAAGATTTCAAAAGGGCAAGACAAAAATGCTGTGGGAAGAGTTTCTGGTACCTCAAGCGGGTTTCAAGGGCTCTTTTATAGTTCTTTATAATTATCCAATACAACAGAGAACTTACTCAGGATAGAGCCTATAAAGGATGCCAAAATAAAGGCAGGCACCGAATGCTCTGTTTTCCAGACAAATACTTACAAATCCTTCATCCCCTGTAGAATGTTGTGCATTTCCCAAAGGATTTCCAGGAATCCCTGGAGCTGCCTGTGCTCAGGTGTCTCAGAGGGACTGGGGCCAGGCTCTGCCAGCTGCTGCAGCCACCACGTGGCTCCAGCCCCTCTCAGAGGAGCCTGCAAAGCACCAGGAACACAAATGAGGCACGGAAATGATCTGTGGTGTTTTCCATTTGGCTGCACATTTTTAATGACTTCTTTCTCTGCCCCAAACCTTGGGCCATGCCTGTTGTGCCTCCCAATTCCTGAGGGTGCTCAGGTGGGGAGAGCTCCAAGGAAGAGCAGCTTGGCAGCTCCAGGCTCCACCTTGAGCAGCTGCTGTTCAAAAATTTGGGATAACAGGGATCATTTGAGCAGTTTCATGAATTGAAGTCAAATGGGAGAACAAGATTTTAAATGCTTTAAAATGGAGCAACTGTGTGTTAATTGGAATGCAGAATAAAATTCTGTTTGGCTACACCTCTCAGCATTTACCATGAGAGTAAATAAAAATAAACTGGGGGGAGAAAAACTGCTGGCTTTCTCTAAATAAACAAACCAAAATAGAAATGCACCATCTTGTGTAAGCACAGCAATAACATTATTGAAATGAACCTCAGAGTGCAGTTAATTGAATTACCAATGGAATTCAGTGACTCCATATATAAATGAAGATGGAATTGGCAAATTCACAGACTTCCAGTTCATGCTTCTTTGTATTTAAAATAAAATAACTTGAATAGTGAAAGAAGTCACCCCAATCTCAGCCTCGCTGTGCATGAGCTCCGCTCCCTGGAATCAAACCTGGGGCTGCTCAGTGGCATCTGAGCTTTGCTATCTCCTCTTCTGGGAAAGAACTAAACCCAAAAGTCAGGAAAATTTCCATTTTACCTTTTCCTTCCACAAACCTTTAGCATATCTATAAAATCTTGAATTACTGTCACTCTGGTAAAGAACTAAACCCAAAAGTCAGGAAAATTTCCATTTTACCTTTTCCCTCCACAAACCTTTAGCATATCTATAAAATCTTGAATTACTGTCACTCTGGAAACGCTCCTGGCTTTTACCTTTTCCCTTGTCACAAAACCTCTCCTGTTCCTCAGCCAGTGCTGCTGCAGCTGCCTCTGTCACCTCCCTGGGAATGTATTCCTGGTGCCAATGGAATTTTAATGCTGCTCATTTTTGCCACCAGCACATTGTGACCAGGGGTTTATTGTCAGCTGAGGGCAGGGTTGGCACATCCTTGCCCAGATTTGCTCTCAGACTCATTCCAGTGCCAGTTCTCAGTGCTGTGGGGTTTCCAGGGCAGCTGCTGCTCTCTGCTCACAATTCCATTCCCATTCCCACCCCATGTGCCAGGGGGGTTTAGGGGCTGCCCCAACCCTGCTTGGTGGAGTTCTCTGAGTAGCAGAGGTCCCTCCCAGGAGCTCTGTGTGGCCACCCTCTGCTCAAAAGGCAGATATTCCTCGTTGTTTAGCGTTCAGCACTGGTTTCAGGCATACTGCAGGTACTTCATTAGGCCAAATTTCAGGCTGTTTGTGCTCGTGCAGGAGAGGTTGGCTCAGTGTCACCACCTCCTGCTGCAGTGGGTGAGCACTGGGTCACTGTCCCCACAGGATCCTGCTTTCTCTGGACTCTAGGAAGGCATTTTAGGAAGTATGAGCTGGAAGAACCCATGGCTCTCTGGCACGTGCTTGTGCTTGCCAGAAAAATCAGCATTTCCTGCAGGTTTATCTGCAGGGCCACGAGCTCACCTCCATACATTGCAATTCGTGTGCATTTTCCTGTGAATATATACATGGAAGTATCACCAGAGACATAAATATGTAAATGAAGAGTTAACACTGCTCTGGCCTAGGTCTGTGTTTGATGATGAGTTTATCTGCCCACACAGCCCCACATGGAATTAAGAGGGATGGGGGAAAAAATTGCCAGTGCAAGATCCCATCAGTTAATTAGGATATTCTGTTAGGGAATGCTGTCATTAAAGTGGGACACAGGGAGACAGCAGCAAATCTCAGAGCTGGGGGGAGTAGATGTGTGTGGTCTGTTTTCCCAAAGGCTACTTTCTCATATTGCAGAGGAATAAAAGAGATAAAAGCTGGTTGCTCCTTGCAGGGTGGTACTGCTGCTGGTTTCAGCCTTGCAGAGTCTTTGAAGAGCTGATCTTTCCAGCAATATTCTGGAAAACCTGGTGCCTGTCCATAGGGATACTTCAGCAAAAAGTAGGGGGAGATATCTTTAAAGGGATAAGATTTGAAAACAGTGGGGTCAGGTGAAAAAGCCAACTGAAAGTGGTGAGATTTTGGTGGCAGCCCTGAGAGCTCAAGGAATGCAATCGGTGTTTTCCAATCACCTTCCAGTTCCCTTCCCTGTGCTCTGCAGGGATCAATAAAGTGGATTCCAGGCTGTGCCCTGGGCTTGCAGCCAGGCCCAGCACTGTGCTGCTTATGGGGGCACTCAGCTTTAGCAGCCCTGCATTCCCAATCCAACACAACATTCCCAATTCTGCACGCACAGGGAGCTGATTTATCCTGATTTCTCATGAGCTTAGACATGACAGACTACTGAGGGACTGAAAAGTAATACTTCCTATGAATAAATTCTTAATTAGAGTTTTTACAGCAGAACATGCCATTGCCCCCCAGCTGTGGGCTGTCATGGCTAACAGAACTGGCTCCTTCGGGAAGAGTTTTCCATGGAGGATCTGTTATCCCATGCCCATGGCAGTGACATTCCTGGTGATGCTGTAGAAGGAGGCTCTCACTCTCCTGAGACTGTTGTCAGCAGTGTAATTTATTTCTCTGGGCACAAGGCCAGTGACTGCAGGTCCAGAAACCACCCTGGCAAAGGCATCCCATGTCTATTAAGGGCTCTCCCCATTCCTAACCACAATCCAGCGCTGGCCGTGGCTTTTTTAAAAGCTCCCCTAACCCAGCCAAAAGCACTGACTCCAAGCATGTCCCTAGAAAATACATTCTTTATTTTTATGCTACAAATAACTTCTGTAAAAACACTCCCTGCTTTCCATCTTTCCTCGATCCTGTTGGCTGGGGAGAGCTGCAAGCAGCCATTCCTCCCAGATTATGCTAAATATAAGTGAGACCTAAACAAAAACCCATTCAGATTAGGTATGCAGATTGCTGCTGAGACAGATTTCCATACATATGGCATCAGACAAGTGCAACATGCAAAGATTATAAAACTTGCAGCAGCACTGGCAGTTTCTAGGTTTCCTTGGAAAGCTGTTTTATCTCGGACTTGCCACGGCAAAGTAAAAAAAAATAACGAAGAAAGTGCTTTAATTTTCCGTGCAGCAGAAATGTCAGCCAGCAATTGTTCTGGTCCTGCCCTTTGTGACACATGCTCAGATATTTTTATTTCACATTTCCCCCTCCCCTTTTAATTTCTGCCTCCCCTCTATCCAAGTAGCTGTGATTTCACTTCTCTGGAGATTCAAAACAAAGCTCTGATTCATCTTCCAAAGGCTCTTGGAGTTGCAGCCAAAAGGATGCTGTGATGGGGATCCAGAAGGAGCTTCCCCCGAGTCAGGCAGGATACACAGAGCTGGGGCTGCTGACTCCAGGCTGTTCCCATGGCTACTGCCCTCGGAGTCAGCCTGGGGAGGCCTTCCCAGCTTTTGTTGACTTTCTGTTGTTCACAAATTCTCCAAGCAGCGCCTCGATCTGTTCTAAACTTGTCC
>JACBWW010000013.1:1450378-1461009 GCA_020086605.1 Lanius collurio | reverse complement strand
CCGCGCTCCCATTGGCCCGGGTCCGCGCGCAGCCGGGCCCGCGCGCGCCGCCATCTTAGCGCGGGAGGCGTGCGGGGCTGAGGGGCGGCCGCGCTGGGGGGAGGCGGCAGCGCCATGAGCGCTCCCGGCCCCGATCCCGCCGCTCCCGATCCCGCCGCCGGCTCCAGCCTCGGCTCGCTGCTCCACACCCTGGGAGACCCCGCCGCCCCGCCGGGAGAGCTGACGGACGCGCACCTCACCATCGTCAGGTGAACGCGGGGGGACGCGCACGCTGCTGGAAGGGAGGGGAGTGGTTGGCCTGAGGGCTCGGGCCGGCCACGTCGGGCCGGGCATGGGAAGGGAGAGAGTCGGGAGGGCGATCGGAGCGGGGAGGAGCTGGCCCGGCTGGGATCAGGGAGGGAGGGCTGCGGGCGGCGTGGCCGCGGGGAGACCGCGGGAGACACGCGGGTCTGGGGGAGGGAGAGGAGGAAGGAAGAGGGAAGGAAGGGAGGAGGAAGAGGAGGGAGGAGAGGAAGAGGAGGGAGGAAGGAGTGCATCGCTATAGGGTCTGCGCATCCCACAGCCTCTCTCCCCTCTCGCATTTCTTGGGGAATCATCAGAGGTGGCTGAAGGAATGTTGGGAAATAGTAACTTTCTTTTAACGACAAAAATAAAAAGGAACTCCGTTGCAGCTTTATGATTTGAAGGGTGAATTTTTAGTTGTGTTTTTCGAGTTTTTGTTTTGATTGCATTTCTTTCTGGATGGTGCTTCTTCCCCATGAGGTTGTGCCTTTACCCGCATCTTTCCCATTTTATCATGTGCAGAGGCACGATTTTCTCTCAGTGTCTCCCTTCAGTTCCTGCCCTTAGTTCTGCAGTGACTTCTAAAGCTGTAGCTACTCAGATACCAGATTTTACAGGTTTCTAGAAATAACTGACAGCAAAAACAGTTCTGATGTAAGTATTAAGCAGCAACAGGTTTCTCAGGTTGTCCTGGATGACTGAAGTTAGCACGGTTTGGGTTTTGCTGTAAGAAACTGATGGTTAGCGTTTTATGGGATAATTACAGCTCTCCTGCAAGGATGTTCCTCACATATGTGCAAAGTCATCCTTGCTGGTTGTCAAACCAGGATTTTCCTGCAGTGGGGAGCCTGCATTCTGGAACTGCTTATGAGGAATGTGCTTTTTCAGCTCCTGTATTTCTACTTACCCAATTTTCAGCAGTCATTTAAAGCCTGCCTGTTAGCTCTTAATGTTTTATAGAAGCTGACCAAAAAGTGAAAGCCCTTAATGTTTTTATAAATGTTTTATAAGCAGAAAATGACACATTACTCACTTTGTACTCTAACACAGGATTTTTGCTGCTGGGTCAGACCATGTGGTGGCATTTTTGCTCTTTAGCTCCTTCAGTGTTGTGTCGATTTCTTTCAAGAAAATGCACTGCTGTGTGTCAGAAATTGGAAGTTAAGTCAGCTACAATGTGTTTAGCCCATAAATATTGTTTGTTTTCCCTTCCTCTCCTTACAGTCGCTTGAGTGGGGAAGGAGGCAAAGCATTCGCTGCAGATGTCAGGAAACACTTCCCTCAACTCTGCGGGGTGTTTAAGGTATGGTTTTTCCATTAATTTCTTTACACTTTAATGAACAAAGATGCATTTGGGTGGGCAAGGTCAGTGAGCATTGAAAGACTCAGATTTAAGTTCATTTGTAGGGTCACAGAATCATTAAGGTTGGGAAAGACATCTGAGATCACGGAGTCCCAACTTTTAATAGGAATGCAGGGTAGGGATGGAGCAGGAAAGGGGTTTTGGGCAAAATAGATCTTCCCTGTGATGACAAATTACTGCAGGAAAAAACAAAATGCAGGGTCTTGGGTGTGTTCAAGCTGTATTGCACAGTCAAATCTAATCTTCCAGCCAGAAGAGATAGTGTATTGTGGCTGCCTTAGAAACAATTCCAAATATGCATAAGTGTCAAGGTTTTTTAAGGATTAATATAAAGATTGGTTTTAGTTGTTTGTCCCTTTTATTTTAGAAGTTTAAAAACAATTGGAGAGTCAAGTGATAGAACATAACATACATAGCCAAGGTGAAGTACTTGGGATGTTTAGGATTTACTTCAGTAAAGCTGTCTGAATTACAGAGAGCAAAAATGCCTTCAGCACCTCAAAGTGTTTTATTGATTTGCTGTGTGTGGAATTCGGGGATGATTTCCCACAAGGATGCATTTTTCACCAAGTGTTTGCTTTTGTCAGCTTCCCAGCAGTGTTGGGGTTCAGACAATAAACTCAGTATTTCTCAGGTACTTTTCTAACCTGAGATTCTGTGGGTTTGGTTATTTTTTTTTTGCCAGGCACACATTTCTGGTCCAAACTTGGAGCTCAGTAATGCAGCATTGCAGGCCTTGGGTTTCTGCACTTTTAATTCAAATAACACAACTGAATTATCTGGTAAGCAAACCAACCTGTGAGTATAAATATACACACCAGAGTTCTTTCTTTATGCCTTTCTTAGCATTTATTTTAATTTTGACCAGGTATTGTCTTTTAAATGAGGAGTGTATTCAGTTTATTAACTACATCTTGTACACAAGTGTGGGATACTTTCTCATACTCTCACACTGGTTCTGTTTTACTAACTCCTGGTTTCATTAAATGCTTTGGTAGCAATTAGTACAGTAATTAATTGTGTGGAATTAGTGATCAAAAAGAAATGTTCACGTGGGAAAAGAGTGAAGGACCTGTTTTTAGGATTTGGGGGTGCACAGTAGTGCTTTTCCACGTGTTCCAGCTTTTACTTGGAGATTTCTGGTTGTTCCAAACCATTGAGTGGTTTGAGTTGGAAGAGACCACTAAAGGCCATCTAGTCCAGCCCAAAATATTTCAAATTAATCTAAAGTAATCTGAAATCTTATGACCTGCATTCCTAGAAAGTGCTAAATCCCTTTCACAAAAGGTTTTGTTGCTAAAAACTTGAGGCTTTGTCTCAAGATAAAACCACAGGCTTTTGGTAAGAGGAGAGAGGGCATTTTTCCTGTTTGAAATTGGTTCTTCTGGTTTTCCTACTCAATTTTTTCAGTGCCTTCTGATTTCCTATTATGCAGAATTTCCCCTGATTTCTGTGAGAATGAGGCATCTCTAATAATGTCTTTGGGGTGTCTTTTTTTCCTCCCATAACTCATTTTTTAAATCAGTTGATAAATTACAATTTTCTTACAGAATGTCAGGCTCCAGAAATCACAAAGCCCTGAAAACAATGGGGAAGGAGGGAAGGAAGGAGGACAGGCAGCTCCTGTACCTCTGTGTGTGCATTTCTTTGGGGCAGAGGAGTGAGTGTGTCCTTACACTTCTCTGATTGTGAGATCATTCACCACAAAGGGCAGATTTGTAGTAAATCAGACTTCATTAGTTTGAATTTTAAAGGAACTCATGTTTTCTCAGTGTCCCTAGTTGGATGTAAGTGCTGTATTAACCTCATTAATTTTTATCTAATGAGCTACAATTTTACCACCTTTAATAATAAAGCCTCTTGTTGGCCTTAATATCAATTTATGTCAATACAGCAGTGAGATTGACCAAAGTGCTGCTAAATTCACTTAAAATCCCAGAAGTTTGGAAGAATTAAATACTTAATGTATATATCTGGTGTATTTAACTAAAGTTGTCTTCTAATTTTATAGATTCTTATAAAGGTAATCCAGATATACAACATTATTAGTATTTGTATATTAATATATTTTCAGCTTTTTGGCTACTTAATTGGCAGAGAAACTGCTCCAAGGTAATGTTGAAGACAACAAATCATTGGGCCTTGCAGCTGAATGGCCCCTGGGCAATGTTAAAGTGAGCAGGATGACCTGGGCTGTGCTGAGCAGGGTTTGAGGGTTTGTGTGTTGTGCTTTCAGCCCCCGAAATGCAGGAGCTGCTGGCAGCAGTGAACAGCGTTGCTGTGAAATCCTCAGACAAAAACACTCGCACTCGGGCACTTTGGGTCATCTCCAAGCAGGCATTTCCTCCAGAAATTGTGAAAAAGGAGGTGAGTTTCTTCATTTTTCATTTTCTGGCCTTGTTTCTCACAGAGAGGAGGCTTCAGAAATTGTTAAAAAAGGAGGTGAGTTTCTTCATTTTTCTTTTGGTGGCCAAGGGAAATTCTTGGTCACTCTTCACTCAGTAGCTTTTGAATCTGGAGGTTGTTTCCCATCAAATCTGACAGCCAAGTGTCAATTCTTGGAAAACCTGAGCCAGTATTATTGCCTTCCTTGAGGGGGAGGGCTGCAATGGGAGCAGTTGTATTGGAAAGCAGTGAAACAGCACAGGGGAGAAAGGTTATGAATATTCCAATTTAAAACGAGACCTGGCATAATCCAAACACAGTCCTGAAAAATGGACTGCCCTGGTTGCAGCTCTCAGGGAATTGTTTGTATCTAGGTGCTCACTCTGCTGTTCTCCTGTTTCCTCAGGTGTCCAATATTCTCTGTACCCTGGAAACAATCCTGACTAAAGGAGAAGTTCAGTCTGTGGTGGTTGAATATGAAGCACTTAATGTCATTATACGGTGAGTGCTCTGCAATATTCACTTGTCAGCCTCAGTTTGAGGGGGAAACTCTTCATACAAAACCTAAATATGCTACAGGAAAAGATTGAATGCTCCTTGAGTTGTTTAATATGTTAAGGACTGTTTTCCTCTGGTGTTGTCCTGGTTTTGACTGGGGTAGAGGTGATTGCTGAGTGCTGTGGTTTGGATTTGGGATGGGAATAATGTTGATAACACAATATTAGTTTGTGTTTTAGTTACTGCTGAGCAGTGTTTGCTTTAAGTCAAGGTCTTGGCAGCTTCTCACCCCACCAGTGTGGTCACAGGAGCTGGGAGGGGACACAGCTGATCCCAACTGAGCAGGGGATATTCCCTGGAATATGGCATCGTGCCCAGATGGAAACAGGGGCACTGCTGGGCAGTGCTTGGGAGCAGCTGCACTGTGCACCACTTGTGCATTATAACTGCAAAAGGTCACCTGAAAAATAACATAACCATTCTGACACAGAAATCAGACAATATTCAGGTGAAAGCCTTGCTTTCATTTTTAATGGCTTTTTAGGAATTATTTCCCAAGTCTCACCTGTGCTTCCCAAGTCATGTTCATTTTGTTTCCAGAACCTGCCTGGTTGAGAAATTCTCTGCTGTTATTTGGGGCTTTATTTAACAATATCACCTTGGCAATGCATTCTAGTGCAATGTTTGCCATAACACTGTTGAATTCCTGCCTCACTCCAAAGGTGACTTTTTAGGACTGTCACTGTGAGCACATTGTTTTGGGCAGCAGAACTAGAATATTCCAATTTTATCTTTGTAAATATGTTGAGCTTGTAGCTTTACTCTTATTTAGGTGTGATCCTAAACTTTGGCCTCTGGTTTGAGCTGCAGATCCACGTGAAAGTGAAATAGTTCTTTTAAACAGTGCTTTTAGAAAGTTCACTGGCTTTAATAAAATGACTTGTAAGGCAGCAATTTTCCTTTGTGCAGCAAATTCTCCATAAACTGTAGGGATGGGGCTTGGACTTTGCTGGGTCAAAGGGGACACATGACAAAATTCCAGGATTTCTAGATACAGGCTAGCAGGAATAGATGCCAGGTATTCCCATTTCTGCCAGTTGTTTTGGTGGGTGTGGGGTGGTGAAAACATCTGGAATTGTTTGTCATGGTGTGCTCCAGCAGCACAGGAATGGGAGGATAAAAGGAGAGCTCTGCCCAGGCTGGTGTTCATGGAGCCTGTGCAGACCTGGCCTGAGGTCAGGAGTTGTTCCCAGCTGTGAGGGAGCTGTCAGGGCTGCTGGGAACACCCAGGCATGGTTCCTGTGCCAGCTTCCCTTGGGCATGGTGCATTCCTGTCAGGCTGTCAGCTCCTTTACCCAAATTGTTGTGATAAAACAGAAAGGACAGCTCTAAAGTCAGGCTGTTGTGCTTTTGGAGAGGTTTATCTGAAATAACACCTGAGATTTGCTGTTTTTAATAAAATGTCAAAATACAATTGATTAAAAAGTTTGGAATGATTTCCTATAAATCACAGATTGAATTAGAGCATTTATTAATGACAGAAAGATAATTTGAGTGCCTGAGCAGTCTTGCTGATCTGTAATCCCTATTTTTGGGGTTTGTTGGGGTTTTTTGGATCCAGCTTAATAGAGCAAGCTCCAGCCCAGATGGGAGAAGAAGCTGTGAGGTGGGCAAAGCTGATCATCCCTCTGGTTGTCCACTCAGCTCACAAAGTGCAGTTAAGAGGTGCCACTGCCCTGGAGATGGGAATGCCACTGCTCCTGCAGAAGCAGCAGGAGGTGGCAGCTGTCACCGAGCACCTGATGACCACAGTGAGTGGCAGTGCTGGGCCTTTGGGCCACAGGCAGTAGCAGGAGGAGTTGAGGGGCTTGGGGGGGTGGGGGGCATTGGTTGGGTTCCTGTGCATTGCCAGCAGCTTCTTGATGACAGAGGTTTTAATGGGAAAATTAATTAAATAGTAGTGTAAGTACAGGGCCACTGCAAAAAGGTGATGCCTGTGTGTGCCCAGCAGCAAAGGGGACAGCAGACAGAGTTGGGGGGCCTGAGAGCAGAGATGGAGGCAAGAAAGCAAAGGATACTCAGCATTTTCCATGGCCATTGAGATTGCCCATCCTGTTCAGCAGCAGCCCCTTGGTGGCTTTGGTGAAGCTTTTCCCCTGCACTT
The DNA here is from genome assembly GCA_020086605.1 of Lanius collurio. Taxonomy (NCBI): domain Eukaryota; kingdom Metazoa; phylum Chordata; class Aves; order Passeriformes; family Laniidae; genus Lanius; species Lanius collurio. The sequence continues at coordinate 1,454,317 of JACBWW010000013.1, read as the reverse complement.
CAGGACTGTGGACTTGGTTGGCTTCTTTATTTTGCCTTTTTCCCTGCTGAAAAACAGAAAAACCCAAACAAATGAGGTGGTGTTTGGGGTCAGAGTATGTTTTGATTTTAGAGTTGGAGGAAATGCAGACATTTTAGGAAATGGATTTTGATTTGTTGCTTGCCACTGTCAGAGTAACAACCATAAATTTCAACTAAAAAGAGAATCAGGTGGTAGCAAATACTGCGTGGTACAGAGTGAAATCCTTCTGATGTAGAAACAGGTTGGTTGTGTCCCTAGACATGGGTATGACTGTGTAGTTTTTAGACTATTTTAAATATATTTCTTGTAGAAATTCTGTTTCTTTCTGTCTGCAGAAATTAATTTCTGAACTTCAGAAATTGTTTTCCACAAAAAACGAGACCTTTGTGTTAAAACTGTGGCCCCTGTTTGTGAGATTGCTTGGAAAGGTAAGCAGAAAGGCAACCAAGAATGTGTAGAAAAGGAGTTTTTACCAGCAGAGATCTCTTAATTCTGAATTTCTCCCTCCTCAGACTCTGCATCGCAGTGGCAGCTTCATCAACTCCCTGCTGCAGCTGGAGGAGCTGGGATTCCGCAGTGGCTCCCCAGTGGTGAAGAAAATTGCCTTCATTGCATGGAAGAGCCTCATTGATAATTTTGCTCTAAATCCAGGTGGATTAAAAAAAAATATATAAATTACCTGAATGTTTTGCCTGCTTTAATACATAACTGGAAAAAAACACTGTTAGTGGTCAGTGCTCTGGTAGATACCACTGGGTGTCCACTTAATGTTGGTGTGTAGGTACACATGGTGTGTAGAAACAGAGAAAATTCAAGGTTTGGCTTTCTTCATTGTTTTTTTCCTTGTTTTGTTTTCTTTTTAAGGCAAGGTGATAGTTTGATCATTTGTTCTGTCCTAATTGTTCTGCTGAGACTGGTAGAAATAGAATAAAATTAATCATGTTTTGTAATGCTTTAATTGATCCAAACAACAACAGAATAGAGAACAAAACATTCTGTATATTTTATTTTGGATGGTGTGGGTTAACTAGACAAAGGCAATGCTTTTAGGATTCCAGAGGTGTTAAAAAAACATTACTTCAAAGGTCTAACCTAGATCTGGACAAGTTTTAAGTCTAGCCTGTATCAGAATAGTGGTTTTTACCTTGGTTGTGCTTCTCTGTGTTCTGAAAGGAAAACTGTTTGGTTTTCCTTTTCCTGGGGCAGATGGGAGCTAACAGAGCAAGCAGGAGGGAATTTCTTCCTGTTCATCACAGAATCCCAAAATGGGTCCAGTTGGGTCACCTGGCCCAACCTCCCTGCTCAAACAGGGTCAGGAATTCAGAAAATTTCATTTCAGTCTTGGTATTGAAAGGAGATACTTGATTTTTCCAGAGTTATTCTAGGTAATAATTAGAGCAGTTAGAGAGTCTGAAAGGTTGCTGGGTTTGAGTTTTGCAAATTGCCAGTAATTGAATTGGAAGCTAAAATATATTAGAAAAAAGCATAAAGGTTTGATCACATTTGGCTGTCCTGTGATTTAATTATTGCTTAAAATGCCCCTTTTTGGTCTCCCAGACATCCTGTGCAGTGCTAAAAGGCTGAAACTGCTGATGCAGCCCCTGAGCTCCATCCATGTGAGGACAGAGGCTCTGGCACTGACCAAACTGGAGGTGTGGTGGTATTTACTGATGAGACTGGGACCTCACCTGCCTTCAAACTTTGAACAGGTAACACAGCTGGGAACAGCCCCCATCCCTCAGCCTGGGTTGGGGGTGCAGCTTCATCCTCCTCTGCTTTGTTACTGAAATACAAAGTGCCTCAGGGAACCAGTTTTCACTTGTGTGTGACTTCCAGGTTGTACAGAGGGAATATTTGGGATTTACATGCCCAAAATATTGGAGAGCCTGTGGGAATGTCCTGTGAGCATCTTTGAGAATCTCCCCTGGGTGCAATCAGGGATTATAAACTTGTTAAATAAGGGCTGGTTTGTCCTTTCACCAAGAAAGGGTGTGCTTGGAAAAGGCTGCCATGGGAAAACTGAGAAAAAGGCCATGAATATTGAGGAAGATGGAAAGAAAAATGCCCCAGGTGTTTCATTTCTAGTGACATTTTAAGTGGAATGGGCATGTTTCTATTCAACACCTGCATTTCATTAAATTAGTCTTCAAGAGGGGAATAAAGGGGGGGAAAATAATTTCTCAGAATGATCCAACTATACTGCATCTAACAGGAGTTTTTGTTTAATTGTCATTTCTAATTCATTATAAATACCCAGAAACTCTTGATTTGTGAACAGCCCAGTCTGGTATATTTGAAATGTGTGCTTTATGGCTTGCATGTGTTGTAGCTGCTTGCCCTGAGCTGGGATCTCTTTGCAGGTTTGTGTCCCACTAATCCAAAGCACCCTGAGTGTGGATCCTGCTGCTGCATTCCCAGGAACGCCCTCACGCCTGCCAGGCACCCCCAGCTTGGGCTCAGCAACCCCTGGGCAGAAATCAGGTATTGAAACATCAACCTGTTGAAGTTTCCAGCTGCATTTCAGATGCAGAGACTCATCTGTTCTGTTTATGCTGTTCATGCTTTTTCACTTTTAATTATTATTCTTGAAAACAGTGATTTTTCACTGCAGGGCTCAGGGGCACTGATTTGTACTGGGTAAAATGAGACTGTTCCAGTCAATATTTGAAGTTTAGCAAGTTGTGCCAATCACAATGTGAGGACCAGTTTTAGTGTCCTGAACTGTGTTCTTTGTTGCAAGGGAGCTTTGGATTGAAATTTACTTTTTCATTCATTCATATATGTGGTATTTATATATGTCCTTTTATTTCTGTAGCATTTTTAGTTTCTGCCTGAGTAGAATAAAATCTTGGAATGGTTTGGGGTGAAAGAGAGCTTAAAGCTCATCCCAGTCCACCCCCTGCCCTGGGCAGGGGCACCTCCCACTGTCCCACGGTGCTCCAAGCCCCGTCCAGCCTGGCCTTGGGCACTGCCAGGGATGTGCCAGGGCCTCCCCACCCTGATAGCCAGGAATTCCTTCCCAATATCCCATCTGAACCTACCCAGTGATGATGGTCCATCAGTAATTTTAACACTATTAATACATGTGAAACCACATCTATTTGAGTTTTGTTTCTAAATAGCCAATAAGGAACTCCTACTTTTTCTTCCCTTTCTGCAAGCCTGGCATCCATGGCTTGTGCCATTGTGGACTGCTGTAATTAGGAGCCCCAGTGATGTGCTGGATGTGGGGAGTTTCCTGTGTTCCCCTTCTTTAAAAAATTCATCTTAGTCCTGTGAGATCCCAACTGGATTGGTCAGAATGTTTTGCCAAGGCCTCTGCAGTTTGTGTTCCAGGTGACAATTTCCAGTGCAAGCTGTTTGTAGCAGCAGAGTTACACAAGTGTTCAGTGACCACTTAAACACTGCTTCCAGGGAGATTTGTGTGGCCAAAATAAACTTTGGTGTCCCAGAGTTTGCAGTTTTGGGCAGATATTTATACTTGGAAAACACCTGGATGTAGCTGTGATGGCAAACCCCACATAGCTGAGCTACCTGGCTGCCAGAGGTGCCTCTCAGGCAGCACTGCTCAAGGATTTGTCCTTTTCCTGGGAGATTTGGGGCTGGGGGATGTTCCCTTTCCCTGGAATGTGAGAAACTGTGGCTTTTGTCCCTCCCTCAGGTCCTTTCCCCTTCGTGAGCCCAGGCACGCCCAGGATGGCCCTGAACACCAGCACAGCAGGAGGGGCCCTCTTCCCTTCCATCCAGCTCCTGGGGATTGAAATGCTGCTCCACTTCCTCATGGGACCACAAGTTGTGGATTTTGCTAAGCAAAACAAACTTGTACTTAGCTTAGGTATATGAGTTGTAGTTCTTTCCTTTTTTCCTCCTTTCCTTTCCTCCTCCTTTCCTCCTTTCCTTTCCTCCTCCTTTCCTCCT
>JACBWW010000013.1:1404502-1445391 GCA_020086605.1 Lanius collurio | reverse complement strand
AAACATAATGTAAACTTCACTTACAAATAAACCATTAAAAATAGATATTTCTCCTTCCCTCCTGTTTGGTGTTCCAGAATTTGTGTATCAGGTGGTATCTGAGGAGTGGTTATTGTTTCTTTTCAAGTAGGCATTAAAACCTTAAAAGCAGAGTCTGACCAGCCATAAATAGAAATGAGAAGAATAGAAATCAGATAAAATTATGCATTAAAAATGGCTTTAATTGGTTAAATAAATTTTTAAACTAATTATATATAGATTTAGTTTGGGAATCGAAGTTCTGCCTCTTGTGCAGACTCAGTGTTCAGCTGTGTTTTGTTTTCAGGCATGGTGGTGAAGGAAAAAATCGATTTTTTAACTGAATTTTTGAATATTAGCTCCCCAGACACCCATAGATTGGGCTAAGAAGAAAAAGGAGCCCCTTGGCAAGCTGGCCTCTCTCTTCAAGCTCCTGCTGCTGCTCCTGAAGTCTTTCCATGAGTTCAGCTCCAAAGAAATGCATTCAGAATCCCTGATTTCCCTGGGGCCTTCCCTGCTGGCTGCTCTGCACACCATCATCAGCCACATCTCGCTGCCTTCTCTCCTTGGCACCATGTTTGCCACCTTTGCCAAGCCCTTGGCAGTGTTTTATGAAAAAACCAAGTGAGTGTTTGAAGGCTGGGTGGGAATTTGGGGTGGGGAATGCTCTGGGTGCTCTGTAGTTGGGTGGGCTGGAGCTCAGGGGGTTTGCAGGGCTTCAAAAGAGCTCCATATTTCACATTTTTCTCTCTTCAGAGTGGCTGTGTCTGCAAGGCTGAAAGGTTTGGGTTCCACCTGCTGGGAATTTTCCCTGGAGGGAAGATATTTATTAATAGAAATTTATTTTCTAGTGGGTACTGCATAAAATTTTCTAGGAAATAAATGGTAATTACTTAAAGCACCATCAAATCATAAAAATTTTTAAATAGAAGGAAACACTGAGGAAAAACTTGGCTTGGTGCTTTTTTCCTGAGCATTATTTTCCTTGGATTTATTAATGAAAATGGAAAAGCTGGGGTTTTTTTCTGAGCATTGTTTTTTTAAGATTTATTCCTGAAAAAGGAGAAGTTGGATAAATATTTTTGAAGCAACACATGTGGGAGCAAATAAAAATTTGGGAACCTCTTCAGTTTGGAGGACACAGGTTTATAAAATGAGTTACTGAATGCAGTTTCCTCACATTTTTCTGGATAATTGTACCTAAGGATTTATGTGTATGCAATACATTTATTTCTTTGAATCGCTTATTGGTGCTTCAGTGTTTTAATGCAAATATTTCAACTTTTTAATGCAAATATATATGGGAAATGTGTTTGGGGAGAGCATTAAGAAGGCAATTAGAAGTTAAAGTTTTAATTCTAAATTTGTACTAATTACTACTGACTTAATTTATCCTAAAGTCAGCATATCCATGGAATTTATGGGATAATCTGGAAAACTCCCTCATCAGGAAGTTGTTTAATCCCCCAACTGAGGCTCATTTCACAAAGTGATTCCATCAAGTTGCTCACTAAAACAAGTGTGCAGTGCTGGAATGGCTTATGGGTGAAATTTTGGTGCTTGGGATAAATGAAACAGCAAAATAGGAATTAATTTCATTTGTTTTGGCAGGCTCCCTAAGGCACCCAAAGTCTACAGCAACCTTAACAGCAAGGTAAATCTGCTACAGAAATCACTGGGCTTGGGGGAAAGGGGGACACCAGAGTTCTGCTGTTCCTTCTGTATTAAAAAAAAAACCTAAAATGTGATGAGGGTGGAGATTTAATTTTCAAAGTCTTTATTTCTGAGGGGAGGAGCAATCAGCTCTTGGACTTTGATGTGCTGGGACATTTCACGTTGTTCATTCGGGCTGTAACAAAAAACTTTAAAATAAGCTTTTAATTCAAATCCTGCAGATTTTATGTGAAAATTTAGATTAAACCCCCTGGTTTTTGTTCTCTCTGAGCTTGAGAAGCTGCTGGCAGATATCCTGCAGTGCCTGCAGTGTCACTGCCCGGGCTCCTGTGACACTGAGCTCCTGCAGCAGCTCAGCCCCGTGCTCTGCGTGGCCTTCCAGCACAGGAACAAACAGATCCGCCACCAGTGTGCCCAGCTCTGGAACTCCACCTTTGCCAAGACCTCCTCTCTGACTTATCCCGAGGAATTAAAGTAAGAAACAGGGTTTTATTATCTATATCTTTCCAGGAAGAGCTCTCAGGTTGTGTTGTACCATTCTGATTCCTTGTGCATTCTGGGGGATGTTTTTGTCTCAAGCTGCTGCTCTTCTTCTGCACCTTTTCCCCCTGCCATAAATAGAAAATTCCTTATTTTTTTGTTTTTGTTGAGCAGATCTGTGTTAAGCCAAGCCAAAAAGAAAATCCCTCTGCTGCTGCCTGGTTTTGAAAGCATTGAGTTGTCTGAGGAGTGCAGTGGCCCCTTCTCTGACACGGTAAATATTTTGTGGACCCCAACAGGGATTTCATGGGAATTGCTCAGCAGGGAGTGAAAAGTCACTTGGGATTTTTAACATGATTGACCTGCACTGGCTTCATGTTTAGAATGATAAACTCTGCTGGGTTAGTCAGAAGACTCAGCTGGTTTTAACCACTTCCTGCATTGCAAATTTTGGGTTCTGTGAATTTATTTGAAATAATTAATTTTTTAAGTTGTCCTCTACGTAATTTAGAGGAGATTTGGGAATGAGGAATGGTTTTATTCCAGAAATTAACACTGGATGGGTTTGTGAGCTCAAGAGTTTCTTCACACAGTGCATTCAGTGTGATTTTATTTGAATAGATGGAAAATTCCCAGCTGGATGCAAAGATCAGTGGAATGGAGGTGAAGGTGGGACAGAAACGAGATTCCATCTTGGCACAGACGAGTGAACCAAGAAATGATGGCAAAGACAAGTCCAGCAACGTGCAAGCAACACCTGCAAAGGTAAAGTGTTCCCAGAAAGGTGCCCTGGTACCAAATCCAGGATCTTCAGGACAAAATCATGAGGTTGGGGATGCTGAAATGCTTTTCTTTCCAGCTTTGGGTGCCCAGCCCACTCTGATTTAATATTCGTGTCAGAATTCTCTGCTGAGTTTTGGGCAGGGGGCAGGCTGGGTGGGAGGTGGCAGAGAGAAACCTCAGCCCTCCCTCTGGCTGGAGGTTGTGACAGATTTGGGTCTTGGTGGGTTTTGGGGTTGGCAGATCCCTCCCAGGGACAGGTCATGTTTCTTCAGGAATTCCTGATTTTCAGTTCCTCTCTTGTTCCTAACCCAGGGTTTGGGTTTTTTATCTTTCTGCAGTTAAAACTAGAATTTTCATCTCCTAAGACTACAAGTGAGACACTTCTGGAAGAGGAGAAATCTGTTGATTTTGTGTTTATTCCTCCCGAAACAAAACCAAGAATATTGACAGAACATCAGAAAGAAGTGCTGAGGTCAAAGAGGTCTGTCTGTTACTGTTTTAAACTTAATGTGAAATGTTACTCATTGAGTAGCTGAGCTTGACTTAACTTCAGTGGCTGTTTCTCACACTACCTCAGGGAACTGAGTCTGGTTCTTCCATAAAAGTTACTAAGTTTAAAGCTAAGAGAGTTTCTTGCTTTGCTGTTTTGAAGCAACCAAGTTATTCTTGCAATTGCTTTTCCTATTTTGATTAAATACACTCTCTCTGATCTGTTTGGAGTTTGAGAATTTGGAGTTCAGATTTTTACTTTGTGACTCACAGCATGAAATAAAATAAATCACAGAAAGGAAAGGATTGGGTTAAACAGGCTGAGGAAGGGACTCCTAATTTGAAAGAAAAACCTTTAGTCAGCAACATGTCAGAAGTTAGGATATTCCTCAGACTCATCTTAATTGCAAGGGAATCTTTAGAATTTTCCTCTTTTTAATGTGAGAAAATAATATTGGAGTGTTTTTTGTGCTTAGGCAGCAAAAGCAGTGTGAGCAGGACTTGTGTGGCAGGAACTCCTCTGGTTTGGGTAGTCAGGTGTTGGTGAGTTCTTTTTCAGTGGGATCCCAGTCACAGCTTTTATTCCCCAGAAATAAAGATTTAATGCAGCTGAAAACAATGCCCTTAAATACAGAGAGAATGAATTCCAAAGAGGAATCTGACTCCCCATTGCTGGTTTTGTTCCAGAGTTGATATTCCTGCCATGTACAACAACTTGGATGCATCACAGGACACCACCTCATTTTCCCAGTACACTCAGAGCCAGGAAGATTCTTTGTGAGTAAAAGGGCCCAATTCTGGCCACTGAAGGTGTCTCCTTTTGCAGCACCACTGATTCCAGTCATTCTCTTTTAGGGAAGTACCACCTTCAGTAGAAAATGCCAAAGAAGACCCTGCAAACCAACCTCAGGTAATTTCCCATTGTCTGATGGGGATTAAGGTGTCAGAGTTTCTACCACGACATGAGAGCTTTTGTGGCTTTTTTTCCATTCTCAGCACCAGGTGAGAGGAAATTTAACCCCAGTGCAGAGCTGTGTTCTGCTTTCTTATCATTTATACCTGGCAGGCCCAGTCACTGGGTATTTGAGTTCAAAATGGGAGGATTATTTGAGCAGCTTCTGATCACTCATGTGCCTGTGCTGTCACAATATTTTATTGGGACAAAAACTGTAATTCCCAAATACCTTTTGGGGAGGAACTGGCTGAACAACTGCTGGGCTGACTGTAGTGCCAGTCAGACTAGGTAAAAGACAAGCTTTTAATAAAAACTGGGGTAGTAGCAAGTTTATTCATATCTCTGGCAAAGCTTCAAACATTTTTGGAGTTCCTTGTTTTGGGATTAAATGGTTTTTTAAAAAATTGTCTTTTATAACTACCAGTAGATAATAAATAATGTGGAGGAAGGGTGGTTAGAAAAACCTTGTGGGTGTGTTGTTTTTTGCTGCACCAGAACTGTATTTGAATATTCTGTTCATAGGACAAATATTTTACTGTTTATATTTTTGGGGCAGGAGGAAAACGCAGGGACTGAAGGAAGTCAGTCAGAGGAGAGCCCAGCCTGCAAAATCGAGGGGGAGTCTGAAAATGAGACAGCTGAGATGATCCCAGAGGAAACATCAGTTGGGGAGGGATTGGAGACAAGTTCTGTGGCAGCAGCAGCTTCCAAGGAGGCCTCAGCAGGGAAGGAGAGCACCTCAAATGTCAGCACCAGCGAGGGGGAGTCCAAAAATGAGACAGCTGAGATGATCCCAGAGGAGACATCCATTGGAGAGGGGCTGGACACAAGTTCTGTGGAAGCAGCTTCTCAGGAGGCCTCGGCAGGGAAGGAGAACACCTCAAATGTCAGCACCAGCTCAGCTTCCAGCGACATCATCTCTGGCACCCCCCAGCCCGTGAGCCGGCGCCAGTCCTTCATCACCCTGGAGAAATTCGGGGCTGCAGAGAACAGGCCCTTCAGCCCAGCCCCACTGAACTCTGTGTTAGAGCTGCCTGGGAGTGCTGCTGGGGCTCAGGAAAACCCCAGTGGCAGTAAGGCCAGTGCTAAAGCAGAGAAATCTGGGGAGGAAAATAAAAACCCTCCAAAAGCCGAGGCTGCCGCGGGGGTCCCGGCGACGCGCAGGGTGACGCGGCGGCAGAGCAGAATGGAGCTGCAAGGGAGCAAATCCAAGCTCCTGAGCAGGTCAGAGGGGTCCCTGGCCTCTGAGAGCCTGGAGAGCAGTGCTGAGCAGTCCTCTGCAGGGGAGGATGTGGAGCATGTCCTCCTGAAGCAGTCCCAGGCTCTGCACTCGGCCGAAGCAGACATCAAACAAGCCGAGGATACAATCGCAGAAGTGGAAAAGGCCCAGGCACTGGACATGGACTCGAAGGAAAACACCCCCCCAGAGCCCAGCAGCTGCTCTGAGCAGGCTCCAGGGGATGACAGCCAAGTGTCACAGGTGTCCCCTCACCAGAAGCAGCTCCGGCGTTCCTCCAGGAGACGCTCAGAGACTGTGGAGAGCGGCTCAGGGAGCCAGGAGAAGGAGGATGGGCTCCCAAAGAGAGACAGGAGGAAAGAGGAGGAGAAAGCTGGGCAGAAGAAGCTGTCACAGGGTAAAGGTGATGGATCCCAAAAGCAGAAGGGAATTCCTGGGAAAACAACCGAAATCACCAAAGAGAGCAGCCAGCCTGAGAGCATGGCAGAGGACTGGAGCTCCAAGGACTCTGCTGCTTCCTGGGGCCTGGATGAGGAGGGGAGCAGAGGTGGCAGGAGGGCTGAGGGTTCCCCCAGGGCTGAGGGGGAAGCTCAGGCCAGCACAGCAGGGCAGAAGGTGCTGGAGCGCCCACGGTACCACACCAGGAGAGCTTCCCAAGGTTTGCTCTCCAGCATAGAAAACTCTGAGGCTGACAGCTCTGAGGCCAAGGAGGGCAGCACAAAGAAGAAAAAACACATAAAAGTGAGGAGTAGAAGCAATTCTCTTGAAGATAAAGTGAAAGAGGGACAGCCAGGGAGCCAGAGCCTTGAGGTGTCTCCCCAAGGGAATGAGACTAAGAATTCACTGGAAGCAGCTAAAGATGAACCTGAGGTCAGCACAGATGCTGCAGGGACAGCTGAACCAGGGGGCCTGGAAATCCAGGTAGTTCCTGCAGCTGCTGGAGAAGCTGTGGGGTCTGGCAGCTCTGAGAATCCAGGTGCTCTGCAGGACACCAGCCTGGAGCAAAACAAGGGTGATGCTTCCATGGAGTCACTGAGCAGCTCCTGTGTGTCTGACCAGGATGGGAGAGCAGCAGAGGAAAACCAGCAGGATGAGAAGCAAAGGAGCACAGGGGATTGTGCACCAGCAGTAGATGTTTCAGGTGCTGAGCCCTCCTCTTTGCAAAGCCCTGAGTGTCAAAGCAAGAGAAGCAAAAGGGTGAAAAAAATCAAGAGCTGTGATTGCTGCTTTAAAAAGCCAAAGCAGCAGATGACTGAATCCAAGTTCAATGAATTACAAAAGGAGAAAAGTGAGCTGGAGGAGCCCCAGACCACCCCAGCTGAGACACCTGTGAATGTTTCTGGTCACTCAGATTTGGAGGAGAGCTTGGCCCTGGCTCCTTGTGCCATGAGCACTCCATTGCACCCTCCCAAGGAACCCAGCACCTTCAGTGTGGAAAGCCAGGGAATGTCTGTGGATAAGCTGCAGGGCAGCAGTGTGGTGGGGGAGGAGAATCCAGAGAATGCAGAGTGTTCAGCAGGTGAAACCACCAAGTCCATAGAGGAAATAAAGGAACCTGCTGAGCTGAAGGAGCCAACAGAAGAGGTTCTGCCTGAGAGTGCTCCAGGAGAGCCCAAGGAGAGCTGCCTGGACTCAGGGGACCAAGGGGAGGAACCAGCAGCTGCAGAAAAGGAAGAAATAAATCAAGATGGACAACTCAAAGAGGTGCCTGAGGAGCTGAATGCTGACAGCAAACCTGAGGAAAAAGAGATGAAGGAGGTAGAGGGAGAACAGGAGGATAAAGGAGAAGCTGAGAACACTGCAGGAGAGACTTGTGTTGTTGCAGATCAAGAGATGAAGGAGGAACTGTTGGAAACTGAGATAAAAGTGCCTGAAAATGTGGCCTTGGAAAATGTGAGTGTGGATTCCCCTCTGAAGGTGGAAGGGCACCCCTCAGGGCAGGTGACTGAAAGCCCCACCAGCCTCCAGGCCCGCTGCACGTGGTCCCCCTCAGCCTCCCCCTCCACCAGCATCCTGAAGAGAGGGGTCAAAAGGAACCAGGAGGATGACTCCCTGTCACCTGCTAATAAGGTATCCCATGGGAATTGTGTGATACTGGGTTCAGGACTGGGATGGGGTAACTGGAATAGTACCAAGTACACTGAATTACTGGTTTCCATTGTGAGTAATCTTAGAGAAAAGGTGAGGTTTAGGTTTGGAATGTGCCAGCACTGACAGATTTGTGTTGTGAGGGGTTGGCTGAGGGGTTTTATTTTGAAACAGAGCACCAGAGTCTGTTCTGCTGCCTGGATCACTGCAAAGCCAGGATCAGCATCCTCAGGGTCATCCACGTGCATGCAGAGATTCCTTGGGGAATCCTCCTGGCCTGTCCTTGGCTGAAACATTTCCTGTGTCGTTCAAGAACTTCAGTGATTCCAAACTGACTATTTTTGTCTCCTCAGACACAAGGCTGTGCTGGGTTGAGTTCCCACTCTAAAACCTCCTTCTCTCCTCCTCAGATCCGCCGAGTCTCCTTTGCAAATCCCATTTTTCAGGAGGGCCTGGCAGATGACATCGACAGGAGGAGTCCTGTCATCAGATCCCATTCCTCACCCTCTTCCAGAAGTCTTAAAACCCTCTCTAACATGCAGGTCAGGGGAAATTGTGTTACAGTGCTCTGTGTGTCCCAAGCATTCGTGTGTTTACATGAGTAGCATGGTTTTGGTGCATGTCTGTAGTCACTTACACACAGTTGTAAGAGATGAGGATCAGAAGTGTAAAACACAAAACTGCTTTAGCCTGACTCGTTCTGTTACTCTGAGGTTCCCTATTAACTGAATTCCTGCTGTTAACTGAATTCCTACCATTAATTGAATTCCTACCACCCTGAGATATTTTTTTCCTCTTTTTCTATCCAGCACATTACCACTCCAACCAAAGGATTTCTGTCCCCAGGATCTCGTACCCTTAAATTTAAGAGCTCAAAGAAGTGTTTAGTAAGAAGTGCTTTGGTTCATGTTTCTCTTCTATTTTTTTTCCCTGTATTCAGTGTGTGACAGTTAATTTAATACTTCCCCTGTGTTATCCCAGATCACAGAAATGGCCAAGGAATCTCTGCCATGCCCTTCGGAATTTGTGTATCCTGCCTTGGCTGGCTGCAAAGCTCCCGTGGATGTCATTTTACCTCACATCACATCCAACATCTGGTGAGTGGCTTGTTGCTTTTGAAGGTGGCATTTCAGTAGAAATTCTCACTGAACCTACAAAACCACAATTTTAGCCAGAATTCTTTAAAAGCAGTGGGGTTGGTTTGGTGAGGGAGAGACCTTTTGGGAATTCTTCAGGGACTTTTTTTTCAAGACTGAAAAGCTCCCTAAGGATGGAGACTTCGTGCAGGGCCAGGAGTGGGATTGATGATCCTGTGCGTCCTTTCCAGCTCAGGATCTTCCCTGATTCTCTGCCAATAACCCATTTTCCCTCCCCTGCTGCAGTGCCAGGGGCCTGGGGCAGCTCATCCGAGCCAAGAACATCAAGACCGTGGGAGACCTGAGCACTCTGACAGCTTTGGAAATCAAAACTCTCCCCATCCGCTCTCCCAAAGTCTCCAATGTCAAAAGAGCTCTGAAAGGATACCACGAGCAACAGGTAAAATTGAATTTTAGCACCCAGGAAGCCAATACTGGTCTAATTTACTGCAAGAGGAAACAATGTGTTTTTTCTTTCATTAAAAGTAACGCTTTGAAGCCTAACCCCTGCTTGTCTCAGTACCACAAATTGAAGACTCAGCTGAGCTGGTTAAATTACTGTTACTAACAGGAATAGTGATTGGTTTGATTAGGAGGCTAAAATATATCTCATCATGTTATCTAATGAGTTTCTTTTGCTTTGAAAATGTTTTCTCTCCCCAAAAAATGCCCAGGTGAAATCTCGAGGGTTGGAGGAAAGCACGGTGCCTGAAGATGCTGAAAAGCCTGGAAATGATGTGGAGGAGAAATCTCTCAGTGGAGATGAGGAAAAACTTGCAGCAGGTACCTGCTGGTGGCTTTTTGCTTGGGACTTGGAGGGTTCTTCACTCTCTCCTGGAGGGGACACCTCAACCTTTTATTTTTACTTTGAGTTTAGTTTTTATTGTTACGATCACGCTCAAACCCAGCAAAAACTCACCCTAAGGAAGGGTGGGAATGTTTCCCATGGAATAAATAGTTTCTAGGCTGCTGGAAGATGTTGCTTTGTACAAAAGCAGCTGGAATTCTGCTTGGATTTTCCTGCACTTCTTTCCCTCCTTACAGATTTGGTCGCCGCCCCCAGCAGCAGCAGCGAGCAGCCCCGGGCAGATCTCCTGGGGCAGATCCAGGCTCTGGCTGCTCAGCTGAGCTCTGAAGACCTGCATGGCTACTCTGGCAGCCAGCTGTTTGAGATGCAGGAGAAGCTGGCAGGGATGGCCTCGTGCATCCTGAGGAACCTGCAGTCCCGCTGGCAGTCCCCTCCCCACCAGGGCCCCCAGTAGCTGCTGCCCACAGCTCCAGAAGGAGGAGTTTGGTACAACACTTTTCCCTCCACTTGTTTTCCTTACTGCTCAGTTACTCCTTAAACTCTGCCTTTTGTGCTATAGGAGATTTTTTTTTAACATCTCCATAAATTAATTCTCTTTTTGGTTTTTTTTTTTGGTTGGTTGTTTTTCCCCCTCATGTGTGGGACTGTTTCCTCCCTGGCAGAGGTGTTTGTATGGGATTGCTATGCATCTTTCTTTCAGGCAGTGAAAGAAAACCTGACAAAGCTGTGCAATAGCAAAGACTGTGAAAACCAAACCAACAGAGTAATTAAATTATTTTTTAAAATCCAAAGTGTTCTTAGGGCTGCAAACTCTTGCTGTGGGGTAAGAGCTGGAGCTGGCAGCTCTGCTCCCCTCCTGCCCCAGCTGCTTCCCTTGGAGCTGCTGAAACTTTGACAGCACACATCAGGTAAGCTGGGCTTAATTCCTTACAGCAGGAGCTTGGGATTTGTACTGGATCTATTTTTCCATGTATTTTTGTACAACTCAGACTAAGGAGTTCTAAGGAAATGTGCTTGTACAGGAGAAAGACTCTGCAAAGCCTCCCAGGCTTTGACCCATGTCCTTTGCTGGCAGCAGTTCTCCTTGTGGAAAGACTTTTTTTTCCATGGGGAAATGGATGGATTGGACAAGAGCTCTTTGTATATTGTGTACAGACTCACAGCAGATGTTGGGTAATAATTTATGGAGTTTTAATTGCATGAACTGCATTGCTGCTGCTTGGAGACCTTCAGCCGGAATTCCTGGGTTTTCCTCTGGAATTCTGATCTGTATATATTGTACTGTAGCTATCCAGATGGATGTTTATTGAAAGGAACTGCTGCAGGTGGTTTTAGAACTTTTACATGGGCAAATAAAAGAGCAAATAGTTCCCAAACTTGCTCATGGCTTCATGGTTTGGTGGTTCTGGGTTTTTTCTCTCTTCAGCTTCCCCTCAAATGTGGATTGGCAAGGCTGGGAGGACCTTGGGGTGCCATCCCTGCTGCTGTGAGGTAGGAGCAGGTCCTTGGGGACTGGGATGTGCTCTGCAGAACACTGGAGGATTTTTTGCTCTGTTTGGGTCTCATGGAGAAAAGGGACAAGACAAAGAGCCCAGAGCTGTAACAGGACCGGTTCTCTGTGGCTTTTCTTGTTTTCCTGAGAATGTTAATTTGGTTCCAGATCTGCCTCCTTAGGAGTGCTCAGCTTTACTTCCCATGCCCTGCACAGGGCAGGATCTTCCTCACACATGGAAAGGGTTTTAATCCCAACTCCCAGCGCTGCCAGTCTGGATTCCTGCCTTAGGGAAGGACATTTCCCTTCCAGGCTGCCTGTGCTGGGAATTCCCTCTGAGCTCTGGACTCCTCAGGGGTAATGCTACAGCCTCTGCTGTTAACTTGGATTTAGCTTTCTCTTAGACACAGGATCCAAGGATTTTTATTCCCTTCTTTCCTGGGGAGGGGCTGGTACCAGGTGCTGCAGTAGATGAAGCAAAAACTGATGTTCAGGTGTGAAATAACCTGTCCAGATCCAAGTCCTTCCCTCCCTCAGCACAGTTTCCTGAGCAAAGCCAGATTTTGGGATCAGTCCCTGCTTCCAGCACCAGTGACTCCATCCATACTGCAGAAACCTCAGCTTTATTCATCACTAATTTACAAGAACTCACAGCTTTTGCCCCCAGAACAGTTGCAGGTCAGCACATTCATGAGAGCTCAGCAAGCAGAAGGAGAGGGAGGGTTGCTTTTCCTCCCCACATTGGTTTGAAATACAAAGCTTAAACATGGCTTATATTGAAAAGGAAGTGAAGAGATTCCAGCCTTTTAGAACAGCCCAGAAAACTGTTCTTGGGGGGAGAATGAATAAAGCAAAGTGTGTTAGTGTTGGTAACAGAATTTTGGAGATGCTGAGTTGTGTAACATTTGAAGCTCCAGAGCACAGGTGGGAGGTTTTTGCCCTGGGAGAAGGGCAGGGTGTGCTCAGAGGTACTCACAGAAGGCTCTGAGCTACTCCAGGTGCCTCTTGCTCTGCAGTTGTTGCTGCTGCAGCTCCCAGGAGGCCCTGGGGAGGTGTCCCAGCCCCGGGGCAGGCTGGGCTCACACAGCCTCCACGTAGTTGGCCGGGAGCATGCCGGTCTTGCCGGTCCTCTGCACGGTGCCGTACATCCAGCCCTCGTCGATGGCCTGCACGTTGACGATGGTGTCCCCGTCCTTGAAGGACACCTCGTCCGCGTCGGCCGCCGTGTAGTCGTACGTGGCCCGGAACATCTTCTGCAGGGACACGAGGGCCATGCTCAGAGCCTGGCAGGGCACACAGGGGCTTTGGGGACACCACGGGACATGGCAAAGCCTGACAGGACCTGCAGGGTCTTCTGCCAGAGCCGGAGGGGACAGGGTCAAACCCCTCCAGCCAGGATTTGGAATTGGGGCTGGTTGCTCCTTCGAAGGTCCTGGCTGCTTCTCCCTCCCTGAGCACCCTGGGACCTGAGTGCCACCACTGACTGAGGGTTGAGCAGCAGCAGCTCCAGCTGGAACTTTGGTTACCTCCCAGCAATTTTTGGAGGCAATGCCATTCCCACTGTCCTGTGCCTACCCCAGAGGCAATCTCTAAATGAGCACTTCTTCCCACTCCTAAATTTTCAAGTGTTAAGTAGGAAGAAGAGCTCATTCAGGGTTTCTGAGTGCTAATTCAAAGTTTCCAGACCCAGGGGAGGGTCTGTCCCCCTTCACCCACTTTCATACAGAGCTCCAGCCCCGTGGATTGGAATGTTACCAACTCAGTCTTGGATTAGCACTATTAATTAGTGCTCCCCGTGGGCTGTGACCCCTGCAGGCAGCCACATTCTCTCCTGGGGCTGTGTCCTCAGCCCAGGGAGCAATCAGGGTTACTCACCCCAGCAGTGGAAGGGTGGGAAGGCACCGAGGACACCGTGGTTTGCTGGGTGGCGACTGAGGACGAGCGTTGCTGTGGCAACTCAATGGTCTTCACCTGCTTGTAGCCCACTGCAAAGGGAGAAGAGAGTTCCTGGTGTTTTTTGAGGAGCTGTGATAGAGCTGTTCTGGATTTGGGGTGCTGGGCTGGGTCAAAGGCCGTTTAAAATGCCCATTCCCAGCTGTTGTTTGTGCACTGCTCAGCACGGCAGAGAAGTGGCGTTTGCTGGCTCTGGGACTGGCTGAGCCCAGCCCCAGAAGGAGCCCGTGGGTGCCCCCAGGGTGTCCCTGTACCTGTGGCCGTGAAGAAGCCCCCGTTGCTGTAGTAGGACAGGCGCTGGTCGGTGCCGTCCGAGGGCTCCGATTTCTCGTCGGCGGCGCCGCTGATGCTCAGGGCGCTGGCGGAGCGCGAGTGCTCGCGGCTGCGGCGCTGGGCCTGCACTGTGGGACCGGGGACAGCAGGGACAGTCACTCCTGGGCTCCCAGAGCCACCAACCCCGGAGCTGAGAGCCCACAGAACCCGGCCCTGCTAAGCTCAGCTTTTCTGTGAGCCCAGTGTAGTTCCATGGTTCCGCAGTGGGAGTTCCCCAGTGCTGTTTGAGCATTCCATGGATACCACACTGAAATTTTACTCTTCAACATCCACATTATTTTTATCCTTTCTCCAGCCTCTTTGCCCTTAGTCCTAGCTGCTTCCCAAGTTTTTATTCTCATTATCCTGTGCTTTCCTTCCTGACACAGCTCTGAGCCATCCCCAAGACTTTTCTACCCTCCAGGTATTTTTCCTCTCAGACAGGAGTTAAAGGGAAGGTAACTGAGAACAGCATGTTCAGTAATCTCAAAAGGAAGCACATGCTGTTGTATCATGGCAGCTGTGGATCATATAAACAATCCTCCTGCTGCCTCTGTCAGCTCATTTTATGAGAGGAAGATTAATAATGTACTTTTTGTATATAACTTATGTACAAAAGTTATATATAAGGAGCAGCTACAGCCAATTTCTCCTCTGTCCCGTGTCACTTGTGAACTCTCAGCTCTGTTTGGCACCCAAATCACACCTCTACAGGAGCTTAAATCCCACTGCACCCCCATGGAGCCCGAGGGACACACCTGAGATCATGTGCAGGCTCCGGGACTGGATGTTGTCCTCGGCGGGGTCGTAGTCAAACACGGAGCCGGGGTTGGTTCTCCACACCCGGAGGCCTGCAGGAAAAGCAGCACTTCTGAGGAGAGGCTGGAGCTTGGGCAGCTCTGGGAAAGCCTGAGCAGCACAGGCTGGCCTGGCCAGCACAACAGGAGTTGAGCCCTCCCCGGGAGTGGCCAAGGCCAGGTTGGACATTGGGGCTTGGAGCACCCTGGGATAGCAGAAGGTGTCCTGCTCATGGCAGGGTGGAACTGGATGAGTTTTAAGGTCTCTCCACCCCAAACCAGTCGAGGATTGCTTGAAAAATCACCCTTATTTTATAAATTAGTGCTGCTCAATTCTATAGCACAGATTTGGCTTTTTGACAATCTACAACAATATCTAATTCATAGAGATGAAGTTAAAAATAGAAGTAAGTCCAGTGTGCCATTGTAAGTGTGGGGACAGCAGGTCACAGCAGGTGAGTTACAGCTGCTCTGAGAGAATATTTTCCAAAATATGAGATGAGAACATCTCCAAGTGATGATGAGTGTGAATTGATGTGGCTGAGCTTAAGTTAACCCCCTCCTCCAGCTGTGCTTGTGTCACAGATGTGCCCAGGGCTCCTCACCAGTGAGGTTCTCCTGGTCCTGGTCCACGCGTTTCCGCTCCATCTCCACCACCCTCCTCTGGATGCCCCTGTAGCTGATGTCACTGAAGTCCTGCATGTTCTTCTTCACGCGCTCCGTGATGGGGTCCGTGACCACGGGCGTGAAGCTCCCTTTGCTCTTCTCAAAGTCCTCGTGGTACTTCACCTGCAATTCCAAATGATGGTGATTCCTGCTTCCCTTGGGGGCATTTCCAGCAGGCACCTCCTGAACTTTGGCTTTCCCAATCTTGAGAGAGCCTCATCCCAAACTTGGGACTTGGATAACCAAACCTGGTAGGACACACTGTCCTTGCTGCCAGCCTGGGTTATTCTCTCCCCCTCCCTTCCCAGGGGGTGAGGACAGCCCTGGCAGTGCTCTTACAGTGGAGATGTGTTTCTGGGTCTCCCGCACGCGCCGCAGCTCCGGCGTGTCCAGGACGAAGGCGGCTTTGCCTTGCACTTGCTTCCGGAAGCTGTCGGAGTAAAGAACCTGCCGGGGGAGGAGGGACTGGATTTACCTCTGCAGCACCAGCTTGGCCAGTCCCACATGATTTTACACATTTTTTATGAGACTGTTACAGAAGAACCATCATTTTATACAGCACAGAGTATTATGGCAGTAATTTGAAGTTTAGCTGTTTAAAAACCCCAACCTAATCCAGTTCATCACAGAAATACTGACCAGGAAATATTAAAGAATTCCCTAGGGTTCCAATATCCTTCCAAATCTCTCCCATCTGAGGGAGGATTCAGGGATGAAATGTTCTTTTCCTGTTTTCCCTCCCCCAGCAGCACTCACTGAGCTGATGTTCTCCTGGTTGCGTTTGGCTCTCTCCATCTCTGGGGTCAGTGGGGTCGGAGTTCCCTTGGCCATTTGCTCCTTGTACAGCACCTGCAGGGCACAGACACATGGACACAGCTCAGACTGGGAGGATTCCAGCTTTTCCTGGGAGTGGGGTTAATGGTCAAGCAAAATCAGCCCTGCAGAGTGGAAAAGATCCCGGGAAACAAAGCAGCTGAAAAGTTACTGGCAAAAGGTAAAAAATAAAAAAAAAATCAAAGGGAAAATAGGCAAAAATAAGGAAAACTGGGAAAATAAGGCTGAATTAGGTGGAGTTTGGCTCGGGGTGGTTATTTTGGACACAAGGGGCTTGGCTGTGCTTGCAGTACCGAGCTGATTTGTTCCTGGTTCCGCTTGACTCTTTCCATCTCCGGAGTGACCGGGCTGGGAGTGGCCTTCCCTAAACCTTCCCTGTATGCAACCTACAGACCACAAAGGACCCCAGTCAGGGCAGAACTCCACAACTGGGATGTTACTGTGTTTAGACTCCACACCAGCCGTTAGGAAAAGAGGGGGGAAAAAAAAGTCAGGAAAAAATCGTATTAACAAGTTAAATGACCAAAGAAACTCTTTAAAGTTACAGTACTTAAGAGGTGACTTTTTAGAGGCAAAAATTAGCGAGTTAAATAAAACCAGGCAGAGTTTGGTTATTCAGAAGAGCTCTAGGACATCCTCTGGTGTTAACCACTGCAGTGGGAAGAGTTTTCCTGGGAGAATACCGAGCTAATCTGCTCCTGGTTGCGTTTGACTCGCTCCATCTCGGGAGTGACCGGCGTGGGGGTCGCCTGCCCCACGTTCTCTTTGTACCACACCTGCAGGACACAGAACAGGGACCCGGGCTCTTCAACCACCCCAAAGCACCAGGCTTGGGACTCAAATTATTATTTTGTTACCAGAATTCAAAACGTCAAACGTTTAGTGCTGCCAGGAGGGGTGAGGGGCAGGGAGTGGAAAGGTGGGATTTGGGGTTAAGGGCTCTATCCAGGTGCAGGGCGGCTCCAGAGGCTCAGGAAGTACCTCTGGCCCTACAAAGCTCCTTCCAGAAATGGTTTATCTGCTTTTTTATCTATATTTGAAGCAATTCCTGATCTTTTTGGGAGGGAGGGGGAAGTTTTGTTGCCACATTGCCCCAAATAATGATGTCAGGGATGGGTGTTTTTCCTTGAAGTCAAATCCACCTGAAAATCCAATGAAAGGTGAAACATTGAACACAGAGAGAAACCTGAATATCCCTGGAAAGCCTGGGTTAGTGAAAGGTGAGGGAATTAAGTGAACTTTATGTCCCTTCCAGCCCAAACATTCCCTGATCCCCAGCACAGGATCCAAGCCCTTGAGATGGTCTGGATAGAACCCACAAATTCACAAACCAAGTTGTAAAAAAAGGCCTAAAATTCTGGATCACACAGTTAAGATCAAAGTAATTTGGGTTTAGAAGGAGCAATTAATGTGCAGAAAAAAGAAATACATCTATTTTTAATTTAAACCCAGCTCTAGGTGGGAGTTAGGCTGTTACTTGATTAAGTTGAAGCACAAAGGAAACAGAAATGTCTGGGAAGGTACCGAGCTGATGATCTCTTGATTGCGTTTGACTCTCTCCATCTCGGGGGTGATGGGGGTGGGGGTCACCTTCCCCACATTTTCCTTGTACAAAACCTACAGGAGGCAAGGGAGTATCCAAAGCTCATTAAAGAGGAAAAGAAAACCGAAAACCCACCAAAAAGCAGACCCCACAAACCGG
This sequence comes from Lanius collurio, assembly GCA_020086605.1. Classification (NCBI taxonomy): domain Eukaryota; kingdom Metazoa; phylum Chordata; class Aves; order Passeriformes; family Laniidae; genus Lanius; species Lanius collurio. The sequence continues at coordinate 1,427,967 of JACBWW010000013.1, read as the reverse complement.
CTTGGGAGTGGTTACACTGAGTTAGAGCTGTGGCACAGCAGGAGGAACTGGAGCGTTGCCATTAATGTGGGAGGCAGGGGCAGGCCATGGCTGCAATCACTGCCATCAAAGCACCGGTGGAGTGAGAAAGGGCTCCAAAAATTCAACCAGGAGAACAACATCCATCCCCAGAAGGGATTCTTTTCTAGTCCAAACCTGCCTGGGGCAGCGTTAAGGAGCAGCTGGAGCAGTTTGTGTGCGAGCGCGGGCCGGGGCTCGGGCAGGCATTTAAGGGGTTAATAAGCACAGGTTGCTGATGCTCCAGCAGGGTCAAACACTTCACTCCAACCCTCAGGAACGAGTCCTGGTGCAAGTACCGAGCTGATGATCTCCTGATTGCGTTTGACTCTCTCCATCTCGGGGGTGACGGGGGTGGGGGTGGCTTTCCCGATGTTCTCCTTATACAACACCTGCGGGCCGAGAGAAAGGAGCCAGAGAAAGCAACAGTCAAGAAACAGCTCTCCCAACACGTTCCTTTTTCCTTGGATTTAGTTTCCCAGGTGTTTTTAAAGCAGGTCCTGGGCACTGTTTTAGTAGAGAAGTAGTTTGGCAGGCTGGCTTGTACTACTGGTGATAAATGGTGTAAGTACTGCCTCAAAGAGCAAAAATCCCACCGGAGGGGCTGAGCACGGCCAGAAAATCCAATTAACTGCTTTAAAATAAATGTCAGCACTGCAGAGGAAAGGAGAGGAGCTTGAGCAGGTTTAGGATTAGAAGAGGGCATTAAAATCGCTCTTAAAACCAAGATCAACTGAATCAAGTTAACGTTTCAACCTGAGAAAGCCACGAGTGAGAAGTGAGCCCTGCTCTGCTCCAGGGCAGGGGCAGCGTTACCTGGGGACAAACCCGCTTCTGCAAATGGTTAAAAAGTGCTTGGAAAGAGTTAAAAGGATTTAACTCCGCGTTTAAAGAGTTAAAGGGAAGTGTTGCTCTTGGCAAAGTACCGAGCTGCAAATCTCCTGGTTGCGTTTGACCCTCTCCATCTCGGGGGTGACAGGAGTGGGGGTCCCTGTCCCCACGCTCTCTTTGTACAACACCTGCACAACAAGAGACCATCCAAAAGCATCAGCAACTCAAAAATCATTAAATCCAAAATTTCCTGGGGAATGGGAGCTTTCAGACCCCCACTGCAGCCTCCTGGGAAGTCACACCCTCCCTCCTCCACGGTTAAAACAACGCATCAAGAGTCTCATACACAAAAAAACCCCTCCACATATAAAGGAGAAAGGAAGTTGGAATAAGGAAACAAAACAGTTAAAAATATTTAGAACAACGTAAATATTTGTGAATAATTCCATCAGTGAAGAAGTGGGAGGTCAGTAACGTTGGAAAACACAGCGAGGAAGAGAGGATGTGCTTATCAGTTGATTACATGGAAGAAAGAGAGAAACTTTGGTGCCGTTTTAATAAAGGTTAAGGATTTGGGTTGAGTGGAGTTAAAAGGGAAAACTCCTCCTCCACACAATACCGAGCTCAGGTGCTCCTGGTTGCGTTTGACCCTCTCCAGCTCGGGAGTGACCGGGAGCGGGGTGCCCGTGCCCGGCTCCGCCCGGTACAGCACCTGCGGGACAGCGGGAGCGGCGTCAGGGCACGGAGCTGGCACGGGGAGCTGGGGATGGCACAGAGGGGGAATCCTGCTCCAAAGCACCTGCTCAGCTCCCGGACACCAAACTGAGCAATCAAAGCTGTGAGAGCAGCAAAAAAAACCCCAAACCCCAAATAAAGCGGTTGTGGTTCCTCTCCCAGCACAGCGGGTCCCACTGAGCTGCCCCAGCCAAGGTTCAGTGCTGGGGAATGGGATGGGGAAAATCGGGGGAGATGCACGGCAGGAACAACGCTGGAGGTGGGATTAAATATGGAAAATAGGGGGGGTTTAAGGGGGAAAATTCACAGCAGGANTTCCTGTCCCCAGCTCCTCCTTGTACAACACCTGTGGGGCAACAGGGCAGTCAAAAAGAGGTAAAACCAGAAAAAAAAATCTGCATTTTATGGAGGGAATTCATGGAATTTTACGCTCTCTAAATGTACTAGAAAGCAGGAAAAATTAGGGAGCATAAATCAGTTATTAATTGTGATAAATTGGAAGGAAGGGACAGCAGGGAATACACATCCAACTGCTTGGAGAGGTTGCAGTGGAGGAACAGAGTATTACAGCAAGGGAAGTCAGCAAATTTAAGAAAAAAATGTTTATAAATACAAAATAGCTTAAACTTCAGGGAAAAATTAATGCACATGAGGTAACAAATGTTAAAATCATAAGAAAAATATTTTTAAACTTAAATATGTAAAATATAGTGCCTAAAAACATAACAGCAGGAAGGGGATTTTTTTAAGTTAATTTGAGAGGATTCAAAGTTTGCAGGTGTTAAATAGCTACAAGGAACTGGGCTTTTCTGAAATGCCAAAAAGATACCGAGCTAAAGTTCTCCTGGTTGCGTTTGACCCTCTCCATCTCAGGAGTGACAGGAACTGGGGTGCCAACCCCCAGCCCCTCCTTGTACAACACCTGTGGGCAGCAGGGAGTAATAAAATAAAAATAAAATGAAATGAAATGGAAGGAAAGGAAAGGAAAGAGGAGGACAGGGAGGAGAGAGAGAAGAGAAATAATTTAATATCATGAAACTGCAAAGTGTGAAAAAAAGTTTTTCCAGCCTTGGTCAAAACCCAGCAAAAAAACCTTAATAAAAATTACCCAGGTGATGTTGCTGCCACCTCACCCAGGCCAGAGCTGCCTTAATGTCCCAATGCACCTGAAAATGCCCTGGCAAAGGGGTTTCCCTACTCCAGCTCCAGCTGGGGCAACTTTGCCTCAGAATTCCAGCCAGGCTGAGGGAGCTGTGGGGTGCCCAGGGCAGGGAAGTGCCCGTCACTGCCCCAGGGATTTCTGCCAGGGCAGAACTCCTGGTGAGATTGGGGCAGAGGGAACCCAAATGGGTCCCAAACCAAAGCAGAAACAGAGAAGGAAGTGGTGGCACGGTGCCCTCTGAGTGATGTGCCAGGAGCAGGAATTCCAGACAGGACTTCACTCCCGCAGCAGTTTCCCACCTCCACTGAATGCCCCTGATGTTCCCTCACTGCCATGACCTGGGAATGCCACCTGGGCTCCTCACAAAGGCCTTGGGGCACAGGAGAGCCCCAGCACTGCAGGGACAGGCAGAGACATCCAACCCAAACCATTCCCTGATCCCGGGACTCGGGAAGGGTGAATTTTCCATTGGCAGAGGTGAGGCTGGAGGTGCTGCAGGGGTGCCCTCTGCTCCTGAGGAGCAGGGACACCACTCCCACAATTAATACTTCCTTGGGAAGCAAAAGAAGGCCCTTTAATTAGTGAGGTTGGAATCTCCCAGCTGGAACAAGAGCATGAGTAAAACTGAGGGGAAAATGAAAACAGCCAGATCCCGACAGGGCTTTGGGGGTTTGATTAAGGAAGAGCTGCTCCAGCTCAACCAAGGATTGAAGGTTTGTGGCATGGAGGACTTAAAGGGGCTGGGATTGGGTTGGGAAGGGGAGGAGGGGGTGGTTTGTCCCTCAGTACCGAGCTAATGTGCTCCTGGTTCCGGCGCACTCGCTCCATCTCCGGCGTCACCGGCGTCGCGGTGCCGGCCCCTAAACCCTCCTTGTACCACACCTGTGAGGGACAACAGCAGTGCCACAAACCCTGCCCAGCACAGGCCAAACCCAGCAGGCCCCACCGTTTGTGGGATCCTGTTTGGCATTAGGATCACGTGGGATTCGTGGCACACTCGTTCCAGAGGCAGAGACTGAGGTGGATTGTTCTGTCAATAGGGGACTGCAGAGAGGAGATAAAGGCTCAGAGTAAAACAGACATGGGGAGAAACCCCACAGCTCCAAAGGGATGTTCTGCTGCCCAGTTTAGTTCAGGAAATGCCAGCATTATTTTCAGGCAGGTTTGTTCTTAGAAGAAAAGCACATCAAGGTGTAAATCCCCCAAAAGCACAAACAGTGGAACATCAATGAGTTAAAATCCAGGACTAAACCCCTGAGGAAGAACAGGGTTAGGATGTTATGAGCACAGGATTATAACAACAGGACTGTTGTTATAACTCCTCCAAGGTGTAAATACCGAGCTAATCTGCTCCTGGTTGCGTTTGACTCGCTCCATTTCTGGGGTCACAGGCGTGGGGGTGCCTGTGCCCAGCTCCTCCTTGTACAACACCTGTGGGACACAAGCACCAGCGGGGTGAGACCACCTTTGGAGACACCCCTGACCTGTTTACTGGGATTACAAACTAGGATTAGAGAGAAATAAGGGCACAATTCACATCACTCAGTGTCTTTATCAGCACAGTCACCAGCTCAGAGTAATTTGCCTTCATTTAAAGGACACAAATATTGTCCCAACCCAGCCCTGAGAGGGGCATTTTACTTTTTATCTTAGTTTAGGAAATAAAATAGAATTACTTTTCAGGCAGTCAGCCTTTCTTTATGGGATTAATAAACAGTTTAACCTTTTCTGGAATTGTTCAATGCACAAAGACTTCATTGTGGGCTTTATTCATTTTCATTTCTGTTTGTTTGAACTACTGCTTTACTTTGGGTTAAACCTCTAGGAAACAACCAACTGAGTATCAGCACTCATGAGGTTTAATTTAACCTGTAATGACTTGATTTTTTTAAAAACTGTATTTTTCATGAAAGCAGATACTTGTGGAATAACCCCAGCCATGTAGGAACACAACACCTGACAAATGCACTCACAGCTCTTCTTGCAAAAAGTAAAATCCTTGTACCAAAACTAACCAACAAAAAAATGTCACTGCTTGATGTCATTGAAACAAATACAGAAATAGAGCAGAGAAAGGGAAAAGAACCTATGGAAAAAGTTAAAAAAAATGAAGAATGATTTGGAAAAACAACTCAGTCGTGCAAAAGTGAGCTGTGAAACGCAGGTAAAATCTACACTTGACTGGATATGGGAAGGTTTTGTTTTCCCTTGTCACACAAAAAGGCTCCAACTGTTGTGACTTTTTCCCCCAAAGTTCTGTCTTCCTGATCCTTTCTTTCCCAGACAAACTTTAACACATAACCTGGGTAATTTTAGTTTCTAGCTCTGTGTTTGGAAATGGTCACAGAAGGAACCCAGGCAGTGACCGATGGGGTAACTCCTGTAAAACCCAGGTATTTCAGGTTCCTGCTGCTGGCCCCAGGGATTTGGGGGAGCCTCCCCCGGTGAGGGGCTGAGCAGGGCTGGGGAGGGGGCAGGGACAGGGACATTACCGAGCTGATGTGCTTCTGGGTCTCCTTGACGCGCTTCACCTCCGGCAGGTCGGGAATGGGAGTGCCCTTCCCAATGCTCTCCTTGTACTTCACCTGCAAGGACACAGGAATTGGGCAAGGGAAAAGGATGGACAGGAAAGGCTTCAGTGGTGCAGAAAGAGCTTGATCCTGACCTCGTGCAGAGGGGAAGTTTAAAGGATCTCAGGGACTTCAAGGCCTTCCCCTCACCTCCCCAAGGAACCTGTGACAAGGAACTTCAGCAGCTGAGTCACTGGGAGTGGCACTGAAAGGGGTTCATAAAACCAGGGAAATTCCTTGGAACCTGACACTATTTGGCCTTTTCCCAACCAAAGGAGAATTTGGGATGTGTGAGAATCCCTTGTATTTGGCAAGGGTGAGAATCATCTCACAACATTTCAGCAGTGACGGTGCCATTGCATTTCTGCTTTGGGTAACAACAAAAAAAGCCTTTCACAAGAACATTTTGAACATATTGAACACATTCTGCATGAACAAACTGGCTGCAGAGTTAGTGCATGAACTAAATGACATCAGCATTCAAAAAAAGCATGGAGGACATTTAGGAGCTTCAAAATAAAATGAATAGGTATAATTATTCCAATTTTAGAGTGCTGTAACCTTTTAGATAACACCAAAGTTTGCCAGGACAAAACAAACCAGAAAACCACCACCAGAAAATTCAGTGTGAGCAGAGTAAAACACTTTTTCCTGGGAGATGGTCCCACCCTGGAATCTTCATCCTGTGGGATACTCAAAACTCAACTCCTCCTAAAGCTGAGCCCCAGGGTTGGAATAGATGATTTCAACACATCCATCCCAACATAAATGGGTTTTTTCCTGTCCAAACCGTATCTGAGATGAGATCAAAATGACAGCAAGAGCTTCCTTGGTTTAGAAATGGGTTGTAAGTAAGAAATGGGATGTTAATCATTAGAGAGGTTGCTGTTAAAGTCAAAAGGATGGGCAAAAACTTTCAGAAAGTCACCCTTAACTGGCTGGGTTATTGCCAAACCACTGTTAGCAAGATGTAAAGAAAAGAAAAATATGAAGAAAAATATTATTCCAAGTTGAATTAGCAGTGGTAGAGTGAGTATCAAAAACCAATCCTTGTGTACCGAGCTGATATTATCCTGGGTTCGTTTAACTCTCTGCATCTCTGGGGTCTTTTCAATTGTAGTTCCAGTTCCAATATCTTCTTTATACAAAATCTTAACGTTTAGAATGAAGACAACAAGGTTAAGCATCCAAAACACAACATTCTTGCTCCCACACACTGAATTTGGGCACAACAGAGCAGCTGAAAGCCAGAGGGTGCACTCTGGTCACTGCCTCTCTGAAGGTGTCCAAAGTGAGCACCATTTGTGGGGAAAAAAAAGCTGATTTTTTATATTTAATGCATTTTAGGTAGAAAATTATTTCTATAATAAATCAAATTATCAAATGTATTTCAGTAGGATATTCCTGGGATAGTGGAAGGAATCCCTGCCTGAGGCAGGAGGGAAGAAGAGGAGCTTTAGGTCCCTTCCAACCATTCCATGATTCCATAATCAAAACACTTGGGGGCTAATTTTAGAATTGAAGGATATTATTTATTCTAATTTGATTTATATAAAGATTTTCCACTTTGTACTTTGCTAATGGTGCTGGAGGCAAAACACCAGAGGAGACTTGAGGCACTTTGTGGCAACAGGAACTGGGCAACGACTCAGGCACACAGAGCACAAGGAGGGACAGGGAGGGACTGGGAAGAGCACAAAGGAAAAGGGATAAAAATGAGATTAATTTAATGACAGGAGGGATTAACTCTATCACAGCTGAGCCTGTGAAAGAAGCCAATCACCCCACAAAAAACAGCAGGGAAAAGCACCTTGTAAAGCCCAGCTAAATCTACTGTATCTGTAGGAGAAGCACCAAAAATTGTAGTTTTATTGAAGATATTAAATTATTTTTTGGGCTGAGAAGTGAAGACAGAGGGGACCATACCGAGCTGAAATTCTTCTGGTTCTCCTTCACCCTCAGGATTTCTGGGGTGTCCTGTACCACTGTGACCTTTCCTTTACTGCTCTGTAGGTCTGACTGATATTGAAGCTGTGAAAAGGGAAAATGCCAAATGTTAACTTTATGCTGGATAAATTCACTCACAGATTTCTTTGGAGATAAACAAATGTATATATTTTTTAATTTTCTGTACTTACCATGCTGAAATTCTTCTGATTCTCTCGGACCCGCTGCATTTCTGGTGTGTCAGCCACAGGCACATAGTAGGGCATGTCCTTCTCTGCATCTTCCTTGTATTTTTTCTGATGGAAAAGCCCAAATGGATTAAAAACAGAAAACACAAAAGCAGCAATAAACTAACTGGAGTTATTGCTTGTTGAGTAGTGCCCATCTTTGTGGAGATGTGAGTTCTCTGTCTGATATCAACTGAGATTATGCCTCTGTGCAAGGTTTATCTCAGACAGCAGGTTATTTAGGAGTAGAAAATTAAGAAGAATCTGCTTAAAAAAGAATTAGCTTTGCAAAGCAAGAGAAATTATTGTGTCACTTGGTACAGTAGTAAAATTAATTTGATTATTGCTGTAGAATTCCAGAGCTCTGGAGAGGTTTGTTCCCTGGTGCCTCCTGAACGTTGTGAGAGGTGGTTATTTGGGTGCTCAATTAGTATTTCCTGGATTCCCACAGGAGCAGGATTAATTGCTTCACTCAAGATACCTGGCTGGAAAGGTTCTTGACCTGCTGGGCATGAATAATCTCTGGAGTATCAACAACACTGGTGTAGTTGGCTTTCTCCATTTCTGCCAATTGTTTGTATTTGATCTGTCGGGCAAAGCTCACGTTTAGGTGCCTCAATCATCTCTGCACAACAACTTGCACTGGATTTAACCAGAGAAATCTCTGTTTTTCTTTCAAAAGGGCTCAGTGAGTCGGGGGTGCCACAGACCTGGCTGGCGATGTCGGTGGCGTTCTTGGCCCTCACGAAATCCGGCGTCTCCAGGGCCAGCTCGGTCAGGCCCTTCCCACGGATCTCCAGCTCCAGGGCTTTCTTGTACTCCTTCTGCAGGGGAACAGAGCCAGGGCTCCAGCAAGGGGGCCACAGCCCCAGCAGCCTCAGAGTCACAGCCCCAGACCAGGAACTGTGCCAGCCCCAGACTGGGAACAGTGACAGTCCCAAACCAGGAACTGTGCCAATCCCAAACCAGAAACAGTGACAGTCCCAAACCAGGAATGGTGCCAGTCCCAAACCAGGAGCTGTGCCAGTCCCAGACCAGGAACTGTGCCAGTCCCAGACCAGGAACTGTGCCAGTCCCAAACCAGGAACTGTGCTAACCCCAGACCAGGAACTGTGCCAGTCCCAAACCAGGAACTGAGCCAATCCCAAACCAGGATCTGTGTCAGCCCCAAACCAGGAACTGTGACAGCCCCAAAGCAAGAACAGTGCCAGTCCCAAAGCAAGAACTGTGCCAGTCCCAGACCAGGAACTGTGCCAGTCCCAGACCAGGAACTGTGCCAGTCCCAGACCAGGAACAGTGGCAGTCCCAAACCAGGAACAGTGCCAGTCCCAAACCAAGAACTGTGCCAGTCCCAAACCAGGAACTGTGCCAGTCCCAAACCAGGAACTGTGCCAGTCCCAAACCAGGAACTGTGACAGTCCCAAACCAGGAACTGTGACAGTCCCAAACCAGGAACTGTGACAGTCCCAAACCAGGAACTGTGACAGTCCCAAACCAGGAACTGTGACAGTCCCAAACCAGGAACTGTGACAGTCCCAAACCAGGAACTGTGCCAGTCCCAAACCAGGAACTGTGCCAGTCCCAAGGCAGGAATACTGCCAATCCCAAACCAGAAATATGGCCAATCCCAAGCCAGGAGTACCTCTATTATCAACTCATAATTTTGCACTCAAATGATATCATTTCAGATTATTTCAGTGTATACTTCATGATTTAAATCTTGCTTTAGACTCTTGACTAATTAACTAATGAGTCTCCTGAGTGACTGTTGATCCCAGCTCCTGCTTTCCAGCTGAATTCCTGACAGTGACTGTGAACACAGGAAAGGGCTCACTTCAGAGCCCAGTTTGACCCTCAGCCCCTCATCCATGCCCTTTTCTTCCCTCTACTCAAGAGTTTCTAGGGAATGATGAAGTTCCCACCAGTGGAAGGGCAGGGCTGGATGGGATAATTGGAAAGGAATTCCTGCCTGGGAGGGGCTGGAATGGAATTCCCACAGAAGCTGTGGCTGCCCCTGGATGTGTCCCAGGCCAGGTCTGGGCTTGGAGCAGCCTGGGACAGTGGGAGGTGTCCCTGCCCTGGCAGCTGGAGGCTGGTCCAGCCACCCAGGCTCTCCCATACCTCGTTGAGGATTTGAGTGGCATTCTTGGCTCTCAGCATGTCTGGAGTCTCCTCCAAGGCTGTCAGTCCTTTGCCTTTGACTCCTTCCTCCAGATCCTTCCTGTACTCTTTCTGCAGGAGAAAGAGAAGGAAAAACACTGCAAAGCCAGACCAGAGGGAGTTTTGCACTTTACCTACTTTGTTACAAAAAAATTAAAGAAAATTAAAGAAAAAAGAATTCCAAAAGCTCCAAAAGAAAAAAAAAAAAAAAAAAAAGAAAAGAAAGAAATTTGGAAAACAAGAAAGAATATTGTAGAGGGTTATAGAAGAACTTCCAACAGAAGATAGGGATTATTGTGGAAGATAAATTGCCAAGGCACACACATATGGATGAGTTAGGCTGAGGGAAGTGAGAGAGGGGCAGGACATGGGAATACAGTTAAGGACGAGGAAGAAATGTCCATGGCAAATTAGCTCACAGCACAAAATCCAAGTAAACGTGCTCAGTGTGCATGGGGAGGAGAGTGGGGAAGAAGAATTGGTGCTGGTAATGCTGGAAGTGCTGAGGGAGGCAGAGGAAAGAAGCCCAGAGGAGCTGGTACCTCGCTCGCTATTTTGGTGGCGTATTTGACATGTAAGAGGGATGGTGTGACCTCCAGGCCAGTGAGGTTCCTGCCCTTCATGGACTCTTCAAAGTCCTTCTTATATTCTTTCTAATGAGAGCAAGAAGAAAAAAAGCAAACCAGCAAATATTTATTACAATATTTTCATTATGTGTAAAGCTGGAGGGACTCAACGCTGCTGGGTACAGCTGATGCTAAATGGGATCCTAAACCCTGTTCCCACTAAAACCTGGGAAGCAGCTCCATGGAAATAGGACCTGATCCTGCCTCTGGTTTTTATTTTTCTACTCATTTGTCTATGCAGAACAAACAGCCAAAGGTACCACAAGGACTAACGGCCTTACACAGCTGCTTTGCAGCCTTCATCTGGGCCAGAACAGGATTAAACTCCAAATAAACCAAAAAAACTGCTCAAGAAAAGAGAATGACAGGTCAGGGGAGAACCTGTGACAGCAGAGACATGCAGGGAATAAAAGAGTTTCTCAAAAATGGAGTTTTGAGGTGAAAAAAAAAAAAGAAGCAGGACTTTCTCTGTCCTGTGATACCACACAAACACTGTCATGTGGTAAAAGTTTAAGTGAAATGAGTTTTGTACCACATTTCTTACTCAAACACTTGTTTAGGTTTCATTCACCCACAGCTGATAAAAATTACTGATAAACTCATTTCTTGACAGGAAGGTGTCATGAATGTTCAATGTAGCATTTAACAACCATCATAAAGAAATATAATCTATTTTTTCAGTCTATCAGCATGCACAAGGTGCAAGCAGAATTGCCTGTTAAATCCCTAACACAGTTTAAGTATAAAAAAAGACATTTTCAAGCTTTTCAGCCTTTCAGTACTGATTTTACCTCGCTCTGCATGAGCTGAGACTCCTTTGCAGTCAGGTATGTGGGAGTTTCAAAGTCCAACATGGGTTTTCCTTTTTCCTTCTCATACTTTTCTCTGTATTTCACCTGAGAAGAAAAGATAAAGAGTCAGCCTCCTAAATAATCAAAGACCTAATTAATTGAGCAGTATGTGCCTACTATCAACAGTTCTGTGGTAAAAGTTAATGTCTAATAGGGTTTACCTTCCTGAAATTTGTATTATTGACCAGAAAATGTAAAATGTTTGGTCCAGGAAGTAAAATGACCAGAAAGATGAAGAGATTCCTGCTTCAAGTTCTATTATCCAGATTTTCAGAGTGCTGAATTAGGTAATGCTGTGGCTGTGGCCAAGTCAGAGCCTGATTCCAAACTGGAGCAGCAAGGACTGAGTTAAAATTTAATTACAACCTCATTAACAACAACCTGATTAACAACCATTTCCTTACAGTCCTTTTCTGTGTGACCTTTTTGCCTTTCAATGAAGATCCCTGGAAGAGTCCAAGGCCAGGTTGGAGCAACCTGGGATGGTGGGAGGTGTCCCTGCCCATGGCAGAGGTGGGACTGGATAATCCTTAATGTCCCCAAACCCTTCTGAATTCGGTGCCAACCTCCAGAACAATCAGCTGAGTCCCTTGGTGTTGTAACCACAATTTGTCTCTTGCATAGAGCCAATAAACACTTGGAAAAGAGAGGATCAGAATCTAAATCACATTATAAGTTTCACTGGAGGGATTCACTGTTTTGTTCCAGAGGGAGAAACTCCAGGACTGTTTAAAAGCAGCAGGAGGTGCTGTTTTGGATAAAACCATTTTGGATGCAGGAAAGCACAGCAGAGCTCTCCTCTGGATCACTGGAATGGATGAGGCAGTTGGAAATCCACTGTCAGCAACAACCCTAATTCCTTCACTTCCCAGTTTCTGTGATTTCCAGGTTGTTTTTTCTCTAGACAAAAATCCCCCTGATAGATGTATTACCCTGTGTGAAAAGATCCTTGTACAGCACAGGTGAGCAACAGGGATTGACTCTGGAATGAAGGAGTCCCACAGAGATTTTATCTGTGAATTTTGTGTGTTCTGAACTTGGAAATGTGCAGGTGTTTCTGCCTGGATCCTTTCCCAGGTGTGCAGTGTTGGTGGGGCACAGAGGCCCAGGGACTGGCACAGCCTGGAGGATCTACTGGGAGGATTTTGACAGAATTTGGTGCTCAGTGAGTTGGGATAATGACAAACACACGTCCAACTTACGTGGCTTTGGAGTTCTGAGGCCTCCCTGAAGTGAACCTGCTCAAGATTATCTGGCACCACATGGTAGTGACCCTTACTCTTCTCATATTGCTTCTTGTACTGGTACTGAAGGGAAGGTGTCAAAAATCATCTCAATCAAAAAAAAAAATCCCTCAGCAAATTTACTTCTTAGGTCCAATCAAAGCAACACTTCAACGGAACATCAAAGAGAAATTAGAAATGCAAGAAGTAAAACAAAAACCAAGAAGTTTAGAACTGATATTGGGGGTTAAAGACATGGGGGAATAGTTATGTTTTTTATGGTCATTTGGACTGCAAGAAAGGTTTTGTAAAAACCAGGATTAAAAGAAGAAAAAAGAAAGAGAGAAAACACAGTGGGTAATGAAAAGGCTGTACCAGGCAATAAAGGGTTTTGCCTTTTCTCCTTATCAATTATTTTGTTAGGCATAATTATGTGGTTTTACAATGGGGGAGTGTTAAACACAAAATAAAAAAAAAAAACAGATAAAAATAAAAAGATTAAATATAGTAATCAGTAAAGAAAAAAGGAAAAAATTAAAAAAATATTTGTTAATGCAGTGCAATCAGTTAAAATATGATCAAGAACCAATCCAGTAAAAATGATCAGGATTTAAAATATTAGCAGTTGTACAGCTGATGAAGATTTCCCTCCCCAGAGCACAAAGGTGGGGTTAAGGAGGAACCATTAGGAAATGGAGGAAGAGATCACTACCAGGTGATGCCCCTGAAGGGAGCACAGGGAGCAGCTGTTACAGGAGGAGTTAGCAGAGAATTCCCAAGGGAATTCCCACCCCTGGGAGCTGTGGGGTCACCCAGAGCTTACAGCACTGGCCAGCTGGCTCGTGCTCAGCACGTGGTTCATGAGCAGCGACTCCTTCATGTCCGTGACGGGCTTGTGCAGCTTCTTCAGGTCTGCCTTGTACTTCACCTGTGGGGCCAAACTCCATCAGGGGCCAAACTCCATCAGGGGCCAAACTCCATCAGGGGCCCAACTCCATCAGGAGAGGGCCCTGCAGCTCCAGCCTGGGCTGGGGGAGCCTTTGGGAGGCCTTTGGGAAGGCAGGTTGGGATCCCCCCCAGGAAAAGTGAACGCACCTCGCTGGCCATGTTGTGGGCGTCCTTCAGGGTCTTGTAGATTTTGGCCTCCTTCAGGTCATACTTTGGCTTTTTACCCATCTCTTTGGCAAAGTTCTCCTTGTATTTCACCTAAACAGAGAACACCCAGGTGGCACAGCTGCTGTGCAGGACTCACCTGTTTGGCTGCAGCACCCTTGGGAGAAGAACAGAAGTGCAGGAACTCAAAGGTGTCCACTGGAATAAAGAGTATTTAAAAAAGGACCTGACAAGGAAAGAAAATCTACATCTGTTTGATGTTTACACGATACCACTGGTGATTTTTCTTCCTGTGCACAGGTTACATCTCCTCACCGTAAAAATAACAGAGCTAAGAGAATTGTGTGGCCAAAATTCCGACCCTCAGAGGTGAAGAATTTTTCCCTTGATGGGAACAGTCCATTGATTTAAGATGTTTCATAAAGAGATAAAAACAGTGACAAGTATGATAAGAGTAAAATACAGGAAAATTATATATATACAATTATACATAATGTCATGTATATTATATATAACATTAATATATAATCTATTATATAAAATATAACATAAGAGCATATGAAAGAGTGTTTAAAAGAAATTTTTACACACTTGTTGGAGAAATAAGAGCTTTAAAAACCTCAAAGAGCACTGAAGATATCAATACATTGTTATGCACACAGTGTGTTCTGACTGGATTAGAGATAAAGGACATTAATGATCACAAACAGAACAGTGACACAATTAATTACTAATGATAAATAATTAGTTAGATTCTGAAAGACATTTAGTGACACTTCCAGACCACATCAGCTTCAGCCAGGTAAAACATAGCAGTGTGAGCCATCAGAATCCAGCAGATCCAGGCTGGAGGCACAGAAATGTTGAAAGGAATGAGAATTTTTAAAATCAGAAAGATTTGCTGGGAGATCCATGACAAATTAAAAGCAAGCAAACCAGACAGACAAAATCCAACTAAAAACTCAACTGGATGAACAAAGTGGACGTGATGCTTTACAAAGTTTATGAGAAGAGGTGTCCAAGAAAAAACCCAACAGTTAAAGATGATGCCAACCATTCTTTGCTCCCTCAGGGCCCCTCCAGCAGCTCATTTTCTCTCAGAACCAAAATCATCTCAGCAAAGAATGTTTAAAAGACTCAGAGTGGCAAAAGAATGGAAAACCAGGATCTCATCACTGATGGGAATAAACAGAATTTCTTCTTTTTCCTGTAGATCAATTTAAGAATCTTTAGTTCTCCTGAGGAGACCCTTGGTTTTCCTGCAGACACATCCAAACATTCAAACACTGCAGCAGACACAGCCAGATGTGGAAAAACCAAAATCCTCCTTTTTTTCACTTGGAAATAGATGTGTAAAACTGAAATGGCACAGACCTGTCTGGTGCCACCTCCAAGTGGGCAATCCAGGCTCTGGTTTTCTGTTTTCCAAAGGCTTTGGTGTGGGAAGAAGTGTGAGAATCAAGGAGCCCTCAAACCAGTCCAGGCTGCCCTTCTCAGTGGGACTGACTCAGTCATAGTCTGCTCTTCCATTATGGGATTCCAGCCAATAAAATAGTTCCATTAAAGTTTAAATGAAGTTTTAATAGAATAGTTTGAAGAGTAAAAATGAAATTCTGGTGGCTGTTCACTGAGAATTACCAGCACCATTGCTCAGGCTGGTTGTACACCTATATTTACACGTATATTTTCAGTGGTTTTTTTGCATTTTTAGACAATAACAGCTCAAATTTGAAGGGTTTGGGGTGAAAAAGGTGAGTTTTCACATTATGTGAGTGCACTAGAAACTTCCATTAAAAAACCTGGAAGCTCCAAAACCATGATGAAGGGCAGAACAACATTTCAAGCTTTACTCGGTGCTGCAGAATTGCAAGATAATTATGCAAGCAAGAGACAGATGCACAATAATGGCATTAATGTCACTTAATTAAAATTCTCTTACATGACTACTTAGCATATTTGCTTTCTTAAAGGTTCTCATCCAGGGGGTGTCATAGGAAGCAGCTCCATGGCCTCTCATGTGTTGTTTGAGGTACTCTGCCTACAACCAGCAGCAAGAAAGGAAGGTCAGAAAGGCAGAAATCCAGAATTCAAACATGAAGGGGTGACAAAGAACCAGGAGGGATTGAGGTCCTGGCACAAGATCCTTTTAAAGACATAAAGTAGAAAGGAAGTGGCTGAAAGAAACTGAGTGTCTGTTCAAAGGGTGGAAAATAAGTCAGGTAAAGGCTGGCTCTGGTAAAGCCAGTACTAAAAGGGCTAAAAAGGAACAGGACAAACACTTCAGCATTTAAAAGATCTTGTCACAACATCATTTTAAGAAGATTTTGTACCTCCACTAATGACACTAGAAAAGTTTAACAAAGAAATACCTTGTACTGGTATTTAATTTTTATTTTAACACCTTCCTTTCCCTTTTTCCCTACTCTGGCAATAATTTCAGTTATTACAGTGACATTTTAAGTTAATTTTATTTTTCATTTCTCTCATTGCTTTGAAGTTTCACCAGCTTTCCTTTCTGCCCTTACCTGGCTGGTCAGTTTGGACACCTCCTTGGCCAGCTCAATGTCTGGACGTCCCAGCATGGTCACACCCACACCTGCTGCTCCACGCTTCTTATACTCAATCTAATAAAAGAAATAAATCCTTCAGCAGGGATGAAATCCTCTTTTCATTATTCTACTGGATTTTGTCGTGAAATTAATATTAAAGGATTATCCAGAGGACTTGAAAACACTCACATTGCTGATTAACTTGGCAGCCTGAGTTGCTTTCTTAATATCTGGGCGATCTGCTATAGGTGTGTAGTGGAGCTTGGACTTGGCATCCTTCTTGTATTCAATCTAATCCACAGAAAAAGGCAGAGGAAAGAAAATTAACGAGGTTTATTCATGGGGAATACACCAATAAAGGACACAGCAATGTTGCTGAGAAAGTGCATGGGTTTGTTTTGGAAATAAATTCCCAAGAAAAGGATCTGGGAATCTGGTTTTGCAAGTTGTCTACAAGTGAAGAAATAAATGGGGGAAATTCTGTCTGTGCCTGAAGGGATGAAAAAAATTATTAGATGAGATTTGCACCAGATTACTCAAAATCCTACCATAGGATTGAAGCACAAATCCTTTATTTTAATGCATTTTTGTATTTGTAAATACCTGTACCTTCATCTTTCAAAATTACACCTGAACATGGAGGCTGGGAGTAAATTCAGAAATCCATAAACTTGAGTTTTTCCAGCTGAATTTGCTTACACAGCCTATGAAATTATTGGAAAAAGAAGGCAAACTCACTGTACTCTGGTTCTTAGCAACTTCCATGGCATGTTTCACCTCAGGAGGCTCCAGCATGACAGAATAATTGGATTTGCCTTTCTCCTTCACAAACTTCTTTTTGTAGTTTGTCTGTCAAAAGCAGAAAGGGCCACGTGTGAGTTTTCAGTGGCACATGCAGGGAAATGCTACAGAAATTTGGGGAAAGCTCCCTGAGGCTGCTGTAGCACCTCATTCCCAAAAGTTGCTTTTGGAGTTGAGGTTACCCAAGCTGATTTTTGGAGAGGATGGGCTGGGTCTGAACTCACCTCACTGACGTTCTTGGTCACCTCCTTCACATGGGCCGTGTCCCTGGTCTCGGGCAGGGTTGTGAAGGAGCCGTGGGGCAGCTGCTTCTTGCTCTGCTCTTTGTACTTGTTCTGCAAGCCCAGGGAAAAGCAGGTAAAACCCAGCAGTCCAAGGATGGGATGACATGAAAGGAGTCAATAATGGCAGGTGTTTTACCTCAGACACCAGGGAGCTGACACTCTTAGCCAGCAGGATCTGAGGGGTGTCTGGCACAACGTGGTAGGTCCCTCGGGCTTTGTTGTGCTTCTCTTTGTATTTGATCTAGCAGGAAGGAAAGATCTGTGTTTAAATAATGAGCATTTTGTCTTCTGACAGATTAAAAAATAAATATTACAGTTGTGCTTGGTTTTTAGTGCAAAGTTTTGCAGAAAATCCCATATTTTGACATTTTACAGCCTAGTCCATACATTCCATGGCTCTCACTTGGAATGTTTTAATATACTCAATATTAACATGTTGTAAGTAATTATTAAAGATACTTTGTGTTATTATTAATGATCTTTTGTGTTGTTATTGAAGATACTTTGTGCTATTCCCAATTTATACCTGCAGTGAGTTTTGGTGGTTTTCTCCAGATATTTCCATTTCAATACCAGGAATGCAGAGATGCACCTGGGTGTAAGATCTAGGGGTGTCCAGGCAATGTTAACTTTGAAAAATAATTTAATCCATGAATTGTGGCATTTACAAGATCAAACTAATTCAAATTTATTCAGTCAATTTGTTAATTAAATAAATCAATTCAAATAATGAAGTGAGACTGAGAACATCTGTTCAAAGCTTTGTGGTTTGTCCCATTGTATTTCCAGTGCAACAGTTAAGTAGTGAGTAAAGTGGTAGTAGAGAACTTGGAGAGGAAGGGTGAGTTGAGTACTTACATCACTGGCCAGGATGGCATTATTTAGGGCCAACACTGTGTTTTTATCATCTGTGACAGAGAGTTTGCACCCCTTGAGGAATTCCCTGTCCAGTTTGTATTCGTACTGCAGGAAGTAAAAATAAAAGATAAGGTAAGAGAGTCTCAGATCATCTCCAATTTTTTAAAAATTCTGAACAAGGGAGATGAGAAAAGGGAATATTCAGTGTATTCTGATTTTCTTACATCACTCTGCTGCAGAGAGGACTTGGCTGCTTGGACAAAGTCAGGCCTGTCAGCGATCAGGTGCCAGTGAGCCTTGGCTGCCTCGTATTTCTTCTTATAATCCAGCTGTTCACAGGGAAAACCAAACAGAAAGAGCTCACTGCAGGTTGGGGACTTTGCACACAACCTACAGAGGCCAATTCTCTGTGGGTCTGGGAGAAGAGGTGAGAAAATGCAGCTACAGCAGATTAGGGCTTTCCTCGGGGTCAGGCACAGTCTGATCACTGCAGCTTTTCCACTGCTGGGTGGGGAGAGGAAAGTGGAGGTGGAGAAGGGAAAATGGAGGTGGAGAAAGGAAAATGAAGGTGGAGAGAGGAAAATGGAGGTGGAGAAAGGAAAATGGAGGTGGGGAAAGGAAAATGGAGGTGGGGAAAGGAAAATGGAGGTGGGGAAAGGAAAATGGAGGTGGAGAAAGGAAAATGAATGTGGAGAGAGGAAAATGAAGGTGGAGAAAGGAAAGTGAAGGTGGAGAAAGGAAAGTGAAGGTGGAGAAAGGAAAATTAAGGTGGAGAGAGGAAAGTGAAGGACTGAAATGATGTCCTGACTTTGGAGAAGGGGAGAACTTTAAGATCCTTCCTACTGAAATGGGTCACCAATAACAGAAAACACAGGACAGCTTCCCATAAAGCTCTTGCTTTGTCTCCATGAGCATCATTCCAGGGAATTTCTGGGAGAGCTGTGACTCTGCCAGGAAAACAGAGGACAGTGGGAAGAACAGGATGTGTGACATACAAGGATCTCAAGGACAACTTGTCAGAGTGAGCACCTTAGTATGAAATAAATTAAAATACACTTTATTCCAGCAGCGTAAAGATTAGAAATGATGCCCAAAAAATTCAGTGGAACTGGAAATAATTTCTTGTGGCTTCCACTGCCAGTTCTCAACACCCTCCAGAATAAAATTAAAACATGAACAGGACAGAACTCACGTTGCTGTTCAGTTTGTAGGCATGTCTGGGAGTTTTAATGTGAACTGAATCTGCCACGACGTTGCAGTGAGATTTACTCTTCTCATACATTTCTTTGTATTTCAGCTAAAGAAAGGCAAAGATGTAAAAAGGTTAACAAAGATCACCTCAGCATCAACAAGGAAAACATCAAAACATGAAAAACTTAATTAAAATTGCTCCTGTCTGGATAAAAACAGGAGAAAATGATTGGAGGTGGCACTCAGGGCTCCAGGCTGGTGACAAGGTGGGGATTGGGCACAGGTTGGATTTGATGGTCTTGGAGGGCTTTCCCAGCCTCAAAAATTCTGGGATTCCATGAAAAATAAATTCTATTGATGCAACTTGATATCAAGCACCTGCCTGGAGGAGGGTCCTCTCCAGCAGCACTTCTCTTTAAACAGAAAATGTGAGTTTTAACTCACCATGAGGCACAGACTAAGGTATAACAGGATCTACTCATGAGCAGTAATTCTGTTTCTAGATTTTTTCAGCTAAAAGAAATCTTGGAAAGAAACTTATTTTCTGGCAGTTACACTAACTGAAAACTCCTTCAGAGAATCTCAGCATTCAGTTTGGAACTTAAAAAATTTCCTTCAATTCACATCTCTTTCTCTCAATGATCCTCTTTAGTGGCTGGATAAAATGGTTATTTTTAATTACTGGATTTACTAATTAGGTAGAAATTTATAGAGCATCTGAATGTCATTCAGGCTACTTATTCTGCCACTACCAGACTGAGTTTCAGAAGTGTTAGTACTCTCATTTTATTTATGGATACCTAAGGAACAACAATACAAAGGACAGAGAGAAAGGGTGGGAGAAGGAATTAGGACCAGGACTCCTAAATCCTATATTATTCTATCTACTCCCTCTTCCTTTCTCTCTCCTTTTTACTCTTCTGTTGCCCCATAAACAAAACATAATTTAGATCAGAATATTTACCTTACCTATTTACAATATCTATACAAGAAATTAATAAACACAGCAATGCATTAAATATTTCATTCAATCCTCAAAAAAAAAAGAGGATTCTTCTAGAAGAAGAAAACCCAGAAAAAACCTCTCCAAATTAATGAATTAGATATCAGTTCCAGCTCATGGCTTTTATTCCCAGTGAGGGGTGGTTTGCCCCAGTAAAAAAATGTTCCAAGAGCTCCAGAAGAAAATTTTGTTAAAAACTCCCTGAAAAACTGTGGGTTTTGAAAAAGCACTGAATGCAGATACAATTTTACAGCCCAGCATGGTCTAAGTAGGTGATGATTTTCACTGACAGTGTTACACAGGAGTTAAAAACATTGGAATTAATACCACATCGAGTTAAAGAGTGAATTTTGTGTGGTTTTGGTGCCCCAGAGGATTTACTCACGTCACTGATCCTGTCCTTGACCTTGCGCACGTGCAGCAGCATCGGCGTGTCCTGGATGGTGGTGTAACCCTTGGGCTTGGCTTTGTTGTATTCCAACTTGTAAATGATCTGAAGGGACACATTTGGGGTTGGATTATTTTGTGGAATCCTTGGTGTCAGCTGGAAATTCCCTGGGGGGGATTATCCCACTCCAAAGGAGCCCCACTTACGTCACTGATCTGTTTGTTGACCTTGGTGGTCCGTAAATATTCTGGAGTATCCAGAACTGTGGTGTATTTGTCTTTCTTCTTCTCATAGTCCTTCTTGTACTGAATCTGGGGATGGGGGAAGGCTCCAAGTTAATCACACAGAGCAGGACAAAAGCTCACCCAGAGGTGTGATTATACCCACAGATAAAATTGCAAAACCCTCCCCCAAAGCCAAAGAAAGCAGAGCATGCACCAGGAGCTGAATTGCAAATTCCTTCCTTGCCTAAGAGGCTGCCTATTTGTTTATCTGATTAATTTTATGGTTATTTCAAGCTAAAATCTCCAGGATTGAGCTAAAAAAAAAAAAATCAATCTTGGCAGAGCAGTGACTTTTAACTTTCACAATGGACAGTATCTCATTTTTAAATATTTAGCATATTGAGTTGAAACTTGGACTTGGTGACCTTGGATGTCTTTTCAAACCTTAATGATTCTGTGATCAGAATGGAAAGAAATATAAATAATCTTGCACAGCAGAAGACAAAAACATTACCAGATATATCACAATGCCAGGATATTCTAAAGGCTTTGGCAGCAGGATTTGTGCTTGGTAATGATTTTCTTAAAGATCACCTTGCCCTGCTCAGGTTCCCAAACCTGTTTTCACAGAGTTCAGTGAGAACAGGCTGTTCCCCAAGAATGGGAATTTGTTTTAGGCAGCCTGAAGGCAGCAGGAAAAGGTTAGAACACATTTTCTCCAAATGAGTTTTCATGCTCTACCCTTTATCAGAAAATAAAACCATGCATTTGAAAGAGGGCTGTGACAGACAAAATATGAAAAATGATAAACAAATAATCGATGATAACACAAAGAGAACTCGGGGGGACATACATGCCAGACATTTCTTTTTTTGAATTCAAACATACACAAAGTTACCTGCAAGGAGTTTTAAAAAAAAAATAGAAATCCACAGAAAAATGGAAGAGAAATGTCTGAAAGGCCTTCAGTAATTTATTACTGAAGAATGCCACTATTGGCACAGGCAATAACAAAGAATTACAATTCCCTCTCACAGAATTGTTTCCTCCTGTTGCATTTCCAGTGCACCATTTATGTGCCACTTCCTGATGAGGAATCCTTTTTTCCCACTGCCAAGGGTGAGGTTACTGCCAGCAGCTGTGATTTCAGAGCAGAAATAACTGCTCTGTGTCTGACACCATTCTGGGCAGACTGGGAGAGAGATGTTGGAATCTCCTTGTCAAATCCATCCTGTTCTTTCTGAATTAAGGAACTGGGGTTATGGAAAGGTGGCCAGGCCAAGAAATGGTGTCAGAATGAGGACTGGGTTAGGGAAATTCCAGGAAGAGCTAACATCCAATATCTGAAATGTATGGGAACTTGCTGCTCTATACAAATATGTGAAATGAATACCAATTTTTTTATAATGAAAGGAGAAAATGGGGTCAAGCTCAGCCTGAGCTGAGTGACATCCACCTGACAGCAAATACTGTTTCAGATATTCTGTTTTATTTTATCACAGCCAGCATTAAGCACAGTGAGGAAGCTTTGGGGTCTGAACCCCATGGAAATTTAGGGAGCAGTAAATATGACAAGTCCAAGCAGCTGAAGGGGGTATCTAAGGTGTCCTAGAGCGGCAGCTCTGCAGATTACCTGGCTCCACAGGTATGTGTTGTAGAGTGCTGTCAGCATATCTGGCCTCAGAATTTCATTGCATCCGTGCTGCAGGAGCATCTTGGCAAAGGATTTATAGCTTTTCTGTCCATGCAAATGGCAACCAAGGACAAGAGAGACCCATGAACAACATGAAAACAATGACACAGCTCTAGATCCCAGGCACTTGGAGAGTGGAGAGATTTAGGCAAGGTGCTGTATGTACTCATCCACATGTGCATACAATTTACATCTGAATAATTAGCACTGTCAAGAGTCTATATTAAAAAATTTGCCTACACTCATATTAGAGAAATTATTAATTTTTGGGGGGAGATGAAGGTAAGTGAGAGATTAAGGCAAATATGTCCCTGTTGCTTTATCTAGAATTGATTTGAAAAGAGAGGTCATAAAAAATAAATGCTTGATTCTGCATTTCTTAAAACCTCTCCAGTGGCTTCAAGAGGGGTTGGATTCTTGATGTCCATTGATGCACAACCAGGAAAGTACATACAGGACAGAGGGACAGAGCAGCTCACACAAAAAGGGACTCCTTTTTGGGTGGCAGGATGGAGACTGTGAGAGAGTGGAGAGACAGCACAGTATCCCAGGGCTGTGATACTGCTGGGTGTGAACACAGAGCTCTCAGAGGGCTCCTGGGCTGCTCCAGGGGCTCCCACAGTACCTGACTGCTCAGAGTGCTGCCCCACTTGGCCAGCAGAGTCCTGGGCTCATCCACAACAAGGCTGTACCTATCTTTGAGCTTCTCATAGGCAGCTTTATATAATTTCTGCTCAGAATGGTATAATACAGTGTAACAAGAGAGAGTTAAGATACAGAGAGATAGATCACTGTTATCACCTCGATACAGGCTGGGGGTGATGTCCAAAAGAGAAAAAATACGTTAAAAATTGAATGGAAGGGGGAAAGGAGAGGGAAAAGGAAAGAGAAAAGTAAAGGGAAGGGAAGGGAAAGGGAGAAGGGAGAAGGGAGAAGGGAGAAGGGAGAAGGGAGAAGGGAGAAGGGAGAAGG
>JACBWW010000013.1:1391187-1404406 GCA_020086605.1 Lanius collurio | reverse complement strand
AAAAAGGGAAAAAGGGAAAAAGGGAAAAAGGGAAAAAGGGAAAAAGAAAGGGAAAAGGAAAGGGAATATTTCCAAATGGTAAATACATTTCTAAATTGCCTCTGGAAAGCCTACAATTTAAGGATGTCTACATTCCATCCCTTCAATAAGCAATTTTATGATTTATTTTCTTCATGAAAAGTAACTGCAGAAGCAACTCTGTATTGTGGATTCCTGAGTTGAGGCCAAAGAGAACACAATGAGATGTTATTAAAACATCACTTATATAACAAAAGATGTTTAGGGAAGTTCTTTCAATGTGTGGAGCCTCCTCTGGTAAAATTTTACCCATTTATGTTTCTGATATTATTTTTTCCTTATTTGCTCTATGAACAATAAAAATACTGAACAACTTTCATAAAAATTCTGGTATTTGTTGTGAAAGAGTTTTCTCTGCCTAAAACAGGTAATTCAGTAATAAACTTACTGACAGGAAATGATACAACATAATGGCTGGTGAAAAAGAAGGAAATACCAAGATATAAATCTAAACATCTGCTTCTTTGCTGAAAAGCATCAGTTTTGATGTGCTTTTTCAACTCTAAGCTGATGGGAGTCACCCTGAACATGGTGTTTTCCATGGAATTTGTCCTGGGGCTGTAGAACAGCAATCCTACAGGGCTGATTTGATTTTTAAACCCACAGGTGTTCATTAACCCCTTCAATATTAGGTTGTGTAAATTGTTTTTTTAGCACTACAGGAGAAAAACAAGAAAAAGTTGAGCAGTAGAGTAGAAAAATTCCTGAAAAATCACTGAAATTAAACGAGCTGTGGTAACTTCAGACACAAAACTGTCTTCCTAGTACAAATAAAGATTTTGTCAACATTTCAGGAAAGCAATTGGGATTCTCTCTACACCTTTTTCAGATGGAAACCAACACTCAGTGTTACCCCACCAGCAGCATTATTTAAGTCAGCAAAGGGAAAGCTCCTTTGCCATGAAAAATTAATGAACAGGGGCAGGGATTTCACTTTCTAGGCTCTGCAAACCTGTTCTGTCCTAAAAAACAACCACCTTGTCTTTCATGACTTCAGTCTGATCTTAAGGCACCTTTAAGCCTGAACATAAGGAGGGACAACCTTCAACTCTGTATTTACTCACAGACTAACTACTTAAGCCTGAGATGACAGAAGCCTTTACTTACCCCATCCATCAGCTGAGTTGCATATCTAAAATGCTCATTGATTGGAGAGTCAGCCACGTACTTGAACTGGGATTTGGTCTTCTCAAAATCCTCCTTGTACTTACACTGGAGCAAAAGAAAATCAAACCCAAACCCCAGCCCATGTTAATCCAAAGAAGGGTAAGACAATGAAAAATGTGATTTTAGAGGCAACCTGTGGCAAAATCCCAGGGGAATTATTACATTTGTGAGGTTAACTTTTCTAACAACAAACTGTTGTATATGTACAGCAAATGTCAAAAGCCATTCAGCAACACTTCAGTGTTTTCACTCACCCCACTATAGAGCACTTTATTCTTCTCTGCCAGGACAAAACTTGGAGTGTCCCACACATAGCAGCCAATGCCTTTGAGCCATGCCAGGTCTTCCTTGTATTTAACCTTTAGAAAAGAAGTAAAAAGACTCAGTTTTAAGCAGATAAGCAGTGCTGAAATGAACCTCAACATAAGGTGTGGCAAACAGAGTTGCATCCAATGGAAAACAAATTAGTTTCTCATATTTTTTGGATGGACTCAGTTTATTCACACACACCTCATCTAACATTAGCTATTGGAGTTCCTGTGTGAATTAAAAATAATCTGGTACAGTTAAGGGGTATTTGTGTATGACCAGCACTGTGCAATTAAAGGTCATCACAGGGTTAAACAAACCTAAGCAAATACAACTGAAATTAATTAAGATTATTTGTTAATTTGACAGGGGATGTGCTGCAATTTTAGCCATCAGATTCTCTCTGTCAGTTCCCAGATCTGCCAGGGCAGAGCGTAAATCACTGAAAAATGTCACCTCCTTTCTCTTGGTTGAGAAAGAAGGCCTGGGTTTCCTTTTGGAAACCACTTTTAACTCTCAGCCTGTGCCCTGCAGGAGCTGTTGGAGCTCACCTCACTGATGGCATCGGTGACCAGGCGGTGGTGGAAGTGCTCGGGGCGGTCTGGGATGGATCTCCAGATTCCCAGCTGGCTCACGTAGTTTTCCTTATATTTCACCTACAGAGAAAATGGAAGAATTAAATAAAACCATTGAAGAGAACACTCCAATTCCCCTCTCTTTTTGAAACATCAGAACTAAAGGAGTGGAAGAGATTAATTTGTAACATCAGCAGCAATCAAAATTCCAGAGAAGGAAAGAAATCAACACTAAGAGTGTGATATTTCTCTAATTATTTGACATATTTAAATGGAACTAAAGGATAAATGGCCTATTTTAGGTTATTAGGTGGCAAACACTAATTAGGAATGAAGATGTACATACACTGCTGATGTCATCAGTGACCTTCCTGTGATAGACAATGTCCAGAGCATCCTTCACTGTGTGGTACTTGCCCTTGGTGTTCTCAAAGGTTTCTTTGTAGCGCAGCTGGGAAGAAAATAACACCCAAAAGAGGGGATTAATGTGCCAGGAATTGTTTCAGTTAAATTCCTCACCTCTCAGGAATGCCATCCAGGGATGTGCTCCTGCCTGACATGCCAAAGTAAGCCCTGAGGAGTTTTAAGAGGTTGCAATTGCCCATAATCAGCTGTAATTTCACTGAGATTTAGAGTGAAAAATAGAGAGAATTTCACCCAATTCATTTTCAGATTGAAGAAAAAACATCCCTGCATCACAGGACTGCTCTCTAGAACAGCACAAGTGCCACTTTTGGTATAAAAAACGACTTCTCTCTCCTTCCCTGTCCTATCTAGAATAAAGCAGGAAGATCATCCCAGTCTGTGGAGAAAAACTTTTTCAGAGGAGAAATTCCCATGCTCAGAAGAGCTGGGATGCTCCTTGGCAGTACTTAAAGATCACTCTGAGAGCAGTAAGACTAAAGAACCCTAGAACAAAACTCCAGCCCTGCAAATGCCCTTTCAAATCCTGCTAGTTCTGAAATACATGGAAAAGCTCTCACAAAAGAGCATTTTTAAATGGCCTTAAATCCCAAATAATTATTCCACACTTGAAAAAATCAATTTCCCCTTAACAACCTCCCCTGCAGCAGCTCAGGTAATTTTTCTCTCTAATCTACTTCTGAATTAAAAAATGAACACACTCTCAGTGGCAGAGCAGTTTACTTCTAACACAAAACTGAGATGAAAAAGCTGATAAAAATTATCCTATCCTGGCCCCAGCATCAATCACTTCACTCCAGTCTGCTCTATTTGGAGACTTGGTGTGTAAGCAAATTATTTTAAGTCTATTTTGACTTTGTTGTAAGAACACACATCAACACAATGGGAAATGAAAATGAATTCTAGTAATTATGGGGGGGGAAGGCATTGAAGTGGAATCAAATCCAAACTTAACAACCCTAATTTCAGATGGAAATGGCCATGCACATTTTTATGAGCCCTACTGAGACATTCCATGCTTTGCATGTTTGTTCCCCAGTGATCTTTTTCTTGTTATTTCCATAAAGAATCCAAGGAAAAGCAGCAGCAGGAGGGTCCCTGGAGTACTCACATCACTGGCATTCAGGTAGGCTCTCTTGGCTCTGACCAGCACTGGGGTGTCAGGGACAGGGGTGTATTTGTCCTTCATCTTCTCATACTGGGTTTTGTACTTTTTCTAAGAGAGACAGCAAAAGGGAGGAGGGAGAATTGCAATTTTAGAAGCATTTGCCAATCTGAAAAAAAGCTTCTCTTATAAAATACTGAAACATATTTTCAGAATGTTTTATTTTACCAGAACTTGCAAAGGAAATGGGGAATTTGAGTATAAGAGAGGAAAAAAATAAATGAAGGCTAAACAGATTTGAGCCTTGAAATTACCACTAAAATGATAAAAATAAATTGTAAAGAGTTCAGCATAAT
The DNA here is from genome assembly GCA_020086605.1 of Lanius collurio. Lineage (NCBI taxonomy): Eukaryota > Metazoa > Chordata > Aves > Passeriformes > Laniidae > Lanius > Lanius collurio. Next base: position 1,400,393 of record JACBWW010000013.1, on the reverse strand, counting down.
GGTACCACATTTAAAAACCAAGACTTTACCTCACTGATCATGTCCTTGACATTCCTGGCATGTGTAAAGGCTGGAGTCTGACCATCAGCATGATGGTGGGGCCTCTCTTTTGTGGCAAGTTCCACGTACAAGTACTGCAGCAAGAAGAAAATAATCAATAAAATACACACTTCAACTCAATTCTACCTTTTGTCTCTGAAAAACAGCTGCAAATTCACAACATGCACATAACCACTGATTTTTTTTAAAGAATTTCACATTGCTTTGAAATGGCCTGCAAAGCTTTTGCTGTACTTTAACAACATATTAAGAAGTATCCCCTGGTTGGTTTTATATCAGCACAAATTTTTCACCTGGCTCTGGATTTTCTGTCCTGTCTTGGCTCTTATGAAGTCAGGTGTGTCAAGGACAGAAGTGTATTTTGTCTTCAGCTCATTGCCTGCAGCTCTGTAAACCAGCTGGGAAAAGACAGGTCCAGGAATTATTTCTTCTGCACAACCTCAGCTTTGCAACTTCTCATTTATTTCAGAAACAAAACACAGGGAGGGGTTCATCAATTGGGCAGAAATAACAGAATTTACCTCACTCAGATGGGTTTTTAGCTCCTGCACTGCTCTGTACCCAGGGGTATCCAACACCACGCTGACTTTAGGCCACATTTTCTTGGCAGTACTTGTGTAGATATAATTAGACTGGAAAGGAAAAGCAGTACTAATAAAGGAAAAGTTATAATGCAACCCAGCAGTGCTTCAAAACAATTAATTGGCTGCATGGCACCAAATGCTCTTGTTCTTTGCTCCTTTTCATGGGTTTGGCTTCCTGTGTGCACAGAAATAAATCCCAGAGGAAAAGTCTTACCCAGAGCTTCCGGAGCTCACGAGCACGGACCATGTCAGGAGTGTCATACAGGAAGCACCCCAGGCCCTTCAGCCACCTCAGGTCCTCTTTGTATTTATTCTGTGAGAGACATCAAAATCAACAGTCAACTTTTGGGATCATTTCCATCATCAGTCCCTAAACACAGGGACAAAACTTTTGGGGTTTTTTTGCTACAGACTGCAGTGGTTTTGTTCAGATCATCTCTTACTTACTTATCAAATTTACATGTCAAACCACAACACAGACTAAAATGGAAGTGAGAGAAACCCAATCCCACTCCTGGTAGAGGTTTGGGGCCTCCCACCAGGTGTGAGAGCAGCTGCTTACGTCACTGGTGATGTCCCCAGCATAGCGACAGTGCAGCACGTGCGGGGTGTAGGGCAGGGAGATCAGGTGGCCCTGCATCTTGAAGAAATCTGACTTGTAGATCAGCTGCAAAGAGAGAACAAATCAGCATTTCACGTGCTTGGGCAGGGAAGAACCTCAGTTTCTTCTGCTGTTCTGTCAGGGGGGCACCTACATCACTGACAGCCTCCTGGGTGGCTCGGACTTGGCGGATTTCGGGCGTGTCAGGGGTGCTGTGGATCTTGTCCTTGTTCTTGTGGTACGTTGCCCTGTACAGCCTCTGTGACAAGAGATAACAGTCTGCATTTTAACATGGTTTAAAACTCTGCAAAACCTCAAATGGCAAAGAAGTTCAGCACAGCACAAGTACTTCATAGATAAATTACTATTTTCTACCCAGGTGGAGATTTTCCATAATTGTTTTCAATAGGAGAACCTCAGACTCTAATCCTAAAAACATGTAAATACATGTATTTAATTTTCATGCTATGAAATCCAATTATCAAAAAAGTGAAAAAAACCACATATAAAACCTAAAACTATGGCAACCCAATTTTACACAGACACAATAATTTCTATTCAACTTTAATCACAGCTAATAAACTTAGGCTGCAATTTTATATTATGGTAGCAGTTTCAGCCTGGATCAATGACCCCTCACCATTCTTGATGGATACTTTAAATAAATTTTTGTTCTTAAAAGCCTAAAAGAGGAGGGATCCTACAACTTCCCAGTCAATGTACTCTCATTATGCATATTTTGGGCACTGCAAATACCACTGAAAACAAATACAGATATTTACTGTACCTCATTAATAACTTGATTGACCTTCCTCACGTTTTCAAAGCCAACATCTTTAGGTCCCAGAGTGTAGCCCTTGGCTTTCATGTGTTCATAGGCTTCTTTATATTTCAGCTATAAAAAGTACAACAAAACCACACAGAAACTAAATTTGATCAGCATAGTACTTACACTGCACTTCTGACAGCAATTTATGCTCTATAAAGAGACAGATTTTTAGAGATAAACAAGTGAGATGTAGCTGTATCAGAGCTAAATACATTACACATCAGAATTTCTCCCTCTGTCATACAGCCCAAGGTTAATAATATACTCAGTTTCTCTTGCATCCAATAAGGTATTTGTGTATTGCTGAGGAAATTCATATTTTGATAGCAAGGTCCAAGCTGAGATTCCCTTATGTGGGACTGATGATCATCCCCAGGGTGTAGAAGGATTCAGTCCCTGACTTACATCACTGCCAATGTGCTGGACGTGTTTGGCATGCTGGAAGTGTGGAGTGTCCGTGGGAAGGCTGTATCCAGTGGGCAGAGCATTCACACCAGCCCAGCGGTACAAATTCTGCAAGAGGAGAGAGGAAGACTTTGTGCCATTGTGAGCAATAGCTGAGGGGAAAACCCTTCATCACAGAAATCTCTCAATTGCAACTGGCAAAAGATTTCCCTCATGTCTGCATTAAAATGCATCCTTGTAGCTTAAATGAGGATATTTTCCCACTTTGATTTTAGAGGAGTGACAGGCAGCTTCACCTGAAAAGCTAAAACTAGATATTGACATTCAAAGAATTTGGTTTTTCAGTATCAGAAACTCTGTGGAACCCAGTTTTGTGCTTACCTCGCTCTGTATTTTGTTTGCATTATATGCCCGCTCCAAATCCACTGTTTTATCAGTAGGGATCATCTTGCCTTTGACATTCTGCCTGTAATCACCACGATAGACAGCCTGGGAAAGAGAAAAAGTCCTAATTGTCACGTTCTCTCACAGTGTTTTGTCTGCACACAATGGGAATTACTCCTAAAGAAACTGGGTGAAGGTTTTTTGGCTTCAGGCAACTGATGGTTTTAGTGGTTGTGTCTACAACGAGGTGAAGATAACCAGCAATGAATAAATTACTAAAATGAAGTTACTAAAAAAATATTAAAAGTCATGTTTCTAAAGCTGGTGAGGTAACAGTATTTGGAATATTGGCTGGCAGGTGAGACAAACACTTACTTCACTTAAATTCAAGGCACTGAGCACATTCTGGACATAGACAGGAGTGTCTGTGACCACAGTGAAGTCCTTCTTCATTTTTTCTGCCTTTGATTTGTACTTAATCTGCAGAGAGAAATAAAAGAGCTCTATTTGCTATTTATTTTATCAATTAATTATTCTTTTAGCAAACCAGCACTGGAACAGGAAGTATATTGAAACTGTGGCTGGTTATTTAATGAATGCTTCAACCAAGAAGGATAAATAATGTTTTCCAGACTACACCTGGAGTAGAATAAAGCTACAGTGAAGTAAAAAAGAAGACTAAGAAGCAAACCCAGAGTTATTCACTCACATCACTGCGAAGGTCATAGGCTTGCTTGGCATGGAGGATTTCAGGGGTGTCCCAGACAAAGCAGCCAATGCCTTTCAGCCAGTTCAGATCATCCTTGTAGATCACCTAAGGAATCAAAGAAAGAACCTGTAAGAATTCTAATCCCTTATTTCTAAATCACACTGAAACACCCTGTTAAATGATGGCAAGGAGAATTTCTACCACTTTGATTTTTTTTTTTCTTTGAGAAAATCAAAACAATTCCTTTTGGAATTTAAATAATTTTTGTTCAATTTCAGCAATAAATTAAAAATCCAATGATTCTTTTAAAAAAACAAGCTACCTGCACATCCTACTGGGCACTGATTTACTGCCAGATCCTACTCCTGGGCTGACCTACATAAGCCAAATGTGTATAAGCTTTGCCCAACCAGGATTTTCTCAGACTTCCAAAGTTTCCACACCTCATGCAACCAAATAAAGGACAATTTACAGACAGGAATGGCTGCATGGGTAGAAGGGTAATGTTATGACCCAAATGCCTGCACTGATAACATGGAAATTATGAAAGAGAGGTTGTGGACTCCCCACATGTGGGAGTGGCCAAGGCCAGGCTGGACAGAGCTTGGAGCAACCTGGAACAGTGGGATGGAACCATGGCAGGGGGTGGAATAGATGAGCTTTAAGGTACTTCCCAACCCAAACCATTCCAGGATTTTCTGATTCTATTCAACTAAGCCCCATCTCAACTACACATTTATCACCAAGTGTTCCAAAAACACAACACAACAAAGTCAAGTGACGACTTGACTTTTTTTTTTGCTAAATAATCTCCTCTAACGGAGCATAAAGGAAGGAATGAGCTCAGAAGGGAGGCAGGAAGTGGTGCTTTGTGGACTCACATCACTGACTTGGTCGGTGACTCTTCGCACGTGGGTGTTGACCTGCAGGTCTGGCAGGCACATCCACTCGTGGAGCCGCGTGCGATAATCGACCTCGCTGACCTTCTTCTGGGCATCCTTGGCTGAAATGATGTCCACCATGTCTGGGATGATGTGCACCTTGGCCTTGGTCTTCTCATAGGCTTCTTTGTACAGACGCTGGGGAGTGGAAGCACAAATTGTGGATGAATTTGGAGGAAATCATTGCTATTTCATGGCATGGCAGTGGGAGAGTCATCTCTTTGGCCGTGACTAAAATTTGTATCTGGCCTGCTCTAAAAATAATTTGCAGAACCTCAGCAATGCAGCTGAAATGTCATTTGTTCAATTTGCATTGTGCTGATGGGTTAAAAGGAGGCAGATGATGATTTTACCCACAATGACACTAAAGGTTTGGCCCCCCAGGCAATGCAATAATTGAATCAAAACTTAAATTTAGGGCTGTATCCTAGAATTTGGCAAATGCTGAGCTCTGCCAAATGCATGCAGGAATGTGATGTCCAGATCATGGCACGTGGATTCTTTGAGGGGTTGCTTCTGAGATAAGTGTGGCTTTATCAGGAAAACTCATATCCAGAACCAACACTTACATCAATGTTGAGCTTCCCAACTCTGAGGCACCTTTCTGTATTGGGATCATCCTCAACACCTCTGGGGAGGGTGTACAGGGCTTTGAACTTGTCATATTCCTCACGGTACTTGACCTGAGCAGAAGCAAAGAGAGGCAATGATTAAATGACTCCAATGGGTCAGTTGTGGTTTTGGAACAAAATTCATCATCATCATTAAGCAAAAAGTTGAGTCCAGCAAGCAGAGAAAGGCTTTAAGGCAGGATTTTGGGTTTCTGTTTTGTCCAAAATGGTAAAGAAAGCACATCATAACAATCAGGTTGTAGGAATAACAGCTGGCTAGAGGATTTTAAAAATAAATGGATGTAGAGTAAGGTACTTATTGGTTGTTCCAGCTCTTTCATTTAGAGAGCTTTGTGGAGTGGTCTCTCTTAATTCTAAAGTTCAGTAAAGCATAAGATGTTTCCTTTACTTAGTAAGCATTATTTGAAGATTTTTGGTGGTTTTCTGATCTGGATGCTCATGACATTTAGACTAGAAAAGCTCTAACGTTTTCAGTTTGGATTACTATAAAAAAATGACTTTTTTCTCCATGACAAGAAGCCAAAAAGGACTGTTACCCAAACAATTATCAGAGAAAAATTACTACATGCAGATACGTATTATGTCTCAACTAAAAAGGGAAGATAAATTAAAGTTTAAAAAATATTTATATCTATAGTAGATGCAAGACATGAAGGATATAATTAATAGAATTCATAAGCTGGTTAAAAAAAATGTGTTTAATTCACTTACAATGCTTGCATTGTGCTTTAGCTCTTTGGCACGTGCCAAGGCTACAGAATCTGAGGGTATTGCATAGCTGGTGGCCTTCACTTTTTCCCAGGCTTTCTTGTAGAGATTCTGTGGGGAAATAGAAAGTTTATGTGAGTGAAAAAATAATTCTCATAAATAATAACCAACAACCAATAGAAATCAAAAGCCCTTTTTGCTTTTATTTAGACACCACACAGCAAAATACTGTACACAAGACAATAAGTAAGACTTAAAATGAAGTTTAATCTTGACAGTGCATGTAAAGGGTGATAAAAATGCTTTCTAACTCTTCATGTCTGTTCTCATACGAGGTTCTAATTTTGTTCAGGTGTAATTTTATTCAGGGAATTCATTTATTATCCAGGTATTTTGCCAAGACTGGCATTACACTTGGAAAATATGGCCCTTGCCAGAAATACAACATCTCCCCCAAGCTCGGGTAGTGCAGAGGGCCAGCACTGGCTTTGATAAGCTCCTTGTTTGGATGTTTATCTTCAAACAGAGTGAGCAAAGTAAAACAAAAAACCCACATTAAAGGTCCTGAAGAGAAAAAATAATAGTGTAGAAACACTTACATCACTGTAGAGATGTTTCAAACTATGAACTCTTTCTGAATCCACTGTGTCAGTCACAGTCGTGTACTTGTCCTTGGTTTTGTGGAATTCCTCCTTGTATTTCACCTGGAAGATGAAAGTTGGCTTTAGTGAATTGTTTCAGTGCTCAGAAGGACAATCCTGAGCAGAAAAGGTGGGGACTCACCTCACTGGCGTTGGCAGCACTCTGCAGAGCAGTCACATAGACCGGGGTGTCTGTAACCACACTGAAGTTCTGCAAGTTCTCCTTCCCTGCAGAGGTGTATTTTATCTAAGGAAACAAAACCAACAAAACACTCATTTAGTGCTGAAAATGACCTGGAAATCCCCTGCCAGCTTCCTTTAAAATCATGTCTGGACAACTAAAATTGAGGATTCCAGCTCAGTTAAGACCAACTCTAAAAAGTGACAGGTCATAAAATAGAAATACTTAATATACAGCCAGGATGAACTAAGGAGTAATGGAATTAAAAATCACAGTTGTCTTTCCATTCTCTTAATTTTTCTCCTTCCCCAATAACACAAGTGTACAGAAGAAACTCAAAGATTGTATTATTGCAGTTTGAACAAAGTATTTCTGATGTAACAGGAGTTACTTCATTCTGCTCTGGACTAGGACATGTCAACATAAAAGGATACATAAATGAAAAAAAATATATATAAATATTTATTTATTTAAGGAAAACATATTTACCTGGCTCTGGAGGTCATAGGATTTCTTAGCCTGTAGGATTTGTGGAGTATCCCAGACATAACATCCGAGTCCCTTCAGCCAATTTAGGTCATCTTTATACACAGCCTACATGGAAGTGAACAGAACATTAAGTTAGGAAGAAATTTGCCTTCTGCCAATCAAACCAAGGAATTCTGCATACTGATAAACCAGGCAATTAACACCTCCTCAGATTTTATTGGGAAGGTTGGCTGGCCCAAGCTGAGACACCACAGACTGCAGAATATGAGCACCATTCTCTCAGCTGTGGGCTGATACAATCCCAACAAACTAGGGGAATTCTTTCCCAGACCCACTGGATCCAGAAGGATTCTGGATGCTGTCCTGGCCCCTGTGCTAATTCCAGCATTCCCAATTACAATAGATAAGGCTCACTGCAGTGATTGGTACTAAGAATCTAAAGCCATGGTTATTAATTTCATATTTAAATATTATGGAAGATATTTGAAAGTATTTTATATTTCAATAACTTGGGGAAAATGATGGGAAAGGCTTCTATAAAGTCAAACAAATGGGTTCATATAAGTTCTAGAAGGGTTTGGACAACACCCTCAGGCTCCTGGTGGGACTTTTCAGGTGTCCTGAGCAGTGCCAGGAGTTGGACTGGATGACCCTGATGGGCCCCTTCCAACTCTATGACTCTAAATAAAAGATAAACATACATCACTCAGAATCTCCTGGGCTTTCCTGGCATGAATAACATCATTTTCTTCAGGTGAACAATTCCACTGGTGGAAGTAAGTGCGGTATTCCAGGTCACTGAGGATGTACTGGCACTTCTTGGCCAGCACGTGGTTCATCATGTCAGTTGGAATATGGACATTTTTCTTGGTGTCTTCATAATTCTTTCTGTAGGCCAGCTGAAAAGCAAAGTTTGGGGGAAAAGGTGAGAGGAAATAAGAGTGATTTTCTGTATAACTTTGGATTTTGGACTAAAAGGTGACAGCACAAGCTATGTTTCCTGGATTTAGTAGCTAAACTCCCATGGGATTCAACAGGATGAAATTTTGACTTGGATATTAATAANCGATGTAGTGGCCTTTCTCCTTCTCGTGGGTTTCTTTGTACTTGTACTGGAGATACAAAAAAGTGAATCTGTGAGGGAGGTCCCATAATTTCCTGCTGCTATTGATCACAAAAATATATATTCTTGTTTTTAAGATAACTGAAATGTAAAGGAAGAACATACATCACTCGCAATATCTCTTGATGCTTTTGCAGTTTTGATTGGAATTGCATCAGCTCTCATGTCATAACCCTTCTTTTTGGCCTCTTCCCAGGCTTGTACATAAAGTTTCTACACAAAAGACAGAAAATGGCTTATCAATATTTTGAAAGATAGGATTTTGGCATTTCATAATTTTTTCTCAAAGTTTTCATGAATACATATTTTAGAACATCTTTATGATTAAATAAATTCTGACCTAACTCTGAATTTCCCCTAGTTTAGTAAATGTTTAAATGTCCTTACATGGCTAGCATTGGCTGCATTGGCCTTTGCTAACAGGATGTCTGGTGTGTCAGGCATGACATGGATGGACTTCTTGTCTGCATCCCAGGCTTCTGTGTACAAGCGCTACGAGAGAGGAAAACAGCCCTTTACAAACAGCCCTTTAGGAAATTATATTTAAATTATTTTACAATTATTTTACAAACTGCTAAGGGTAACTCAAGTCAGCTCTAAATACCCTGACTGAGCAAAGCTTCTCTCTGAAACAGCTCAAGAAGGAAACTTTGTCCCCCCTGATTATTTCTCAGGCTAAGCTGGTGCAGCAATTGATTGATTGTGGAGAAACAGCCATAGGAGGAAAACTATTAATTATTCTGTGTAAGTTGTTTGATTAAGTTTCTTATAAAGGAGGAGGTACTTAGTGACTTTCACCCTCCACATCTGAGATATATTGCCGAAGTTTCAGATGCAGAGAACTTACAGTACTTCCTCATAACTTGTTCATCATGCATTATTACCCTTGGAAAATCTGTGATTTAAGGGACTTTGTAGA
>JACBWW010000013.1:1324841-1371227 GCA_020086605.1 Lanius collurio | reverse complement strand
TACCACCCTCACCTTGTTCATGATCTCAGCATTTTGCTTGGCTAAGACCATGGCCAAGGAATCGGTCACGCTGGTAAATTTGATTTTGTCTGCAGGTTGGCGATACTTCCTGTCACTGAGGATTTCTGCAGCTTTCTTGGCTTTCTCCACTTCCAAGGAACCAATAGGAACCCATCCAATGCCTCTCAGCCATTCNCCACATCATCTTGGGGTCATCCTCGATGTTCCTGGCCCCGATGTGGTGGCCCAGCTGTTTTCTGTACCCAGTTTTGTATTTATACTAATTGAACACAGAACAAACAATTAGCACCTCTTTCCAAGCTGCCATGTTAGTTTCCCTCTTGTTAATATATTGGTCAATCATCTTCCATCTCACATATTTTAATTTGTTTGTTTCTTTTCACAACATTTTTATAATTTCATTTATTGTCCAGGAAATATTACGATAATTCTTATATACTCTCCTCTTTAAATTATTGTTTTTATTTAATTAAGTTTACACCATTAAGAATTATACAACCTTTGAGGTGGACAGCAACATAACAATGATAAAATCCTCCTTTTCAATATAAACCATTTTTATCCAAGATTCCTCTGTGCCCCACTCTTATTTTCCCTCTGCCAGACCCACCTCACTGGCTATATCTCGGGATGCCTTGGCTGCCTGGAGGGGGATGGCATCAGGAGGAAGGTCATACCCTTTCTTCTTCAGCTCTTCATATCCTAACTTGTAACGTTTCTGTTGGAAAAGTATTCAAAAGAATTAATGCAAATGAAACTCTCTAGAGAGTTTTTCAATGTTACAACTCTTCACCTTCAACTATTGAAAAGAAAGAATGAGTTTCCAAACACTATTTAATTAAGGAAATTCAACTCTATACCCTGCTATTAATGACATGTATTTTGTAACCTTGGATATAAAATATTTTAAAATTACAATCTGGATATTTTCTGATCATTTCATTGAAGATCTAAATTTTCTTTTAGCAAATATATTAAACTGAGTGATTCCCAGAGCCTTCTACAGAAGTGAGTAACATAACCCCATGATTCTCTATACACAGTTTCAAATGCAAACTTACATCACTTGTGTTAATCAAGTTTGATTTAGCCAGCAAAATTTCAGGAGTATCAGGCATGATGTGAACCTGAGTCTTGTCCTTGTTCCAAGCTTCCCGGTAGAGTATCTAAAAGAGACACAAACAAAGACCAGGTCTGACCCAAGATTCACCTGCACAGCAGTAATTTCAGTGATTTCAGTTCACCTTTTCTCTGCATTAGCAAAGCAAAGATGCACTAAGCAAGCAGGAGCAATGTTAACAACAAAAGAGACTTAAATAAAAAAATTGAATGACTTCTTACTGAAATACAGCCTCTCTTTTTTCTTTACATCCATGTAATGCCAAGGAAACAGCATGAAGGCAATATATTTACATACTACCTATTAAAGGTCTGATTTGCAGTTATTACTGAATAAGTTATCAGCACTCAAGATCTTCATCTTCTGAACAAGGCACAAAGAGCAGTGAGCCCCTGACTATGAACACCTGATATTTGTATATTTTAAGTACATGTTCTGATAGAGAGATCCTTTTGAAAATGTATATCAATGTATTCACTAATTGAATCCCATGTTCTGTCTCTAGAGGCAACTTACATCACTCCTATTTTTGGCATTAGATTTTGCCAAAACGACATCCATGGCATCTGGGATACTTGTGAACTTAATAGTGTCTGGGTGCTGCCTGTACTTCTTCTCACTTAGTATTTCAGAAGCTTTCTTGTTCTTTTCAGATTCCAGAGATCCCAAAGGACTCCATCCAATGCCTCTGAGCCACTGTAGATCTGACTTATACAGGTTCTGTTAAGGATGAAAATCAAAACCATAGTAGATTATTTCACTGTTCATTGATTAAACCCTATGAAAAGTCTGTCAGTTTAGCTCCAATCTGACCTATATTGATATCAAAAGTGAGTTATCACAGATATTTTCCAATAAGCAGTAATTATTTCACTGAAAATAAGTGAATTAAACCCAGAGGAGGGAGCTTACATCACTCTGCAGTTCGTTGACCCTCTTTGCCTCGGTGACATCGACCTGGTCTGGCAGACAAGTCCAGCGGTGCAGTATGTGTTTGTAGTCCACATCACTGACCAGCTCCTGACACTTCTTAGCCAGAAGGAAGCCCAGCATATCCACAGGCATATTGAACTTGGTCTTCCACTTTTCAAAGTCTTTCTTGTACTCCCTCTCACTCTGCATTTTAGCTACTTGCATGGACCACAACATCTTGGGGTCATCCTGCAAGCTGCGGAAGCCGATGTGACGTCCCTGCTGCTTGCGGTATCCCTCTTTGTACTTGAACTGCAATGGCAAAGATGGCACCACTCAAACCACAGTAACAAACACACAAGGGTAAAACATACAAGCAAAATATTAGCATGATCTCCCATCTTAATGTTCCTTATGAAATTACCCCTGGAAGTGTCCATGGCCAGGTTGGATAGGGCTTGGAGCAACCTGGGATAGTGGAGGGTGGTCCTGTCCACAGCAAGGGTGGAACTGAATAATCCTTAACGTCTCTTCCAACCCAAACCCTTTTGTGATTCTATAATTCTATAGATAAACAACTTGTTATGGCATCTCATGAAAAGTTTTAGCAGCCCCTCGATTAAATAGCGGGCATCACTCGGTGTCAGTGAATGCTCTCCCTGGAAAAGAAGGAATCCCTGGGAAGGAAGGGAGCATGGCCATGGTCTCCTGTGCCATCTGATTCCCACATTCACACTGCTCAGAACTCCCTGACACACTGAAATATTTTGATGAATAACATCATCAACAATGAATAATGATGAAATACAAAGATACTTAAGCACAGGAAACATTTCTTAATGATTAATAAAATCTCTTCCACAAATGCAGGAGTTGTATTTGTACCAAGTTATGGTGACAGCAGTCCACATGTCACCACATCTGTTTCAGAGCTGTAATGAGCATAGGCTCAGCTAATCAGACCAAATTCGGTGCTGCTCTGAAAATGAAGCATCCAAAAGAGCAGAAAATTCCTCCCTTTGTGTGACCAGCCATGTCATGGATGGACCAAACTTCAGACTTGTTAAGATGCCAAAGAAACCCTCATTAAATGTGACAAACTCAGGAAGCAGTTTGGCCAGCGATGCTGGTTTTGACTCCAAGCTACACCTTAGCAGAGAGGTGTATTTCAATTTTGTGTGATTCTGTAGGTCACAACAACCAGATCAATGTTTGTCACATTGAGTTAAAATGCTGCTTACATCACTGGCAATGTCCCTTGAAGCTTTGGCAGCTTTCACTGACATGGCTTCAGGTGTGAGGTCATAGCCTTTCTTTATCATTTCCTCCCAGCCAAGCTTGTAGAGTTTCTAAAATTGAAAACAGTATTAATAAAAACCAGTAATATATATGTCACCTGCTGCTTAGATACACTAATGATCCCTATCACCAAATTCTGGTCACCTCACAGGCTCCAGTTGTGAGAGAAGGCTGCTAGAATAGGAACTGAGAAATGGGGAAGTGATAAACAAGAAATGCTGGTCTTCCAAGGCTTAGGAGAGGGATTAAATAGTTTTTCACTATTTAGCAGCTTCCTACTATAGCTCATCTTGAGGATTTGAAACATATCTGGAGAACTGAAATATATCCATCTGAGATAACTGCACACTTCTTGATTGGCTTAACAAAAATTTAATTATATAAGGCTTTCATAAAGCCATTTAACAGTCAAGTCAGTTTGAGCACAGTTGATTTTCAGTACAGGCGTTCTTAAGTCAAAGATCTGCCTCTGAGCAATTATGCAAAGCAAAACCTGAGTATTTTTTACTGGCACAATTGTCACTTTCTCCTATCTGAAAGCTGTGAGAAAAAGCTGGAATCACTGCATCTACTTTTCCCCACAGGGTAAGTTAAAAATATACACAATTAACTTGTAATTTTATAGTAAGGAATTTTTAACATGACTGATTTCTCTGCTAAGCATAGACTACAGACTGTGCACTTCCAGATTTCAAAAGCTGGTCTGTTAGTTTGCTAGCCTGAATCTGGTACTTATTTTACTCTGAAAATACTAACCACATGAAATTCTTGTCTGTGTTCTAAATCCCCATTAGATATTAATTTATAATGTGGATAGGATGTATCAAAATACTCTACCTGACTGTAGTTTGTCTTGTTCTGCTTGGCCTGTAGAATATCTGGTGTGTCTGGCATCACATGGACCTGAGTTTTATCCTTCTCCCAGGCTTGAGTATAAGCATGCTATGGACAGAAAGTTACATTAAGAAGTGTTAATAGAAATGACAAAAGATGGTTCTTTCAGGGTTTTCACCTTTCCATTTGGATATGGATGGGTAAAAAGGTGAAGGTGCTGACTCAGATTTATTTTTCTATGTAATGACCTAATCCAGAATCAGCTGAATTATTGTCTGGTCTTGCTTCTAATGAAGCCAAACTATCAAGATTTTCAGGCCTAGTCATTTCGGTATAAGAATGGGAAGAACACAGGTTGGAGAAAAATGAGAAAATATTTCTTTAACCAATGCTGTTTATCAATAACTGTTTCATTGAGGGGAGAAAAAATGAAAAAAGAGGAGCCTGTGAGAGCTGTTTCTCACAGGGAAATGCTGCTACATAAAGGTGTGACAGAGATTTACAAACTGGTTATTGGAATGGATGCTATGTGAATGCCTGCCTGGCTTTTCCCCTAAATACTCACTTTGTTCATGATATTTGCATTCTGCTTTGCAAGGACCAGGTCCATGGCATCGTTCTGTTTGGTGAAGGGCAGTATGCTGGGGTGCTGGCGGTACTTCCGATCACTCGCAATCTCTGTGGCTTTCTTTGACTTCTCCACATCCAGAGAACCAATGGGATTCCAACCAATCCCTCTGAACCACTCCTTGTAATCCTGCTTGTACTCATTCTGCCAAACAGGACACAAAGGCAAAGTTTACAATGTACAAACATCTCAAACAAAAGAATCCTGTTCTTTCCAAACTGCAGCCGTGATGTAAAAACAAAAGTCACAAGAAGAGAACTCACATCACTTTGGATCTGATTCATGTTTCTGTACAGCTCCAAACTCATTGCATCTGGCAGGAGCATGTACTGGTGGATCAGGCGTTTGTAGTTGGCGTTGGTCACACGGTCCTGGGCCTCCTTGGCTGCCACCACGCTGAGGGCATCAGAAGGGGTCTGGTAATTAGTCTTGCTCTGCTCATAGGCCTTCTTGTACTCCCTGTCTGACTGCATCTTGGCCACTTGCATGCAATGGACAAGTTTGGGGTCATCCTGGAGGCTGCGGAAGCCGACAAGTTTCCCCTTGTCTTGTTCGTACCCTAATTTGTATTTATACTGGAAGGAAACACAAACAGAGAGTTGAATTAATTTAGATTGGAAATTAAGGAAAAAATTCTTGGCTGTGAGGGTGGGCAGGCCCTGGCACAGGGTGCCCAGAGAAGCTGGGGCTGCCCCTGGATCCCTGGAAGTGTCCAGGGCCAGGCTGGAGCAGCCTGGGATGGTGGAAGATGTCCCTGCCCCTTCCTTCTCCCAAGAACTTACATCACTGGCAATATCCCTGGAAGCTTTGGCAGCTTTCACAGGAATAGCATCTGCCCTGAGATCATATCCTTTCTTCCTGGTTTCTTCAAATGAAGATCTGTACATTTTCTGTAAAAAAGAAAAAATGGCATCTTTTAAAAAAGCAAGAATTTGCATATTTTCCACATGCACAAATAATGGTGAAAAATTACATCTAGAAGGATGCCAGCTTAAAAAATAAAAAGAGATAAAAATGTCTATTTCTGCCCACATTGAAGATGTGCACAATTACAAGCAGTCCTTTATTTAGCACATGCAGATTTAACAACTGGCTACAAAACCTGTCTATAATGTAATTTTTTCCCAAAAGAACAGGTGCTACCTACACACATTTTGAATCCTGTACAAAACTTTGTGCACGGGGAAATAACATAATTAATAACAAAATAATAAATACAGTAAAAAAATATGAATAGTACTCCAAGTCTACTATTTTGTTAGCAGCTGTTACATTTTAATGACCTCCATGAACATTTCACAACCTGACTATTACATGGCTTTGTCTTGGAAATTTTGGGTACTTAATTTTGAGGAAGGAAGCAGGGAAAAGGAAAATTGATAGGTTTTGTGAAATTACTGCAGGCTTGCAAGGTGAGATGTTTGCATGCTCTCATCTCACTTGCTCCTAATCAAAAAACAAAAGCAAGATCACAGCCCTACAGACAATACTCACTTCACTTAAATTGAGTGCATTTGCTTTTGCTAAAGCAATCTGTGGAATATCTGGAGTGATGTGAACTTTCTTTTTGTCTTCTTCCCAGGCTTGTTTGTATTTGTGCTGGAAGAATTTAAAAAATAGAGATCTCAACATCTCTTACTATTAAATAAAACAATTTAAAAGACTATTTTCTACTTGAAATCCAAACTGCCTTGACAACGATGTGTTACTACCATGGGAGGAACACTTATCTTTTTATTTCAGCACTTAAAGCACATTAGCTACAAAAGAAAATCATGTTTTCTAAAGCTCTGCACACAATATGTTTGACTATTCAATAGGAGGTACATTGTTTCCTACTTCTGCAAGCTTAAATGAATTTTGATGAGTACTTTCTTACCTCATCCATGATTTTGGCATTATTTAAAGCTAAGACCATGTTCATGGAATCCATAGGAACAGAGTACTTCAACTTGTCTGGATGCTGCCGATATTTCTTCTCACTAACAATTTCCATGGCTTTTTTGTTCTTCTCAGCTTCCAGGGAGCCCAGTGGGAGCCACCCAACACCCTTCATAGTTTCATCATACTCTGCTTTGTATTGATTCTGGAGGCAGAAAGTAAACAAAAATCAATATGAAGCATAAAATAGTTAACAAATTCAGAAGAACAAGATAAAATGTATTAAGGGAAATGAAGTTCTTCCTGTCTTGGTCTGCACATGACTACTGCTCCTGAAGAGCCTGATGGGACATGTAAGGAGTAAATATCCATAAAATTACTTATTTCTAAGCTCAAATTCTTTAATTTAATATTTTGGAGGAAAACCAAAATGGCTGCAATTGTTGAAAACTTGTTTAATTTACTACACTTTAGTATATACCTGACCTAATTTCACTCAGAAAACAATATTATTTATCTTACAGTGTTTTTTCACAAACCAAGCAGATTTGTATTCACAGTGCAAAGGATGAAGAACCTCTTACTTACATCACTTTGTAACTGCATCATGTTTTTGGCCAATTCAATGCTCATAGCATCAGGCAGGACATTGTAGGTGTGGATCAAGTTCTTGTAGTTTGCATTTGTAGCCACTTCCTGAGCTTTCTTGGCTGCCACCACACTGACCATATCAACTGGAGTGTGGAAATTAGTCTTGGCCTTCTCATAGCCCTTTTTGTACTCTCTGTCAGATTGCATCTTGGCCACCTGCATGAAGTGCACCAGCTTGGGGTCGTCCTCCAGGCTGCGGAAGCCGATGTGCTTCCCTTTGCCCTTCTCGTAGGCCAGTTTGTATTTATACTGAGAGCAGGAAAGAGAAAGAACAGCAAAAACCTCAGTTTAAGCTCTGTTTTATCACTGGAAAAACAGATCACAAGATGTCAGGTTTAGTCATTCAATTTAAATAAAGTCCCAGAAATCACCCAACCAAACTCACATCACTCGCAATGTCTCTGGAGCTTTTGGCTGCTTTTATTGGAATTGCATCTGGCTGCAAGTCATAACCCTTCTTCTTGTCCTCCTCCCATCCAGCTTTGTAAAGTTTCTAAGTTCAGATGTCAAAGAGAACAGGTGTCAGAAGGCAGAACTCTGAAGTTTGATGTTTTCAAACAAAGCATTAAAATGACCCCAACTTTTGCCCTGTGCAGGAGGCCCTGAACACCCACCACGAGCACAGTAACTCACATCACTCATTGTCATCTGGTTCACTTTGCACTGCAGAATTTCTGGGGTGTCTGGCATGACATGAATGGTGGTCTTCTCTTTGTTCCATTTATCTGTGTACAGCCTCTGCAATTAAGAAGAAATTCTTAGCATTGAAAAGGTATTAAATTCATAAAATAAGAGTTTGCTTCTGTTCTGCTCATTTGCAATAAATATTATTTCATAGAAATATTATCAGCACCAGAAATAACCTTCACAAATAGAGTTGCTGAGGAGCAACCTTATCTTCCTCCTTTCTTTAGTATTTTGAGAAATTTGCAAAGTATGTTTTGATAATTAATAAATATTGAAGCTGGAAGTTTTCAGTCTGTGCTCTTCCCAGCTTTAATGGGAAGCACAGTTTTTATTTTCACAGATACTCTTTCCATGGAAAGCATGGAACAAGGATCAGTGGTGCCCTAGATAACTAGGGACAAGTGTGAAGAACTCCAATTTTAAGGAAACTTGTACAAAACTGACAGAATTCCAGGTTTCTTGCAGATCATTAATTGTGAATACTTCCTACAGAGAAAAGGTTACTAAAGCACTATAAATGTGGAGAAGAAATCTTTAGAAACAGAAACTCCTTTAATTATGAGCAGTCTGAGGCTTCCATGATCTCTCAGTGTCTGACCTTAACCAAGGAACCACTACACCCATTGGAAATTTTAATCATTTCAGTGGGAATGCACCTTGCCCCACGGTTTTGCAAGACATAAACCCAAACTCTGGGTCAATCCAACAATTCTCACCTTGTTCATGGTCTTGGCATTTTGCTTGGCCAGCACTTGTTCCATGGAATCCATGGGGATGGAGAACTTCAGCTGGTCAGGATGTTGGCGATATTTCTTCTCACTGAGGATCTCTGTGGCTTTCTTGGCCTTTTCTACATCCAGTGACTGAATTGGTACCCAGCCAACTCCTCTCAGCCAGTTATTGAAGTCAGATTTGTACAGATTCTTTTCCAAAATAAACAAGAAAAACACAGTGAGGCAAGAAAAATGACATAAATTTATATACATAAAACAGGTAAAGCCTTAAAACTTCTCCTTGTGGTTCATTTTTGAGGGGAAATTTAGATTTAGTTAAAATTTAAGTATGATAGAGTCAGTATTTAGACCTAGTACATAATCTACAATTTTTGACTGGAGAAATAAAACCATAGTAATTAAAATCTGACTACAAAAATACATCAATTAGTAAAGCATGCTCATTTCCTGGGAATAAGCCAAATATGGAGAGATATAAAAAAAGCTGTTCCTTGCTAGATAAGTTTCCTAGAACTTAACAGCTACACATAATTCTCATAATGTTTGAAAAATACATGGTTCCAGACCAGTCATTTACAACCCAAACTACTGCTAATTCAGTATAAAATATATTGGATTATATAAATAATTTTTTTAGCCTTAAAAGGTTAATAATGTCACACAGTCATTATGAGAATTAAACACAGAGCTGATTATTGATGCCATACATCACTCTGAAGCTGCATCACGTTTCTGGACAGCTCCAGGTTCACAGAATCGGGCAGGAGGGTGTAATGGTGAATTGGCTGCTTATAGCCAGTGTTTGTCACCACTTCCTGGGCTTTCTTGGCAGCTGTCACGCTGAACATATCCAAAGGAGTGTGATATTTGGTCTTGGTGACTTCATAATCCTTCTTGTATTCCCGATCCGATTGGATTTTGGCCACGTTCATGTAGTGAACGAGTTTGGGATCGTCCTGCAGGCTGCGGAACCCGACCTGCTTGCCTTTGTCCTTCTCATAGGATTCCTTGTACTTGTACTAGAGACAGAGGGAGAACAGCCTTACCCACTCATGAAAGAGAGAACACACTTTGGGTGGCTTTAAAACACCGAGTTCCAAAGCATTAATGACTGCAGCTCATTCTGTAACCCCATAAAGGGTTTTTACAACAGCACAGGATTATTTAGGTCCAAAAAAGAAGAGGATGATTGGAATTTTCAGCTTGTGTTGACACCTGGTACCCGTCTCAACCCACATTTGTAGCTAGAAGCCCTCCCTCCCCATTGTCACTGACACAGGCTTGTAACTCTCAGGGACATTCAGCTTTTAATTACAACCATAATAATAAATTATTGAACAGCCTCACCAACAATTCAATATTCCAACATTCAGTTGGGGATGTTTAAGAGGGGAATGAAGAGGCACTTATAAACTTTTGCTAAGGCAGGATTCCAGGTCTCCAGCACAGGTAAATAATAATAAATAATGAAATACAGGAGGGGTATGTGTTCCAGGGGATGTAAATCCTACTTACATCACTTGCAATGTTCCGAGAAGCTTTAGCAGCAATAATTGGAATGGCATCTGGTTTCAGATCATAGCCTTTGGCAATGGTTTTCTTCCAGTCTGCTTTGTAGTTAGCCTGGGAGGGAAAAAAGGCAAGAGTTTGCAGTGTCAGGAATAGCAATTCCAATAAAGAGTTTAAGCCCGTGTTTTTATTATAGGTATAAAAATTAAAATATTCAGTTTAGTCCATGTAATTTCCAGGTAAAATTGTCAACCTGTACATAAACTAAAGTTCTATTATAATAAATCTACTATGAAGATATTCATGAACTCCATAAGCATTTTCTGTAATTTTTGTTTAGAACAACTCTATCAGTGGCATTTTTTCCCTTTCTAATGCAAAACCCTTTTTCATCTGACTGAACCTTCAGAATTTTTTTCCTGTTAGCTTCAAACTCAGGCTTTGCACTCTAAAGGGACTGGGGAAAGCAGCCTGGCTGATTATTTTTATCAGTCTGGCCAGACTATTAAAATTCCAAGGCTGTTAAGGGAGATGTCAGTTTTTATCTCATTCCTGGAAAGCTGATAATGCCACCAAAAATTTAACATCACAAAGGCAATAAAATTGATATTATCAGTGGAGAGCTTCATGGTGTTGAAATTCAAAATATACTCACATCACTGATGTTGTAGGCATTAACTCTAGCCTGGATGAACTGGGGCACATCAGGAGGGAGGTGGTACTTGTGAATAATTTCTTCCCCTTTGGATTTATACAATATCTGCAAAGAAAAATAAAGAAAGACATTTAACATCCCAATTTATAGACTGAATTGAAAAACTAATACCAAAAAAGTCTGATTTCCAGGCAATTTTTGGCTAGAATAAAATTGTAAATACACACATTCACCCAAAAAATTGTTTCAAGAGTGCTCTTAAAGCTGGAGGATGAAGGGAAGGTGGGCACAGGGCACAAACTGATAATGTCAGAGTGTTTCCAAAGTTTACTTACATCACTCAGTTGTTTGCTGTTGATCTCTGCTTGCTTCTGTACTGGAGAGTCAGTCACTGAAGTGAATTTGGTTTGATCAGGATGCTTTTTGTAGGTGTACTGAAAGATGATTAAAAAATATTTGTAGAAAATGCATATAAAGTATTTTCCAAGTGTTGATAAAGTAAATAAATTTATTAATAAATTAAGTACTTTTGAAGTATTAATTAAAATATGTTGACTTAAGCAAGTGAATACTTGAGGTTCATGCTTCATTTTGGTACTACTGCTCTAATCTTACAGTTTCACTGATATAAAAAGGATTGTGCTGTATCTGTTTTGGTCACTAGATGTCACAAAAGGCCCTAAAATAGAGATGAAGATGGTTTGTTTGGGGTTTTTGTTTTGTTTTGTTTTTAAAGTCACATATGGCAATGCAGCCAAACTCCTAATCATTGATGTTACCAGGGATCACTCAGTTAATTTTCTGTGGTGAACCACTGCTGTCCTGTACTCACATCTTTACATTGCTCCAACTTCTTAATTGCTTCATACTCTTGAGTTATGGTCTGAGGGAAGTAGCACTTTGTCTTTTCCTCCTCATAATCTGCTTTGTAGTTTTTCTAGGAACAAAAGGAGCATTCAATAAGGAATCACAACTGAGCTTTGTCTGAACATGCAGGGTGATGGGGAAACAGAACAATTGCCACACTTACATCACTTTTCATAGCTTCAACTTGCATGCAGTGGTTGTAATGTGGGTCCTCAAAGCTGCCCAAGTAGTGTCCCAGAATGTTCCTCTGATATGCATCTTTATATTTTACCTGCCAAATCAACCACGAGTTGAGAAGCAAAAGTAACCAAGAGGGTCAGTGCTGGGGGATAAACCCCAAAGGAAATACCTACATCACTAAAGTTCTTGAGAGCAGCATCAGTCTGGAACTTGGGTGTCTCACAGTAATTCATTCTGTTTCCTCTGGACTGTTCATAGGCTCCTTTGTATAATTTCTGCAAACCAAATAATACCAGATCATGCAGGAAATTTCACTGCAAGTCACCCCTACCATGTTAAAAACAACAAGAGTAAAACTGTGAAACAGTTCCAAAGAAAAGCTTTCCCACAGGACTGAGAAACAGATGGCACAGTTTTCCCAATGGTTTTTAAAAATAACCCTTTCTAGGTTTTTAAGAGAAGACAGAAAGGTCTTACTAATGGGTTTGGAACTTCTGACACTGAGAAAGAGTCAATTTCTTCTCATACAAATAAAAGAGGAATTGAGAAGACCATTACAGCAAATAACCAGAATATAATATAAAAATATGTAAAAGCACCATGTATTTTATCATCATCAGTTGAAATTCCTTCAAACAGTAAGGGAAGAACTGTCCTCTTGTGATTCATTATCCACAAGGATCTAAACGAACTACACAGTAATTAGCCATCCATATGCCACTGCTGTTGCTACATTTATATGTGGAGAAATCATTCTTTACCTGAATTGTTCTGGCTGGTGCTATTTCATTACAAATATAGGTCTACAAAACTAAAAATACTACAGGATCCAAAGGAGAAGCCTTGTGAAGAAATGATGGGTTTGGTTCCTGGTACATGACTGAAAATGCACTTTGATAATACTCACATCACTCAGAATATCTCCTGCAGCTTTTAATTGCTTCAGCAATGGGTTCTCTGTAGCAGGGAGCACATTATAATCTGCAATAGCTTTTTTCTTTTCATAGTCTGCTCTGTATTTGAACTTGAAAGAATAAAAAAGAAGAGGTTTTTAAAATCAGTATTAAAAGCCAAACACTCACTAACTTGTGTGATTGCCCAGAGAAGCTGTGGTTGCCCCTCTGCAAGTGTCCAGGGCAAGGTTGGATGGGCTTGGAGCAACCTGGGATACTGAAAGGTGTCCCTGCCCACAGCAGGGGGTGGCACTGGGTACTGTTTAAGGTCCCTTCCCACCCAAACCACTCAGTGATATGAATCTACTTTACAATATAATCTTCAACTCTTCAGGAAAAACGCCCCTGTTATTTAACTTGTGGTGGAAAAGGAGCATGAAAGGTCTTGACAAAACCATTTCAGCACAAACTTGTGTGAGTTCAGAACTGTTCCCCAGCTGCACAGGTGGAACACAGGTCTCTCACCTTGCTGACATTCTCTGAAGCTCTTTTATTGGCTTCATATTCTGGAGTTTCAGTCTGCATGAAGTAGATTTGGTCTTTCATGTTTTCAAAGTCTTCCTGGTATTTCCTCTGTTGGGAACAGAGACAGACAGAAGACAACACATCATAGAATTGTAAATTAGACACCTCCAGCACGGATTGTTTAGGAAATAAGCAATGCCACAAATGGAGCATTGGTCTTTTCCAAATGAACACATACAAGGATAAAGCTGTTGGAGATTTTCTGCAGGACCCACTCACCATACTTAGATTCTCTGCATTCATTTTTGCAACTGCCACGTCATAGCACGGAGTTTGACTCCACTTGCCTTTGATTTTGTTTTTATAGTCCTCATGGTAAATAACCTATGAAGAAAGAAAACAATAACATTTAATCCCCAAGACATAGCTCCATTTTCACTTGGGAGATTCATTTTTCAAAGCTGTTTTTTTAAAGCTGTTTCATATTTTACACCTGCCTCATAACTATTTTAGTAGTTATTGTAAAAAACACCTTAAATATGATTTGGCCAAACCATTTCAGTGTTAAGCCATTTCTCTTGGTACCTTCCCTGACCTAAAAAGGATAAAGAAATCATCTCTAATGTATTCCTTTAGTTCTGTTTTCTCACTGGTCACATAACATTAGGATATAGCCCACTAAGTCAGAGTTCACTGGTATTGCTGCTGGAACTGGTATAGCAAACCCTTTTAATTACCTGGTATTTGTGATTTCTATTACTTATTCAAGCTCACAGAAATCAAGAACCAAATGTTTAAAGAGTTTGTCTAACAACAAAACACCCGAGTTTTGACTTGGTGTTCCAGGTGCATTTTCAGCCACAGTTGCATTACTCACCATAAAAAATAAAACTCCTCCAATGCCTTTTTAACATTGCTAAAGAACACACATGCCAAAAATAGTCCTTAAAAATTCCATATTTTATAGTTTTGGAGAAACCTAGACAGCTCATTATTTTATTAATTTTAAAGAATTATGGTACTGAACCATTTTTTAACATGTTATAAATTTTTTGTGATGACAATTCAGCTTTTAAACTCTGGAAAAATAAGATTAAAGAAATTTTCTCTAAATTAATTGTTTTACCTTCCAAGTGGGTTCAGTGCAATTTTGTAAGTGGTTCCTCCACCATGAGTGAATACTGTAACTCTAATCTTAAAATGTAGATAATTTTCAATATGCAATAAAATAAATAAAATAATACATAATAGTTAAATTCTGAATGGAGTTAAAAACCTATTTCTGCCTTACAAGATTATGTAACTTGGTTCCACTTTCTCCAGCAAAAGTTGGTCTTCCTGTGCATTTTTCCTTTTGTTTCCCTTTCCTTAGGTCCCTTTTTTGCCTCTCTACATGCAGGAGGGAGGTTTGGGCAGGATGTTCTACTTACATCACTCAGCTGCCTTGACACCTTCTTGGCTTGTTCCACATCAGGGGGATCTGGCAGAGAGGTGAATTTGGCTTTCCTTTCATCGTGCCCCTTTTTGTAGACAATCTGAAAATAGGGAGAAATAAACATTAACTTGAGCATCCCAGCACTGAACTCTGCCACCACCCCATTGCCAAGGGCAGGCCTGCCCACAGCCCCTGCAGCAGGAGCTCTTTCAGTCTGGGCATTAGCAGGGAACTTCTGAACTACTGCAAAACTCACTGAAGTCTTCAAGTGAGAGCTGAAATCCCCTGTTGAAGAGTTCTATGTACCTAAATCCCAGCAAATCCCAGCCCCACCAACTCCTGACTTTTCCTAACACTGCTTTAGAGGCACAGTCACAGACCCACAAAAGTGAACCTGACCCAGAGACAACCCAGAGCATTTGGGGACATACTCAAGGTCTGCTTACTGATTTAATAAACTAATTATTTCATTCATTCCTAATCCAGCATCAAATTGCCAATGGATTTATACTCTAACATGCCCTAATTTGTACTCTAATATCAAGTACAGCTTTCTCTATGAAATATCATTACTATCAGAGCTATCTTACATATTTTTATTTTCTGTTCCATTATGAAGCTTTTATATCTAACCAGAGTCCACGACATCTCCCAAGTTACACCATGACCCAACAGCCTCTGGTACCTACATGGAAATATCTGCTTTGATACTCACATCACTCAGAGACTTCTGAGCCTGTGCCACCCTTCGGAGCTCTGGGCTGTCATTGTAGGGATAGAACAGGGTTTTGTCTGCATCCCACTCTTCAGTGTAGAGTTTCTACAAGAAAAATGCCAGAATGCTCATCATTAATTAATTTTTGACTTTGAAAGCTTCTTTCACTTCAGCTGCTTGGACCTGTGGTTATTTTTTCTTACCTTGCTGAACATTGCTGTGTTTTTTATTGCATTCACAAGCTCTGGAGCATCAGGGGGAAGCAGGTACTTGTCCTTATTCTCCTCCCAGTTCTGTTTATACAATACCTGGAAGGAAAGATCAGCAAGTTGGTCACTCTATCATTAAATAAATATTTATTATTGTGAATAAACTGCCTGCTTTAAAGATATTTTTTCAAAGTGAAAGTCTCAGACCAGTGACATCCGAAGAGAGCAACTGGAAATATTTAAGATAATAAATATATTTCCCTTACCAACTTCTCTGCTGTGCTTCTAAACTGCTGTATAAATGTTGCTTCAGCACTCTGAGCTCAAAACTTTGTTCTCATCAGTAACCTCAGGATCCACTGATGCTGGGAAAGTCAGAACTCACTCACCTTGCTCACTTGCTGTGACACTTTCTTTGCATGTTCTATATCCATGGCCTTTTCATCTACGTGGCAAATGGTTCTGGCTACTCCCCCAGCCATGCGGTATTTAACCTGGAGCACAACAAAATCCACTGATTCTACAGAAAAAGGGCTTTTTAAAAAACTAAAATCAGAATACTGACATTTGCACCCTTCATATAAACATCCAGAACCAAAATGAACCTCGAAATGAAGCCCATGGAAACAAATGGATTTTGTGAATTAACTGAGGGAGAAAAGCAGCTCTGAGACAGCCCCAAGAGATGGGAATCCAAGTTAGAGGGGGTGCCTTCTGCAATCCCAGGGCACTTCCATGCTGTACAGAGAGAGATGCCCAGTGCAGTTCCACTTCCCAGACCATTCCCATGAGAACATTGGCTGCAGGGCCCAAACCAGCACAGCCACATTGCCACTGCTAGGCTGCAGCTGGGCTGGAATTAGCACTTCTCACTTAACATTTAAAATCCAGACTTGATTTGCTTCTTTACTTCTCACTAAATATTGTTTTCCTCATGCAGTTGTTCCCCACCTCGCTGAGCTGGTCCTGCACTTTCTTGATCCTCCGGATTTCAGGGGTGTCAATTGTGGAAGCATATGGCTTTCCTTTTTCTTTTCTAAATTTCTCTTTGTACTTGTTCTGGAAGAACAGAATGATAAAATAATTAAGATGTATCCTAGAGCTCCAACAGAACTGTATTAGCAATTATAGCCATATTTATCTCATTAGAACAGGAATTTGGGGCAGATTATTCAATAATATAAACTAAAATTGCTCAATTACATTTGCACTTGTGCTTGTTTTAGCCAACTGAGGTTATTCCATCTGACACAATAGGAAAAAATTCCATCTCTAACTGTAGCCCGATTTGGATCATCTCTAATTTATTATATCCTCTCCATGAGATTAGTATTGATAAATTCATTTATTTGCAATATAATTATCAAACAAACCCTGAAAAATATTTTTAAAGCTGCTGTTCCTCAAGAACTAAGAGACATAGGACAACCTACCTCGCTGAACAGGTCCTTCATTTTATTGCTGTGTTCCAGATAAGGTGTCAAAAACTTGGATGGGTCCACTTTTGTCCGGATCGTCTTCTTCCTGATGGGAGGGGCTGCATCCTCCCCCGAGGGCTGGGTGCGCACAGCTGTGGCGGTGGCGGTGGCCTCGGGGACTGAGTAGTCTGTGGTGGCGGTCCCAGGGACTGAGTAGTCTGTGCTAATGGTCTCAGTGATCTCAGTGACCACCTGAGGGTTAAATGAATGAAGAATCACTTGTTTTATAGCTGTAAAAGTTCATTATCAAAAGCGTTTTTCATCCCTCCCCAGCTGGTGAAAGGATGCTCTTCTCTCATCCAGATCCACGTGGAGACAGAAAATCGGGGGCACTGTTCCTGCTGGCATTAACCATTGTGCTCCCTTTACACCACCCACCCTGAAAGAACCCCCAGGGAATGAACTCTCGGGCTGGTTCCTGCATCAAACTCATGGAATTATTCTCCAGAGGATCTGGGAGAGTGGGGCTCCAGCTGCTTCTGCTCTACATGCAATAACTTCCAATTTAAATGATTTATATATTTGTTTATCGACATAGTCATGCTGTAAGCAGTAATTTTAATACTAAGATTCTAATGAAAAGTATCTAAAAATAATTATTGCAACTAAAAATTGTGCTCCAAAACCACCCAAATAAGTATCAGGTTTTAGTTCATATCAATTAGCTTTATAAAAAAATTGCCTTTCAAAAGGAATTCAGGAAGGTCTGAGTTATGAGAGTCAATGAGACAGAGCTGAAAATGCACCAAGAATTAAACAATTAATAACTTCTGTTCCTGCATAAGCCCATGCCATAAAGAATATTTCATGTAACACAGCAGGGAGTTGGGTTCTATCTGTTTTAGAGACAGAACTTCAAATTATGGCAGCCACTCCTCGGTGACCCAAATATTTGTTACCAGTGACATGATGAAAAATCTGCAAAACTGTAAATTTTCAGTGAAATTACACGAGCTGAAGGGAACAGAGCTGATACACATAAACTGATCTTAGCTCATCACACAGCAGGGAACTGCAGCAAATATTAAGTATTAAGCAGCAATTGTTCACTGATATTCGTGTGTTTAATGTGAAAAATTAAACCTGAGATTACAAAAGGCCACTAATTTATTGTTCTATGTTAATTACATGCATTTTTGCACAACATGCAGCATAACAGGGACCTTTACCTCATGTGGCTCACCCTCCTCAATAATTGTCTCCTCAATGTAGTACTTTTAAAAAAAAGAGAGGGAAAAAAATCATTTTTAGGCCAGATCAGCAAATTGTAGCCTCTGTGAAGCTGTTTTAAAACGTGTCTGGAGAAACAGGGCTGTAGTTCACAGGTGTTGTGGAGTCATTTGGTAATTCTGAATATCTGTTCACATTTTGCATTGTTGATTGGATTTTTATTCCATGCATTGCTCAACTAATCATCATCCAAATAATCAATGAAAGATTGCTATCTAATTTTACCCACAAGAGGGAAGACAATGATGACCACATTAAAAGAATCAGCACTTAAACCCCAGGATTTTCCTGGTTTATTTGGTGATACTCTTGACTGTTGTTCTCAGGGTTGTTCCTACCTACAAATGCTGCAATAATTTCTGACTGCCAGTTAAAATTTGTTGATGGTCACAACTTTGAGCCTGCTGATTTTCCACCCACCTGACTGCCCGCTATCCCCCCACATCTCATAAATTTGGGGATACAACCCCAACAGGAGGTGCCCCTAAAGCAGCCCAGGTACACAACCTTCACTGGTCTCCCCTTGTCCACAGCAGCTGTGAACTCATTATAAAAATTAATGAGGTTCATTAGCCATGGTTTGCTCTTGATAACTCAGTGTTCACTTCTGTACATGACCTTCACATCTTTCATGTGTTTAAAAATAACTTCTCAAAGGATTTGCTCCACAGCCCTCCCAAAGAACGAAGCAGCTCCCTGGATCTTCCTTCTTGCCTTTCTTGAAGACCAAATCCAGCTGAACATTGCCTATGGATGTAAGAATGGAGTTTGTAATGTTTTACTTCTTTAAGTTCCTTCCCAGTGGCTTGCTCCTGCTTCCACCTTCAGTGTACTTCTTTTTTTGTTTTCTTTTGGTGATTTTGCTCAGTCAGGAGCTCCGTGTTCCTCCACACCATCCTCCTGCTGTTTGATTCCTGAACTTTGGGCTGAGCTGTTCGCTCAGGGAAAATCATGCTGGAGGATCACACAACTATCCTGCGCCTCTTTGTTTTTTCCCACGGGCTCTTCCCTGAACATCCCCAAGTCTGCTCCTCCAAAGGATTGTAATTCCATTTATCTTGCTCACTGCTCCCTGGATTTCAGCTCCATCGTTCCGTGGTCACCGCAGCCCTTGATCTTCGCATTTTCCACCAGTTCCGGCTTGTTTGCGGGCACCGCTCCCGGTGGAACAGCTTTCCGAGCCGGGACAGCTGAAAGGCTCTGGAGCCCCCGGAGCGGCTGAGGGGGCTCAGCCTGGAGAGAAGGAGGCTCAGGGGGCACCTTCGGACTCTGCACAACTCCCCGACAGGAAGGGGCAGGGGGTCTGCTCCCAGGGAATAATCGACAGGACATTGGGAATCAGCCTCTCGTTGTGCCCGGGGAGGTTTTGGACGGATTTCGGGGAAAATTCATTCCCCTTCCGCCACTTCCCACCCGCGGCCGCGCGGTGGCGCCATCCCGCGGAACATGGCGGCGGCGCTGAGGGGCCGCGGGGGCTCGGCCTGAGGCAGCCGCCCCGCACAGAAATGAGGGGAAAAAGCATTTTATAGACATTGGTGCGGAACAGCACCCGCTGCATGCGGGATGTGCTGCACCTGCACAAGGAGAAAATGGCAAACGCGGGGTTTATGCTGGAAAATCTCCGCAGCGATATTTGCTCGGGGTCACTCGCGACCACTGCGGGAATGGACAACCCTTTGAACTTAAAAATTTTCTCGTTACAATTTAAGTCCCTTTCCCAGAGCTGTTCAAAGTTAATTCAAGTGCCCAAGGTGTATTTCCCAAGCTGCCATGTATTGGGCTGTGCTGAGGTGATTTCCGTACTGGACTTACATTCCATGAAACCTTCTGCAAAATCTTCCACAAAACCTCCCACAAACTTTCTAAAAAAACCTCCCACAAAACCCTCTGCAAAAGTTTCCACAAAATTCCTACAAAACCTCCCACAAAACCCTTCCACAAACTTTCTACAAAATCTCCCACAAAACCTCCATTCCCTCAGCAGTAAAAGTTTGTATCACTCACTGTGGATTTTGCACATCCCAAGACAGCCACAACATCAAGTAATGCTCATCATTCCAGAGAAAGTTTAAAAATAGTATCTTTAAATCCTTGGCGTTGCTCAATATTCAACTATCACGTCCTACTCTTTCAGAAGATCAATTTCTGATAGAACTCATAGGTTTAAAATCTTGGATTGATACAGGAAATAAGAAAATTCTAGAAAGGCTTAAAATTGTACCAGATGCTGTTGTTCCTCTTTTATTTAACATCTCACCATGAATATCCCAAGGGAAGCTACAGAATCAGTGCTTCCTTGGCCCAAGGGATGTGGTTACAGCAAGGTGGTTGTTGAAAATTAAAATCAAAGGATGAAATGGGGCTGTGTGAACAAAAAGCCTAAAATACCATAATACCTGCTGGAATAAATAAACAGTGAGAGCAAATAAGTATCTATTACGGAGAGCATACAATGCACAGGAAGCATAAAGGCAATTACAACTAATATGGTAATGAGAAATTTAATGAAGGGTGGGTGTCATTGTAGTTAGGTAGCAAAATGTCTTTAAAATGGACTTTATGAGTGGTGACACTTATTTAGCAAAATGCATTTAACTACTCTAACTGGCAAGTCATTTCGCTTTACTTCATTCACTATTTGAAAAACAGAAAGCTGGCATTGCCCTCACACACCTGAAATCAACAGTCCACTGAACACAGCGGAAACAACTAATGTAGGATGTTTACATTTACACTCTGGTTCTTTTCCTTGGACACGGAGTGATTTTTTGCAAGACTTTGTGTATAATACATGAATTAATTTCAGAGTAGTAGCAATGCCAAAGTGAGCCCACATTGTTAATTTCGTGTACTCTTTCAGTAGTAAGGTCATTGTTCCCGTGGCTCCAGCTGCAGGTTGCCCAGTACCTGGGGAACTTCTTATTCAGTTTCCTGAGACTAAATAATTCAGAATCTAACTGTGAGTTTAAATGACCTACTGGCAAATTAATCCATGATGCACCTCTATGGACATAGAATCACGGACTCACAGAATGCCCTGGGATGGAAGGGACCTCAGAGATCCTCTATTCCACCCCCCTGCCATGGGCAGGGACACCTTCCACTATCCCAAGGTGCTCCAGCCCAGCCTTGGACACTGCCAGGGATCCAGGGGCAGCCACAGCTGCTCTGGGCACCCAGTGCCAGGGCCTGCCCACCCTCACAGGGAAGGATTTCTTCCTAATATCTAATTTAAATCTACCCTCTGTCAGTTTGAAGTCCTCCCCCCTCGTCCTGTCACTTAAACCTGGCTCCATCTCTGCAATGTCTCAGGCTAAATTGGTTTGTGGTCCCCTGGTGGCACAAAGCTGATGCATTTCTGCAGAGGCAGGGCTAGAAAGGGGCTTCCAAAGTCATCTCCTCCAGCATGGATTGGGTGACAGAGGGCAAGCCAGGAGGGAAAAGAGCTGGCCCAGTGCATCTATAATTACGCAGGGAGTAATCAGAAAACCTCGCACTGTGAGTGTGGGATGGTTCCAGTCCTTATTTAAACTGAGAAACTATGACAGGAACCAGGAGACTTTGCTCCACCGAGAGCAACTGTTGTTGTTGTTTTACTGATGAAACCATTTAATAGATATCTAATCATCCCCTAATCCTCAGAGAGCAAACAGCACCTATGCTCCTGAGCATTAATAGGGTGATTAATGTATTCAGTCACAAGGCAGGAAGCAAACATTTCTACTCTCACATTTTCTTCTTACCTCCACAACTTCCTCATATTCTTCTTCCTCCATTCTGAGGGTTTGCTTCTGTCTCTCCTCACTCACTGGTCACACAGCAGGTGAAAATGTGAATAATCAGCATTAGCCCATGACTGAAAGTACCATGAGAAGATACAAGGCAAGCTCTTAAAGCACTTGGGGTCATAGCTAGTAACTAGTCAGATCCTAAATAAAGTTGTGATCTGGCATTACTTGGACTGTTAGGGAAAAACACTGGATTAAGTTTCAAGCATACTGATATAAATTACAATTTAGGACAAATACTTCATTCCAGTTATTATAACATTGGAATCCAATGAAAATAAAAAAGAGATCTCTCGAAACATGATGTGATATTTTCATTACAACAGAATTACTTGAAGTATTTTTCTTTTCTCTGTGACTTTTCTATGCTATTTCATTATATCATTCAAGTGCCTGTTTGAATGGGATCTTTATATTCTACTATATTCATTCACAGTAAGAGCATAATGTACAAAAATATTGTAAATATTTTTTTAAGTGACCTTAGGTTAATGAGGCAATTTCTGTCTTCCCAGCATCAGCCTACAGAGATGCTCTGGGGTTTTTTGTTTAAGCTCTTGTGGCTTTTTTCTTTCTATTTCTTCAGACCTGGAAAAGATGAAAATCCATAGAGTTGGCTGAAGTACAAAGCACAGATTAGTGTCAGAACCTTTGAACGAATTAATTAACACACTGATTTTGCTGGGAGGCAGAGCCACGGTTTTCCAGCAGAGTTTGCAGCCCTGTTTCTAATGTTGGGAGGGGATGAGGTTTTGGAACAGCTGCTCCTGAGTCCAGGGATATTTGCCGTGTAAGATAATCCCACCAACTGACGGGGTGGTTGTGTTTAGCTGGCTAAACTGCAATTCCTTCTGAGGCAAGGGAAGTCAAATAATGCAGGTTAAATATAGGAACATCAAATACTGTCCCTTTTTAGTCCCAATGGGCTGAGAAAAATGGCCAAAAAATTATTTGGAAAAAACATATCATCTATTAAAATAAATTAGGAATAACTCAAATAATGAGCAACAAGCCATGTGAAAAAGTAGGCCAAGGTATATGAATAAACTCAGGAAGTGGAGTAGATAAACATATAAACACAATCTCTTCAACCTGTCACTGTTAAAACCTTCAGTTAGACTTCTAAACACCATCCCAAGTCTTTTCCTCCTCCTCCAATCTGCAACTGGTTATTCAGACTGACAACTGACTTCCAGGGGCAAAGCATGACAACTACTCCCAAAAAACTACACAGTGGGGAAACAGCTCAAGATCCTCATCGAAGGAAAAGAAGTGAAATGCATTTAAAATGTTCTTACCAGCAACGTGCAGTAAATACCCTTTGGAGCAGAGGCTCTCCAGTCTTCCCTCCTGAGCAGCACTGGGTGAGAGCGAGTGGGCTCAGCAGCTCCCGCTGACGTGAGTGGCCCACACAGCCAATGTGGCCCCAGCCCGCTCGAGTTTCATCCCTAAATATACTCAGTGACCCCGGAGGGGGCCACCTGTTCTCAGCAACCTCAGGGAAAGGGAGCTGGGCACCTCTGTGCTCCTCAGGAAACCCAAAACACCTCACCAGGGCTTGGCTGAGATGGAGCCCCAGGCAAACCCAAGGGAGAGCTCCAATGGAAAAAACATTATCAGAGTTGATAATAACATTGAATTTCAATTGATGGAGGCAATTCCATTCCTATAATGCCCCTGAATAGCCACCATCCAAGTTCAAGAATCTCTGAACTTGAGGACTCCACACTGCAGACTAAATTTTTAGTATGAAAGTGTCTTTAAGTTCACCCATAAGTACACCTGAAGTGCTTTTTCCCCTCGATGCAAATCAGGTGTCAGCATTTGTATCACTTTTGAAATGTTTGGTAGCTGAACACACAGACCCTGGAACATGTGAAAAGTGGCTGTTTGCAAGGAGGGAACCCAACAAAGAGCCAACATGCCTGCTGAAGGAAGTCTAAGAAGAGCTGATAAACAGATTAAGTGACAGGGGAGCAACCCTGGTATTTTGGAAGGTCAAGAACGCCGTGATGTGTGGAGTAGAACCAGGGTGATGATAACAGACGTGACTTCTGGGGTGATTGCTCCACTGACAAATGGAGTTGACTTTGGTTCTTCAAGGAGGTGCATTCAAAAGCCAGTATCAACACTGATCCCTTTTCATATTCTAGATCACATAATTCAATCAATGATTGTCAGGAGCCCTTGAGAGGCATCTTTTTCCTTAACTCTTTCCAGAAGTTCATATTTATATCCAGATGAAATATCATATCTCATTCACTAGTGCCAAGTATTTTATACTCTGCCCAGAGCTGCAGACCCCTCCTTTCTTCTTTGGGCGAGCCACTTTCAATTACTCTGCATTTTGCTTTACTAGCCAGTCCTTTCCCTTTTAATCTGATTTCTGTTTAAGTTCTTTAACATCTTTTGAAATTGTCCAGAAATTAACACAGAGCACGCTGGTGGAGTCTCTCGAGAGCAACCTCAGCGTACCCTGCTGCTCTCTGATCCAGATCCTCCGTGTGTGCATTCCAGAAATAACTCACAGGCTCATTTTCCTCCCAAGTGCTGCTTCTCAGGAGATTGGATGCAAAATGCAACATCTTCATTATCAACAACAAACCTTAATGGAGTCAAGGGCCACCTTTCCTTATTGAACTTGTGATTCATTATTGTCATTTCCAGCTTGATCTTGGAAGTTCCTGCAAACAATTTCTCCCTCAGTGATACTCTGCACGCCCTGCATTAACTGGAACATCATCTTCACACCATTTTACATTGCTGTTCAATATATCCTATTTAGAAAGGCACTAAACAAAGCTAAAATTACACACAGGACAGCAGCACCCTTTTTCTGCTGCTGAAATGCAGCTGTCTTTGGTGTGAAACGTGGCACATCTTCAGCAGCACAGGTCAGGGCTGGAAAAAGCATGGAATTACCCATGGAAATTACAGAAAGGAGCAAAGAGCCAAAGGATTGTTGATGAAATGAGAAGTTAGGCTGAACATAAGATTTTTGTTCTGGCATCAGAGTACGAAATGGGCAGGAGGGTGCTCTTGGCTCACCTGAGAAAATATTTCAATTCCTGCATTTTGCTGCTTTGCTCCTTCAGCCCCAAATCTCAAGGAACAGCTCTGACAAAACCATTGCCATTGTGTGGGCAAGGAGACTGCCAGGATCACTGAGGCTGGAAGAGCCCTCCCACCCCATCAAGTCCAAGCTGTGCCCGATGCCCACTTTGTCACCAGCCCAGAGCACTGAGTGCCATGTCCAGGCCTCCCTGGACACCTCCAAACCTCCCTGTTCCAAACATGTATGAGGTAACGGGAATAGCAACCATTAATATTAATGTTTTTTAATTGTTTTGTTGTGAAAATTTATGTCTGATTCTGATTTCTGATGGAATATTCATTAAACCACAGAATCATTAAGGTTGGAAAAGACCTCCAAGATCATCATTGTGAGGGTATGAACTTGACTTTCTGGGGGACAAATATTTCAAAAGCATTAACTGTGCCCTGGGTGGATCCTGGCAGCTCTGACCCAGGTTAACACACCAGGCCAGATTTACCCATGCACATAAAAAGCACGTGCTCAGCAGTTCTGAACCAAAGGCAGAAGGCTGCAGAAGTACTTAGGCAGAAAAAAATGTTGTTCTGCATTTCAATCATAAAAATTCAAAGCCTAAAATATTTTCTTGTACTTAACTTATTTAAATATTGAGTTCCATCAGTCCTGCTTATCCATCAGGAGCCACTCAGGGCATGATGGATAAATGTCCTGACATCCCAGGTGCTATATTTAACCTCCTGACGTAACCAATAGAGCACCTGGCCTTAACAAGCATTGTATCATTGGAAAAGGACATTTAAATACATATTTGTGCCACATTTGTGTCTATTTTTAAACTGCCACCAGTGAGTGCCTTCTCATTCTTCATTCACCATTCCCCACTGTGAGGCTCCTCTGGCCAGCACCTTTTGCTTTAAGGTATGGAAATACTGTGGAGGGCATCTTTACAAAAAAAAAAAAAATGAAATGAAGGGCTTGGTTAGACAAATGCAAAGGATTGTTTTCAAATTAAATATACACATATTTCTCTGATCCCTCCTTTTTTTACAGCTAGCCAATCTTTTTTCTTTTGCATGGAACCAGGCTGGGAGCAGAGGCCTTGTCAGGAATCTGGGTTTGGATAACAAACAACAAGTTCTTAGGAAAGGATCCGTGCTCCAACAAGAATTCCACTTTTACTTCAGTGCTGCTCATCCTCTTTCTCAAAGTATTAGATCATAACAAATAATATACTTGGGGGCAGTGAATCAAAGTGCTGTGAGTAGATCCCCTGCAGTGTCTTGTTTTCAGGTTTATTTTTTGATGCTGACGGGTTGGTAAGGGGTGAGCAGCAGCACAAGGCAGTGGCTGTGTGGTGTGTCAGCCAAGCACTCACTGTGCTGCTGTGGCTCAAAAAGACTTTGCTGGAAGAGGAGGAGTAAAGGAATATTGGTATGAAACCAAAATTCACTTCATGCTTCTCAATGTTCCTGGACAGAGGAGGAACTGTGGCCTCTCTGATCTAATGTTTGGGTATAGGGCAAAGTTTTTAGTATTGAAAGTGTCCCACCAGAATGTTTCAAACACTGAATCAAAAGCAGATTCAAAGCGGCCAAAATATTCCAAACAAACTCAAACTGAAAAGAAGAACAAGGTGCCAAATATTTGTGATTTTTTTTCATGATGAGAGTTGATAAAGCAAAGAGAAATCACATGAACAAATATACCTCTAGCTGGTTGTAAAAACTTAAAAATTAGGTTAATATTCAACCCCCCCAACAGAGAAGCTATAAAATCAGGGTGTAAAAGATCCTGTATATCGACACAAGATATTCACTGGGGCCATTGGCACGAGGAGGGTTCTCCTCACATGACAGCATCTGTCACAGCCTCCTCTCTTCTTTACTTAGGACCTTGGAGAATCCTGAAAGAAAATATTTATCCACAAGATGAAGTCAAACAGCCTAATTTATCTCCCTACTAATGTTCCCAAGACAGCCACAGGGTCTTAGACACGAGTGCTCATCAGAAAGAAGATACAGCAGAGGCAAATCTCCTGAAGATTTCAAAGCCAGCTCTGATTGTATTGAGCAGATTTCTGAACTGGAGCTGATGGGGGAAGCTGACATACAGCACCCAACTCAACATATTCAGGTTTTGGAACAATAATATCAGTTATTTTAAACTAGGAAAGGAAGGTGAGGTTCTTCTCAAATCTTTTCTTCTTCCTACTATTTATAAGACAAATAAACTCTTATATTTTTAGAGCAGAGGTACAAGTATCTGCAGGAACTCACACCTTCTGAACAACGAATCAAAATGATCACACAGAAGATTTTTATTGTCTAAAATACATCCCACTCACACATCTCACAACTCTGACATAATACCCTACTTATACACTTTGCTTACCTATACATTCTATTGCATTATACCTAACTTATACAGTTCACTTATACATTTTATAACTTCCACATAACACACTACTTATACATCTTACTTATACCTTCTGTAACTTTTACTACTTCACACTACTTATGCATTTTACTTACTTATCTTATACCACTTACACATATTACTCTACCTATACATTTTACAACTTGTCCATAACCAATACAGTTCACTTACTTATACATTTTACCTGATACAGTGCTTACACATTTTGCAACTGTTGTGAATGTGATCACACATTGCTTGATTGCTCCCTCTATCAGAAGATAATGATTGGTTCTAGTCCTGCACAGCACAGTGCTTTTTTATCTATTCTTTGCTGTCTTAGTGTTTAGTTTTTCAGCTTCTTCTTTCCCCATTTTTTTCTAATTTAGCACCGTTTACCTCTCGGTCCTCGACGAATTCCTGAGGGCTCCAACAGGTGGGGCTCCAGATCCAGGCAGGAAGAGTCGAGATGATGGCAGCAACAAAACCCATCCAATGACAGCAGCCAAGTTAGCCCAGGAAATCCAAACAAGACAGCAAAGGACAGAGAGCAGACATAAACCTGTCCCACCTTTCTTTTCTCTGAGCCTCCAGCCTGGGCTCAGGAACCCTGCAGGGGCTGATTGGCTGCAGCTGAAGGTGGAGGGCCAGGTGAAGCTGGTCAGGGGAATCCAGCCGGTCCCCCTGAGGGCTCTGGTGAGAATAACTGAAGATGCTTTGGCTGGGGCACACTGACAAGGTTCAAACACCTTCCAACAAGTATCAGCTGTAAATGCCAATGAAAAGCCCTGATTGGCAGCCAGAGGTTCAGCTCTTACCCTGTCTCCCACGCTTGTCCCTTTAGACAAGTCTCTGCTTCACTGCTCTGCAGTAAAACAACACAGGTCTTTTATCTTTTAAAGACAAACTTTTTCATTATTAGCCTCATTTTGCAAATCATTACAGCAACTACAGTGACAGAGGTCACTGTATAAGCAGATTGATCTGTCTGGGACTGTCCCATCCATGGGAGTGCCGAGGCCAGGCTGTGTGGGGCTGGGAGCAGCCTGTGTTACTGCCCTGATGGTGCTCTCCCCTTCCCAGGCTGGGTTATTGCTGGGGAGATGCAATTCCTTCTTGGTGCTCCCCCTCAGGAGCCTGCACATCCCACCCCAGCACCCAAAGTGCTGCTGCCATGGGGGCACATTCCAGTTTTTTCACAATGTGCTCGTTTAATTTTGCCTTGGGTTTTTCAGACTTACTGGTGTCCATATCCTGCATCCTTTCCTTGGCTTCTCACTGAACTCCTTGCAGGGAATTTAGAGCAGAGGTGCTGTTTCTTCTGGAACCAAGCTGAAACAATTTATTGAGAGTCCCTAACTCAGGGCAGGTTCATTTCTATCCCAGAGCACACTCAGATCATTTCATAGGACTTCACATTTCCAACAAAGCTTGGCAGCAGGAAGGTTTCACATGGCATTGGACAGCCCTGCCAACTTTCCACATCACCCCAACAGCCACCAACAAAGGGAGGGATTAGCACAGCTACAGCACAGAGGCATTCCCTGCTGTAAATCCTCTGGGATGAAGGGACAGGGCTGCACACTCCCTTTGAAACCCTGATCAGAGCATCACCTTCATTCTGCAATCACCTCTGCTGCCTTTTCCAGTTCAACCACTGCCCTGATACTGCTGAAAGATGTTTGGGCCCTGTGTGAGAACAGAGGGAAGAAATCCAATATTTACCCCCTAGGCCTCTGTACCTTTTTCTCCCCAAGGACTTGCTTTCTTCCCAAGAGGGAGCAAACTCTGAAAACAAAGGTGTGATTGAAGTAAAAATGTGATTGAATCCTTTTCACCTTGTTTCTCCTTGGGCAAAAGAAGGAAAGTTACTGTCAGTCTATCCCATTCCAAGGGTTTTCCAGTTAGTGCAGGGTTCATTTGTGGAGCTTCCAGTGAAATGGCATCATGATCCTCACTACCTCTTGACCCCTCTGACTCTCCTACACTGCAGCCTGTTTCCCACAGTCAATGGAAAATCAAACGTGTAATTCATGGGCTGTGACAAGAATTGCTCAAAGATCACAGAAGCTGCTGTAGAAGGTCAAGATTTAGATCAAAGCTCAAGAAATCTACTGAAAAAATTCCAGAATAACCAAATCCTCCCACTGACAGGGAATCCATGCACCTTCAGTCTCCTCCCCCTGAAGGATGCTGACCAAGCACTGGACCAGAGCTCACATGTCCAATGCCACGGCCTTTAGCAAACTGCAGCTGGTGTCTGAGACTGGTTTCTTCTTTAAATTCCTCCTTCCCTTGTCTCATTTAAAAGGAACATATTTACATGAAAGGTTCAAACACCTCTGACTGTAGAATGAGGGGGGAAAAGGCAACGTGCTTCACATTCCTGACTGGCATTGCTGGAGTGGTATCTCATACCCTGAAATACAACCTGCAGTAGTCCATAAAATATTAAGACTGCTCGCTGGCCATGGCCAGGAATACTCTGCAGCAGCAGTTCCCAGGGGCAGAATGCTCTGTGAAAGGTCATTAACACAGCACTTAGGTCACCAGCACAACAGCCACCAGGAGTAATTCTTCTCTGCACTATAATTAACAGCCCTGAGCAGCCACCAGGAATCTGCTGGGCTCCCACTGCTCTGCAGCAGCTCCAGACAATAAAATCTGCTTCGTTACTGCATCAATAAAAGGACATTTAATCACAATAAGGAATGATAACATCACAAATTACCTCCCCTAACTCACTTGGCACCGGGCCATGCTCTCCTAGGAGGTATCCTCGGTGGGGTAACCTGCAGGAGCTCCTGAGCCAGCAGAAACTCCTGCAAACTGAACTGATCCCACTGGTACTCCACCAGTGACATGAATGGGGATCTGACCTGAATGACTCACACCAGGGAAAGCTGGAGCTGGGCTGGGAGAGCTCGGGGTGGCCATCCTGGAGAAGAGAAGCTGCAGGGAGAGCTCAGAGCCCCTTGAACAGGCTCCAGGAGAGCTGCAGAGGGACTGGGGACAAGGCATGGAGGGACAGGACCCAGGGAATGGCTTCCCACTGCCACAGGGCAGGGATGGATGGGATCTTGGGCAGGAATTGTTCCCTGGGAGGGTGGGCAGGCCCTGGCACAGGGTGCCCAGAGCAGCTGTGGCTGCCCCTGGATCCCTGGCAGTGCCCAAGGCCAGGCTGGACACTGGGGCTGGGAGCAGCCTGGGATGGTGGGAGGTGTCCCTGCCCATGGCTGATGAAACTGGGTATCTTAAGGCCCTTTCCAGCCCAAACCCTTCTGGGATCCCACAATTCTGTGATTATTTCTAGACCTTTGCTAAGGACAGCCCTGGTCCTGCCCTCACCTTCACACCAGAAAGGCTGGAGGTGCCCCCCAGTCCCTCCTCAGTCCCACACACCTCTGTGCACAGCCTCACCCAGTCCCACACACAGATCCTTCCACCTTTGTCTCCTTCATCTGCCCAAAATAATCCAGGCTTCTTAATGCACTTTTTCTGTGCAATGAGGGATCAAGAGGGAAGAAAACTTTATTCATTAAATAGTTTTAATTTCTCAGAGTCTGAGGCAGACTTTCAGCTCATTTCTTTGAGAACCATCCCACAGGAGGCTGAACTCCTGATGACTTCATGGGGCTTTTTATAAAGCGAGATAATGACAGTGGAGGGACAGAAGCAGCTGCACAGTTTTCCTGGCTGGGGCAGGGGTGCCCTGAGCACCACAGCCTCCAGCAAGTCCATCACCCCACAGATGCCAGCAGTGAGGTGCTCATGGACACACTGGTTTCCAGGAAGGACAACTCACCTTCCACGTGGGAATATCTTGGGACAGATCTTGAGCACATCCTTGGTGTCTGCTCATCAGGGCTGCTGAAGGATGGGAGGGTTTCATGCAATAATTCCCTTCACAACTTGAAAATTCAGTGTTGATCTAGCACAGGTTACACCACATTGAACCTTTTCAGTGCTAGAGAAGAATATCTTGGCTGGAAAGCACAGTAAAGATTAAAAACCCAATCTAACTCTTGCAGAAGTGTTGTTAATCCACACATTTCTAAGAAACAAACATGAGACAAATATTTTTGTGTATTGAATTTTTTTGGCTGTGACACTGCAAATCAAGTGAATAATTTTCAGGTTTGAATGGAGTTGTTCTGACAGTGGCACAATTTCCCTGACAGCCAACAAAACCTTCTATGTAAAAACAACCCATCCCTCCACCGTGGAGAAATACCAGAAAACACAGCAATGGCAAAGTTACTGAAGGAGGATTCTTTTAAAAAGCAGAAACAAGATAGAGTAAGGCAAGATTAAAGATAGGCTGTCCTAGGCATGGCAGGAGCCCTGTGAAACAGCATGAAATTGCTGTGACTGTCTGTGATAAAAGCTAAGAGATAAAAACTAACGTTAGGGGGTTACTGGTCTGTGAAACATCATTAAGTTACTCCCTCACATTTATTCAGGCTCAGAGTGAGTGAGGTTTAGCAGCACATTCAGCTGATGGTTGAGAGGAAGGATGATGGTCTGCAAAACCACAACTGGCATGGGAGAGGTGGGCAGGGGTAACCCCAGAGCAGGGGAGGAACACGATGAGGAAACGGCCTCAAGCTGTGCCAGGGGAGGGTCAGGCTGGATATTGGGGAAAATTTCTTCATGGAAAGGGCTGTCCAGCCCAGGCAGTGGTGGAGTCCCCAGCCCTGGAAGGCTTTAAAAGCCCTGTGGATGTGGCAGGTGGGGACAGGGGTCAGTGGTGGCCTTGGCAGTGCTGGGGAACAGCTGGACCCCAACCCTAAGGATTCTGTGATTCCTTGCTCCACACACAGAGTTTTCTCTTGTTTACCTGGTTAAGCAGCAGTTCTATGACAGTTACTTCCCCAAGCCCACACAAGTGATTGTGGTACTGCAGTGAAGGAGGGAGGCAGGGGATTTCTTTTGGTGGCTACACAGGCTGAAAGGATTTAATTCCTTTGGATATAGCAAAACTCCCTTAAATAAACTCTTTTTCATTTGAAGTATTTGCTAATAAAAAGGAGGATCCTGCCCCCATCTGGCCTGCCTGGAAGGGAGCAGCCTGAGGGGGAACTGGAGCAAGAAATCACAGATTCCTAGAGCTTCAAATCCTGCTTTGGAAGGGACTCCCAGGGATCACCAAATCCAGCTCCTGGCCCTGCACAGGACACTCCAAGAATCCTTCCCAGCATCTTTGGGAAGTGCTGGCAGGATGGGAACCCCGACTCCCCAGCCACTCTGTGTGCTCAGAAACAGACAGTAATTCCAGCTTTGGGTCCAGGCTGGACTGGCAGGGAAATGGGGATAATTATAACCTTCCTGGAGCAGCTCCAGTCCTGCCCTCCTCGCTTGTTTGGGATGCAGATGGGTCCGACTGTGCTGTATCCCAGGAATGTCAGCCCTGCCATCTGCCCCGGGGTGGGAAGGGACCACAGTGCCCTCAGGAAAGCTCTGCCCACCACCAGGAAGGAAAGCAACAATAGTTTTATTCTCTTTGCCTCCCTAAATCGCTGCCACATCGCAGATCCTGTGTCACTGCCAGGCAGAGACACCTTCTGGCAAAGTGACTCAGCCTCAGAGCTGGGCTCTCTCTTCCACAGGGCTGGGAGAAGGAAAGGGGAGGAAAACCCCCAGCACTCCCAGGTACCTGTGTGTGATACGTGGGTATGGAAGAGGGGAACATCCCTGGAGATCAGCATTTCCAACAGGAAAAGAACATTTCACTGTCATTTTAATTCCCATTCTTTACACCAACCAGCGCAGACTTATCACCAAACTTGCCCCACCCAAACCTCCCCAAACAAACCCCCATCACAGGCTGGGCAGAACAGCACTTTTCACCCCCAAAATACTTAAACAGCCCCCAAAACCCAGGTCAGAAATCACATATTTGCTAGAAAACTTTCACTGCAACTCACACACACAAAGTTTAATGCAAACAGACCCATTTTGACAAATGTTTTCAACTTAAAATCATAAATACTGGTAGGTTTTAAGGAATTGTCAATTCTGACATTATCTATAAATGCATAAATATGATACAGAGCTCCCCAATCCAATTCCAGCCTAAATTTGTGCTTGTTCCACTTCAAAAAGAATTAGGAGAACGGAACGAGTTCCCTTCAGTTGCATGAAAATCAGAGTTTAAAAGACAGAAAGTGGCAAAGGGGAAACAATTCAAGGAATGCTCTGATCAAATTTCAGGAAAAAAAGTTGCCTAATAGAATCCTGGTTTTCCTATCTTATAATAAATAGCTCTATAAAATGTTTTGGCTAAATGACTTCAATATCCATGCCTGAGTGCAGACACAGGAGTGCTCCAGCTGGGAGCTGCCAGCCCTCCCGAGGCTTGGAATTAATTTGAAGCCATCATTTTATACATTCTGGAATGAAATTTTATTGCGGCCTCAACATTAGCCACGTCCTGGCTGCATTTCTTTCAAAGGAAGATGACAAAGTCTGCAGAGAGAGAAGTGCAGAGTCCAAGCGATCGGAGGAAAGCTGAGCCCGCTCCCGGGATGGCTGCGGACACNCCCGCACCGCTCCCACACCTCCTCACCCGCAGACGCGCTCGGGCCCCCAGTCTGAGCTGGTCTGGGTAATTTTTAACCTCTCCCCAGAATCCAGCTTTCCTTGGCCACTCCCCGGTGGTCCCTGCAGAAAGCATTTCGATAAGGAGAACACTGAAGGTGTCCAAGGAAGGATTCCCAGCCTCCCAGGTAAAGCAGCATTTTCTGGCTTCATCCAGTCTCAGCTGAGTTTTGTACATTTACAAAAGCTTAAAAACCCCACCGGCTCTGTCCTTACTCACCCAAAGTCTGGCTTAAAAGGCTCAGGGAGGCAAAGTGACTCCACTGTGGATAAAGCCACAATATCAAAATTCACTGGTAAGGCCCTCTTAAGGCAAGGAGAGAATTCCTGCTCCTGATTCTCACTCATGAAGAGATACAGTGTCAGCCCCTTAGAATGCATCATTTTTGGCCATTTAATGTATTCACTGACACATTATGGTCAAGCCACAGCTGGACTTATAACCAGGTCCCATCTGGATTTATCACACGTGTGCAAAGACATTTCCCTTCCTCAGTGCCACTCTTGGTGCCACTGAGCATCCCTGCCCAGGGATGCAGCACTCCAAGGCTGCTCAGCACACTCATCTCAATTAGCTGAAAACAACTTTTCAGACCCAATTAGTCTGACAGTGACAAACTCCATGTTCCACCAGCCAGTGAGGAAGGAACCTCTGCCACCAGGAGCTTTCCAAGGCCAAGGATTCCTGAACTGAGTTATTTAAACACAGTCCCTTGACAGGAATCCCAGCCAACCACCCTGACACGAGGACAAAT
This sequence comes from Lanius collurio, assembly GCA_020086605.1. Classification (NCBI taxonomy): domain Eukaryota; kingdom Metazoa; phylum Chordata; class Aves; order Passeriformes; family Laniidae; genus Lanius; species Lanius collurio. The sequence goes on along the minus strand of JACBWW010000013.1, from coordinate 1,336,151 downwards.
TCAGTATTTCCTGTCCCAAAGCAACCTAGGTGGTGCCTGATAAATGGAAAAGTGCTTGGAATGGCAGGGGTGGGAGAACTGTAACAAATTTATCACAAATCCTGTTAAAACCTGGGTGTAGGGAGGGGAAAACCTACTCATTTCCACACACTGGGAGGCTTTTATAGATATCTATCTCTATTTTAAGGGAATGGGAATTGTAGCATGGGAAATAAAGCTCATTACGGAATTAGTTTTAGGCACTTGAGCTGCAGAGATGGGGAAGGTGCCTGTCAGGTGCATTTACCATTCACACCTACACAATGCTCAGCAGAGCAGCTACTCAGCCTCCCTAAAAGAAAAAAATATTAAAAAATGAAGCTGTTCACATTCTCCAAGTTTATTTTCAACCTTTCCTCACAATTAAAGACCTGTATAACTCCCAGATGCCAGAGGCAGAGTATTCCAGAGATGAATTACCAAACTGATGATCTGCTAAACCAAAAGAAACATTTGAAGTATAAGATTATTGAAATATGACCTTTTTTTTGCTACTAAAATACCATTTTGCAGCATAACTTCAATAACCATTTTTAAGGCCCCTCCCTTTTCCTAAGAATTCGTTTCATGGAGAACAAAGGCAAAGCTTGAGCTTCAGCTGGAAGCCAAGGCAGCAGAACCCCGAGGGTGAAACAACAGCATCACACACCAAGGTCATGGCCCAGGGTAAAACAATCCCTGCCCAACAATCCCCGTGGAAGCAGCACTGATGCAGAGTTCCCTGGCTGTTCTGTGGACAGAGCTGGGAGAAAAATGGGAATTGCCCTACAGGGAAAAGAAAAAAGCTGTCAACAAGGAGCACTTCCACTGAACACAAAGGGGTCGAGAGATCAAAAGTTTGGCTGCTCTTCTCAGTGACTAAATTGAAAACATTTCTAAGTTCACACACGTGCACTTCAAAGCACCATCACAGCAACCACGACCAGGTGAGAGTCTGGAATTGATCACAGCAACCCTTCCAGGTGAGAGTCTGGAATCCATCACAGTCTGAAATCAATCACAGCAACTATTCCAGGTGAGTCTGGAATCGTCACCTCTGCTGACAAACCCCACCATCCCCACAGACTGAAAAACCAGCATTTAAAACCCAAAAGCCCTGGACAACACCACAACATGTCAGGAAACATCAGCCACCACTGAATTCTGGCTACACTTGCCCTCAAAACCATAAAATACCCAAAAAGCTCACAGTTACCCACGACATGTTTGCAGCCAGGTTAACACTGGGTTGTTCACTGACCAACACATAGAAAAAAACTGAATTTTTGCATTAAAAACCCCTCAGGGTACAGAAAATCCTGTTTTACAGCCTGTCCTGAGGTGTGTAGTCACTCCCAGGCCCTGCTGGGCTCTGTGGCCACTGGGGAAACCAAGACAAGGTGAACCTCAGAGGCCACAGCAAGGGGAAGTGGCATGGGGAGGGAAAGAGTAAAACCAACTTAACTGATGTGTAAACACAGAGTATCTGCTTGCAACACAGCCCACACATGCAGCAACCACCACACCTGCATCATCTGACAGAGAATTCTTACAAATGTACAACCAAGCAGCAGAAATCCCAGCACTGCTCCACCATGAACAGCAACAACTCCTTTTCTTACCAACCAACCCCAGCTCACCCAGCCTGTGTGGTGGATTCAGCCCAGGGAAGACATAAGACTCAAAAACCAAACACTTGGGTTTAGAAGCAACTCTGCTTTTTTTTTTTTAGACTAGAAAATGTACAATTCCATTTTGTATGCAAGTGTGCACAGAGCTCGTTGCTTGTAGATACTGTCAGAGAAACTGAGAGTCTTTGCATTAAATTGTTAATTCTTCAAACATTGATACATTTTGCAATACACCAGTTAAATACCAAGATCTATGTGCATGCACTAGAGATAAATGCATGTACACCTTAATGTTTAACAAAGACAGCAGATCCCCCAGCCAGGGAGCATTGGAGATACCAAAAATAGATTAAAAAGTTAAATTCTTTACCTGCCTTTGTTAAATACAGACTTTGAGATTGCCTCCCCTCCTTTCCCTGGGATTCTCGTGCTCCCAGGGAGGCAGGTGGGTGGGAAGGCAGGAGCTGACCAGATTATCCCAGAACCAGAGAAGCACCTTAGGAAGTTCAAACTAAGCTTTAAATGTCTTTAAAATGCCTTTTCCATCCTTACCAGACACAGGGGCTGAGAAAGGGAAGAACATTCTCAGCAGCTTTGTTCCATTTTGCTGAACTCCCAGCACATCTCCCACAGAAGAGCAAGATACTTCCAACCATCCCACTGCCATCCCAACTGCCTGGGTCCTCTGAAGTGGGAATCCTGACCCCCCTCTGCCTGGAACAGCCACCCCAGCAGGTGCTACAGCAGGGAAAGGTGATCCCAGTGTCCTCACACTGCTTGGGGACCATGCAAGGGAGCTCTGCTTTCAACAAGTTCTGCCCTGGAACTCGTGTGGGTCACTTGGAGCCTTTCAAGTAGTACCATCTGGTTTGTCCCCATCCAGCCCCCTCCACTGCATGTTGATGTATCTGCACATTTTAATATCTGCACATTTTATGAAGCAAAGGGAGTTTTTCCTCTGAAAAACACTTCATTAGAGTCTGACTTGTCCAATTCCAGTGGGACTTTCAAACATACTTTAGTGCCTCTTTTTTTGGTTAAGAAAAAAAAGAGACTTTTCCCTTTTTGACAGCTAAAGGTACTTCTGCCAGACCTGAATCAACCAGCAGAGCAGAGAAGGAGAGCAGTGGGCAGGACCTGCAGCATCACCCAATTCACTGATGACCACAATAAAACAGGAAAACCCATCTCATCTGAAACTCTTTGGCAAATTTGTAAGGTTTGCCAACACTGGAATTCCAAGCTCAATCCGTGCACCCCAATCCATTCTAGCCTCCTCCCTAATGAAAAAATCATGTGGAAAAACAAGCAATGGGCTGAATACAGAGTTTGTTTATCAGGTGTTGGAGACCCAATGTGTGATTGACATTACAGCTGTATGGACACAGAGGGACAGGACTGGTGACACGGGGACGTGTCACAGATTAGTACTACTGCCAACATACTGATTCAGCTTTACACTGGTCTGAGCAGATTGCAATTAACCTAGGACTGAGGTATAAATATACACAAATATGTACAGTACACATACAGGAAAAGAGTTTTGCATCTGTAACATCGGCAACCTTGAAAATACTGCAGAGTCGATCCCTACGGCGGTGATTCGCTCGCTGATTTACTGGAATAATGAAGCCAACAACCTCCACTAGAGAGGGCTGCAATGGGATAAGAAAACTCTGAATTAAAAGCTCCTTCCTCTCGCTTCATCCTCCCCACACCCAAGGCCGGACTGTTCCGAGGGGCAGCTTGAAAAGAAGGTTGGTCACAGCTTTGAACACGTCCTCCGAGGAAGCCGACGCAGAGCGGAGCCCAAAGTGCCCCTCTGCTCTCGTGCTGCTCCCACTTCCTGCCCGTGTGTGTGTGTGTGTGTGTGTGTGCAGCTATGTAGAAAATACAGTTGCAATCAGTTCAGTATAAATACATCCACCCCACCATTCTGCCACTGGTACAGCTCTGCTGAAGCAATGTCTGTGCAAAGAGGTCATTAAAAATCATCTGATCTTCAGCCGGGACATCATCCACTCCAGGCCTTGGCACAGCCTGGGAACACAAGAGACAATGGTTAGGGAATGCAGGCACTGCTCAGGGCAACTCCAGAGGTAACTGCACAGCATTGACTGAAATTCTTCCCAAGAACTCTGAATTGTATCTGGAAACTCTTCATTCCCTGCATGGCACTTCCTAGCTCATCTGTGGTGAGAGAATTCAATCCCAGCTCTTCAACACATGAAGTTCTCTCTAATTAGGATTATTCTTAATAAACCAGAAGAGATTTCAGTTTGCTACCACTCCACCCACACTAAGCCTAAATCATACCAAGTTTTGTCTCTGTGAGGTGACACATGGATTTGATGTAAAAGTTGGGTTTCAGATCATGCTGATCCTAAATCAGTGTGTTCTGAGGCCAAAAATCTTGTAAGTGTCGAGATTTTTAAGTGGGCAGGCCCTGGCACAGGGTGCCCAGAGCAGCTGTGGCTGCCCCTGCATCCCTGGCAGTGCCCAAGGCCAGGCTGGACATTGGGGCTGGGAGCACTCTGGAATGGTGGGAGGTGTCCTGGCCCATGGCACAGATGGGATGGGATGATTTTAAGGTCTTTTCCAACCCAAACCCTTCTGGGATTCTGCCACTATTATGGACAGGGCAGAAATGTGTGTGAAACCCAAATATCACAATAAAACCCCCCGAGTAATTCCAGATCCCCTTCCTGTGGACACAAATCCCTCTTACCCCTCTCCAGTGAGAGCACAGCAGGCCTGAATGTGCCACTGGTGATCCTTAATCGAAGTCAGCTTCAGGAACTGGGAGATTTCAGCTACTGTCATGCACTCCTTGACATCCTGCTTGTTAGCAAAGATCAGCAATCCTGCTTTTTTCAAGTCCTAGGGAGAAAGGAGAGCAGCTAATGACAAAGCATCCCCTGGAGGCAAACGATGGGATACCAGAGCAGAGAGCCCAGAGCCCCAGCCAACAATCCTCCAGAACAAAGTGCTGCAGGCTGACAGGAACTGCAGGAAATCCTCTGATCCAGCACACCAAACAGCCAATTTTTGCCATGGATGAGGAGTTAAAAACGCAGGACAATGTTTTGCTGTGCTCCACGAGGATCAGAGCTCTGTGTACCCTGTACCTGAGCAGCACTGACAAGTTGGGAACAGTGACTCCAGAGATGAGCTTATTTCACCTCAAATTGCTTGGAATTACACCAGGGCAGGGGTGTATTATCAAAAACCTTTCCCCTGGAAAGCAAAAAGGTGTTCCTAGGAAGCCAAGCCAGCTCAGGCACTGAACTGCCAATCAGGCACATTTGTGTTTACAAGAAGCCAAATTAATTCCCAAATAATCAACCGCTCCAGAAAATAGCTGGAACTGAGCTGGACAACTCAATTTTGCCTTAACAGAAACTCCATGGAACCGGTTAGGAGAGAGAAAAGATTTTCAAGGAGCAAAGAAAAGCTATTTTAAATCAATATTTGACTTTCACTGCTGCTCTCTCCCAGCGTCACAGCCACGTCTGGAGAGGGAGCCTGGGAACATCCTGCCGGCCAACAATGGGCACATTCACTGCCAGGGGCTCCCAAATCGGCTCCTTCTGCCGGCAGTTCCAGACCTTCCCTGTGGCAAAATCAGCTCCTTAACAACTTCATCTTCCTTCAGAGACTCGGCAACAGAAAATGCAGGTTTTGTTTAGTGCCTGCAACAGCCTGAGGAGTTCACCTCTGAAATCCTAATTGTGGACAGCAGCACCAATCCCCCCGTGCCACATTTAACACTCCACACCCTGACCTGCTCTGTAAGAATTTACTTTATTAAACTTTTAAGTTAAACATAAAACAAACAAACAAACACAAAACCAACCAAACAAAAAGACATCCACGAAAGATCCTATGCAAAGCCCTTGTTTTTCCTCAAAGGAAATCCATAGGCAGGCTCTGCCCATCCTACAGTCTCCCAAACTGTGGCTATAGGTTAAATATAGCTGGAATATTTTGGGCTATAATGCCATCGTTTTTATGCACATTTTTTTATTCAGACACTTAAATTTGGAAGCTCAGCGTCAGCTCACACACCCTGATCCAGTTTGCATTCAGGTCATGCCACAGGTGCTGCCTGGCTTTTACATCAGCCCAGCTCAGGTTTAGACCTGACCCAGGGCTCAGGTTTAAAGGGGGTCTTTACAATTTAGCCATTTGAACTCTGGAATTCCAAATACCCACAGCAGTGGCTGCTCCAGCCACGGGCTGAAGTCCCTTCAGTTTTGGAGCTGGGTGCTCTAACACACGGTATTAAGGTTGTAAAACACAAAACCTCAGGCAACCATGAAGATATCAAAAATAATTACTAAGGTATTGCAGGAAACTATGGGGTTTTAAAGGCTCTAATTCAGATATTAACATGGATTGAAGCATAAAACCCACAGATGTCACTGACAGGTCCCAACTGCTGTTTCACTGGAGCACTCTGACAAGTACTTCTGTAATTTAGCATTAATTAACAGCTTTACGGGGAGTTTCATAGAAGACAGTGCAGCAGGGACAAGGCAGTTCAGGGTGTAAATCTGCCTTCCTTACCATGTATCAGCCAGATTATTAAAACAAATATTAAATAAATATTAAAGATACAGGGTGCACTCACCTCATGTGCTAACATTTTATACAGCTCTTCTTTAGTCACAGAAATCCTCTCTCTGTCTGTGCTGTCCACCACAACTATCACAAACTGCAAAAAGGGAGAGTTATTAGGCAGAGAAACTCCTGCTGCTCCCACTGCCATCCCATTATCCAGCTGGATGAAACACCATCCCTGCTCCCAACCCCCAGCCCCAATGTGACATCCCTTGGGCCTGTGCTGTGGCTTGGGTACAAAGGCAGCTCTGACACAACTTTTGACTTTCTGGTCACCATTTTTCAGGGGGAAATTCACACTGAAAGCAAGGAAATTCTCTGTAATCCCAGATCTGGTTTTGTTCTCTGCTTGCTGTAACTGAGGCACCACACAGATCCCTCAAATAATTTGTTGCAGCCCTAAAAGCAAAGTGTCTTGGTCTAGTTCAAGAAATAACATGCAAATGGGTATTTGCAAGGGATTAAAAAAGCCCTGAAGCTCCAAACTCCAAGAACACACTCCCAGCTTCATTTAGGCTGGGAAAGACCTTTAAGGGATCCCAGCACCTCGTGGGGGTGAACTGGAGAACAAAGGTAATTACTGCACAAATTGTATTTAACCATAAAGAACATAAACATAATTTATATAACATAAATCACTGCATTTAAACTGTATTTGATAACACAGGGGACACCTTGATTTAAAGCACTATTTTTATCAAGTTGTTGCTTGATAGAATTTATATATTTTTTTTTAATATACATATGTGTGTGTGTGCTGCAACTTCACCACTGAAGAGTTCTGAAAACTCTTGGGGGTGTTCAAGCTGGTGATGACAGGAGCTTGTCAGACAGAGCTGCCAAATTTTGGCTGAAAACTCTGGGGCTGTCCTTACTTCTGGGGGGTCAGACAGGTTTTGGAGGANCCTCGTTCATGGAGCTGCACAGGGAACAGGGACAGTCACCCACAACACCCCCTGGCACTACAGCTGCAGTGGGAGAGCCTCAGCCAGCGCTCCCCGTGCAGACAGGCAGGGTTTGGTGGGGGAAGGCGCCGAAACGTAAATAAAAACAGCAATAAAAAGGACTCGGTGAACTATCTCATAATCAAATTATGGAGCCAAGAGAGCACTGGTGAACAACTGTGTTACAATTAATTAACTCGTGAAGCTGAGAGAGTTTTCACTTCAGAAACTGTTGGGAGCACTCAGCTCTCCTCTCTCCAGGCCCATTTTGGCTCACATGGGACAGAGCTGTTGTTTTGCTTCAAGAATGTGGTTAAGCCACAAGATTTCCAAAGTTTCAGGAAAACAACAACTCATCCTCCAGCTCCACCAGAAACACTTCATTCACTCCACCCTGCTGTTCTCCTTCCAGGGCAGGCCACTAAAATCAGATTTTCTTCACAATGCTTTATGTCCAACTTCCTCCTCTTCTCCCCTCAGCACACAACTTTTTTGCAGATAAATGCAGCCATTAAATATTTCAAATAGATTGCTTACAGACACTGATTGTAACTTTGTCTCCAAGACTACCAGTTTCACATCAAACAACCAAATGTGTGCTCTGGATTCTCCTGAAGTTCAGACTATTTAAACTCTACTGTAACAGGCAAAAAAATTAACAGTAGCTTCAAGGCAAACCAACTGTGTTCAAAAGAACTTAATTATTTTTTCTTCTGATCATCTTGATATAGTTTTTCATTTTGTATGAACTTTTTTGAAGTTCCAGCAGAGCTTTTAGTTACAGTGACAGCAATTTGAGACTTGTAATGGTGCTGGAATATTTCCTGAAGAGAACAGAGAGCCAAGGAGATAAAGGGATGGTGAAGTGTTCTGAAAAGCAATCCCAGGCCAGTGCAGGGGGAGCTGAGTATGAGAATGGGAGGAAAGGAAGTGTCTGAAGAGGAAAAATGGGATATGTGAAGACAGGGTAGGGTCAAGGAGGAGTCAGGCAGGAGAACAAGAAGAGAGCTGGCAAAGTCCTGTAGAGTTAAACTGGGCAAAAAAGAAAAAGGAGACATACAGATATCTGTATGAGAGGGAAAGAAAACACCGAAACTGCAGAAATAAGGGGAAGAACTGTGAGACATTCAAGGAGGAAGTGGATTAAAAAGCACCAATGACAGCCCTCGCCTGCAGCAGTTCTCAGTCTTAAGAAATACCCTTCATTCTGTTTGGGCTTTTAACATCTCTCACTCCCTCTAGAAATCACCATCACCTTCATCCTTTCACTCTCCCTGCAGCATGGCAGGGCACGAGCAGCTGGAAATGTTTTGGAAAGGCAAAGCAGGTCAGAATGTGACAAACCCCAACCACTTCCAGGCAGCCAATTTTAAACGTGGGATTGGAGCAGCACGGCCACAGCATTTAACAGGAATTATTTCTGACTCAGGAACACTCCTCAGTGCCACAGCACTGCACGTGGGGAAAGGCCAATCTGTCCCAAACACAAACAGACCTTGAGCTGCCTGTGCCACGCAGCAGCTTCTGAGCCTGTGGACAGATTGGTACCCTCTTATCAAATTGCAGCTGAGGAACTGAGATATGAAGCTCATTCAAGCTCCATGTGAGCCAGGAGCAAGGTTAATGCAAGGCAAACACAAATCAATGCTGCTGTTGAAGGCAGAAGGTGCAGAACAGCACAGAGATGTTGGCCTGGGTTCGTGCTGGGATCAGCCTCCCTCCTTCCTCCCATACCACAAACGCCACCAAATTAATCTCAGCACTGGGGACACAAGGCACGGCAGGCAGAGGTGCTCTGCCACTCACAGAATGATTTGTCTGCTGCTTAAATCTGTGGTGTGGATCAGTTTTGCAATGGTGCCCCGTGGCCAATACTCACTACAATCATATTTTATGGGGCTGGCAAAGAGCCGAGGCCGTGACACCCAGGGAGGCTGGGAGTACGTGGTAACAGCAGGTGATGTGATCCAAAACCCTCTGAACAAAACCTCATTCATCCACCAGGCACAGCACAGCCTTTTCCAAACTCCAGCCACCCAGTGCCACCTGGAAAGCTCTGAGTAGAAGCACCCAGGGACACGTAACACACCTGGAAGTGCCCCGACCCTCCCCGCAGGTCCTACTTACAATTGGTACAGAATGGTCGTTTTCCCTGCATTGTCCAGGCCCACAATGATCACTTTGTGCTCTGCAATGAAAACAGCACTGGTAAGTCACAGCTCACTCTGCTGTCGTGACAGCAGCTGCGTCTGGATCAAGCTGAGTGCCACGTCTGCCCCTGGTTCCCTGAGCCAGCAGTGCCCAGCTCCAGGTGCCACAGCCAGGTGTGTTCGTGGGCCAGCCCGGAAAGTCTGTGTGGGCAGGTGCTGCCCTGAGCAGGGAAGGGACTGGCAATTTATCCCCCTCCACAGGAACCATTCCTGACAGATTTCAGGAGGATGTTTTCCATCTCTGACAGCCAATGTCACGCTGCAATCCTCTCCCAAGCTCCCGCAGCGTTTTGCAGCCTGTACCAAACTCCAGCCCCCCAACCACAAGAGCTCTCAACTCCACAAGGTCCATGTTCACTCTCCCTTTATCCAGACAATACCTTGATGCCCTTGCAAGGAGCAGTTAAAACCCCAACCAGGCTGGTTCACAGTGGGATCCCTGTGCCCCCAGTGCCCTCCTTTCCTCCTGGGGAACAGATGTACCCTCCAACATTTCACAGGACACATTCACCCAGTTTGGTCTTGGACAAGTCACCAGGTGCTCCACAACCCTCCTCTGACAATTTGGAGCTCAATGTCCCAAACAATTCTTGTTTCCCTTCAGCACCTCCTCTCCTGGGCATCACAAAAGCAACTGGGAACTCTACAGCTGCTGGTGTCAAGCACATTCAAATTAATGATTTCCAGTTTGGGTGAGCACAGCCAGCTCTCAGCTCTGTTACACAACTTTCACTTGCACAACCAAGCAGGACCAGTCAAGCAAAAGCTTGGTGAGAAGGGGTTTTCTCCCCTCCTTCCTTGTGTTCCTCAAGGGCAAAAAAAATGCCATTATAAACATGCCCAAGCTTCAGACACTGAGATCAATTCCTGCTAGCAAAGTTGATCTATCCCAGAGGAGAGGGTGGGGACAGGGGTCAGGTAAGTGGGGGTTCCTTGGGTTTGATTTTATCAATATTGTGTGGTTTTGCAGAGTTGTCTTTTATGCCATCCAATACAAATTCCGGCTTTAATAACTTTGCATAACTGCACAATATTGTAAAGGTGTCTGCTTACCTGACCCCACATAACTAGGAACTTTTGTTTCAGGTGGGATGCTGTTAGGAAATCAGTTGGAACAGAAGGTCTGAGCTGGGACTGGATGCTACAAGACAAAAATATTTTGTTGTATTTGCACTAAGCATTAATGGGGACATAACTGGGACATTCAATGAGCAGGTGTGAGAGTCCTGAGGTTCACTCAAAATCAGATTCCAAGGACTTTAGAAACATGGAAAGAGCATCAACAGATGTTTTGTAGCTGAAGTTACAACTCTCATGCACACCTTGCTGTAAGGAGACAGGTATTAAAAATCCCACAATGGTTTGGGTGGGAAGGGAAATTAAGGATCACCCAGTGCCACCTTCCACTGTCCCAGGCTGCTCCAAGCCCCGTCCAACCTGGCCTGGGACACTTCCAGGGATCCAGGGGCAGCCACGACTGAAGCTATAAATAACATTTACTCTATGAACGAGACACATATCGAGGTCTGCCACTTAAACCCACACTCTGCCAACAGCAAGACGAACCCACCCGCCACGCCACGGCCGCGTTCTCGTGGCACACGTTAATAATTTAACAGGCAGCTGTCAGGACATGAGCATTCCAATAATTGAGAGAAGGGGGCGAAAAAGGTTAAAGCCCCGATTTCCAGGAGCCCGTGCGGCCGCCCGGGAGCAGCTCCGAGTCCCTCCCGGATCGCCCCCGGTCCCCCGGGCCTCACCCTGGTGGTTGAAGAGCCTCCATATCCTGGTGAAGAGGATCCCCATCCTCGGCCGGGCGCTCCGGGCCTCGCCGGCCGCGGCTCTGCGGGGCCCCCGGCGCTCAGGGCCCGGCGCAGCGCCCCG
>JACBWW010000013.1:1277732-1324458 GCA_020086605.1 Lanius collurio | reverse complement strand
AGCATTGTCTCCTGTGGGCGGCAGCGCCCGTGGCCGCCTCACGGACGGGCCGGGCCGGGCGCGCTGCGCTGACGCGCGGGGGCGGCACCGCGGCCGCCATTACACGGCACCGCCTCAGCGCGCCGGGCACCGAGCGCAGCTCGGGCTGTGGGGGAGCTCGGAGCCCACCCGGCCCTGCCACGGGCACCCTCCGCTCCACAGCTGCTGCCGGCAGCCGTGCCAGGCCCTCACAGCAAGGCATTTCTCGTCAATATCGGCTCTAAGTCACCCCCTCCCTTCCGATTAAAACTGTTCCCCCTTGTCCTGTCCTTCCAGCCCTTGTCCCCCATCCCTCTCCTGGAGCCCTTTCAGGCCCTGGAACGGGCTCTGAGCTCTCCCCAGCGCCTTCTCCAGGTGAACACCCCCTGCTCTCCCAGCCTGGCTCCAGTTTATGAAGAAACTCTGTCCACTTTGCCCTACTACGTGCTCCGAGGAAAACTTGGGAATAACGTGGGTGAAGCTGCTCCCCACTAGCTGGGGATGAGTTTGCATAAGGGCACTTTTGGCACTGGAATGGGCTCTAAGGTGTGCCCGGAGCCTTCTCTGCTCCAAGATAAATTTCTCTGTCCAAGACCACCACTGAGTTTAAATCCTCAGGGTTTTGAAAATCCCAGGCAATAATCAGGTTGTACACAGCTATGTTACTCCTGAGACAAGACTTGGGGTATTTACCCTCAGTTGTCCTATCCCCGACCAAAATAGAGCTTTATTGAACAGAAAAACATCCAGTATTTCCCTTACTTACCTGCAAAGCTGCCTTGGTCAGTGCTCAGCACCACTTTCCAGCCTCAGGGCTGTGGGACAAATTCTTTTATTTTACGTGAGTTAGCCACGTTCTTTTGGTGAATCAGAAATTTCCAAGAATTTCCGCATTTCCAGCACTAGGATTTGTAACCCACAAGTTAATTTTCTCTGGGGAGCCAGAGGTGTATTACCAGGTGTTGGATGTACCCTCATTTAAACACTATGGGAGGGACTTGTAAGGAAAACCCACAGGTGCTTCCCTGAACAAGTGAATTTAACTTCAGAGAGACACAGTGAGGCTGTGAAAGTTTTTAAGTTCAAGTTCAGCGATGAAAGGCTTTGCTTTTCACCACAGAACCCGATGGAGCTTCTTTGGTGAAAGCTTGGCCAAGTGGCAGCTGGGCCAGCTCGGAGTCGAGCTCTGTCCCCTCTTGGGATGGGATGGATTACTTGGGATGGAAAAGATCAATCCATGGGCAGGGACACCTTCCACTATCCCAGATTGTCCAAACCCCATCCACTGGGACACCTCCAGGGATGGGACATGAAATCTCCTTTCTTATTCCAGAAGTTTTTCATCTTTCCTTCAAGCCGCTTTTATTCCCACAGCAGCTTCTTGCATTTAATTTTCCCTGCTGGTCTGGAACCAGAGCAGCAAGGCCAGAGTAATCTCCAAGTTTCCAGAGACTTTTGTGTTTCCTGTTGCTCTGGAGGGTAATTTATGGCCCTGAACACTTTAAGAAGAGAAATATCCTGACAATCAACTGTCCCAGTCCATCCCGAGTCAGAGCTGTGGGCACTGGGACTGCGTGTAACCCACAGGGAAATGAAGCAGCTCCTCTGGTGTTAAACATTCCTCAGGTTCAGCATCCAGCCTGCAATGGCATTAATTATTCATCAGCTGACAATTATCCCCCTTTCTGCTGGTCCTCAGCTTGGAATTTCAGCAGCACTCAGTTCTTGTCTGTTCTCAGCTCTCCTGGGCTCGGGGCAGGGTTCAGTGGCTGCACAGCTGTGGGAGAGCTACCAAGGTTCAATTAAACCATTTATTCTGATTATTTAAATAAAAAACTCTGAGGTTTCCCCCCATGTCATTTGTTTGGGTTTTTTCTCTATGGCAGCCTGGTTTAACCTGGCTCATACTGCTGCTTTTTTATGGGCTAAGCCGGGCTTCCCAGTGCTGCTGGAAGCTTTCTAGGAAAGCATTCCAATGGGCAGGGCCGGGTACAGCCTCGAAATTCCCTCCTGGAAATCTGGGAGGGCTTTTTCGGGTCGTGTCCGTTTTGTTCCAGGCAGCTGTACCACAGACAGGGGTCATGGGAGCGCCTGTGCCGGGAAGTGCTTGGCATGCCTGCGGCAGGATTTCGGCATGGAAATGGCTCCGCACAGGAAAACCCCCACAGGGAGGGCGGGATGGCTTCGCTTGGAAAAGGCCTCCGAGATACTCCAGTCCAGCCATTCCCCAGCACTTCTCCATGTCCCCAAATGCCACATCCACACTGGGGCTCCACCTGAGCGCCTTTTCCATGAAGGAATTTTCCCCAATGCCCACCCTGCCCCTGCCCTGGCCCTGAGGCTGTTCCCTCTCCTCCTGTCCCTGTTCCCAGAGCCCGACCCCCCTGAGCCCCCTCCTGTCAGGGACTTGTGCAGAGCCACAAGATCCCCCCTGAGCTCCTTTGCTCCAGGCTGAGCCCCTTTCCAGCTCCCTCAGGAACTCCCCAGCCCTTCCCAGCTCCCTCAGCTGCTCCTGGGCTCCAGTCCTTTCCTTAGGACACAGACAAGTTAAGCAGCTTAAGAAATTTTAACTGTTAGGATCATATGAAAGCAGATAAAAAGCATTTTTTTGTTCTGTTCTATTTGTTTGAAAACCCTTCTGTTTTTCATTAACAGCTTAGGTACAAATTCACATGCTGAGATCTGATTTTGAACACACAGCCAAGAAAGTTCAATTAAACAGAATTTTAAAAGCATCAAATCTGCCTGAGGTGTGTAAATGCAACTCACCTTGCCAATGTGCTCCTGTCCCTCCAAGGCAGGGTTGGCGTGGTCACAGCATCTCCATCAGGCTGCTGGTTCCTGTTGCTCATTTTTGGGAACAGGAGGCTGGAACTCTCTGCTGGAGGCAGCATCTTCCCGTGCTTTCATTTTCCCAAGATACCATAAATGGCTGGAGGTGGCACTCAGGGCTCTGGGCTGGTGGCAGGGTGGGATCGGTCACAGGTTGGCCTCGATGGCCTTGGAGGTCTTTTCCAACCTTAACCACTCTGTGATAAACTTAATTAGCTTCTAATTATCCAGTCCTTAATACCTCCCATCATTCTGCCCCTTGTTCCTGCCTAGGAACCGATCCAACCGAGTGGGAGATCCCACAAAGGACCAGCTCCAAACCTGTGAACATTCCCGAGAATCCTTCAAAGGAGCAGTTGGCTGCAGATATCTCATTCCCTGCTGGATCAGCAGGAATTATCTGTATTTTTGTACTTCTGGGTCGCAGCCATTTAAGAGCAGATCATTATAAAAATAGACATCATTTATTTTGCAGACCAGATGCAACTCCTTCTTCAGAACCTCATTAAATTTTCCTAAAAATGTAACACGTGAGGCTGCTGCCAAAAACTATTGGCAAACAACAAAAATGCCACAGGATTCCGGGTTTTTCCCAAGCGTTTTCCCAATCTTAGTGCAGGACAAAAAGAGACTGGACAGACTTTTAAACGCTTTGTAATTTTGTTCATTTATTGTAGAAAAGTTATTGTAATGCAGTTCATCTTTGTACATCTAAATTCCATAAAACAAATCCATAGAAATGAGGATACTATGGGCATGCAGTCTGCATGATCCTGGTCACAAAAATAACACCACTTTTTTTTTTTCTTCTTTTTTTTTTCTTTTTTTCTTTTTTTCCCAGTTTTTGTAGTTTTCTTTGAAAGCCACTAAAAGCAGAGGGAGAGCAGAGCATGCACCACTGTACACATTGCATAGTATATGGTACCCACATGCCTGGTCGGGTGCTACACACACAGGGCCTATAGGGCAAAACAAAGGGAAAATCAGCAGAAAACACAAATTTGGAGTGGCTCTGTCCCAGTAAAGGCAGTAATGTCTTCACCAGTGTGGCTCTGAACTGGCTCCCAGTGAGGCAGCACTGCCAGGCTCTCACTGGGAGCCAGTTTGGCTGAGAAACAGAGATTTTCCAGGATCTGAGAAGCCCAAGGTCTGGAGTTTGCAGCTGGAATGGCTGATCCCAGCACTCTCCCCACTCTGGTTCCACACACTCTGCATTCTGCTTGCCTGACTCTTCCCTGTCTGCCCCAGAAGGGAATCCATCAGGTGTGTCCCCATCCTAAACACACCTGGGCCCATGCACACATTCCTTAACCTCACCTCCCTTCAGGTGTGCAATTCCCGGGAATTTTGGGTGCTGGGACACTCTTCCCCACCTCCAAGCTCTGTGTCCCCACAAACATCTGCTGGGAGTGGTTCCTTCCTGACCTTGGGCTGCTGGTGGATTCACCAGTCACATCCCAAATCCACACATTGGCCAAAATTAAAGTTGTTAATGTGATTTCAGCTTCCAGGAGGAAATAGGCAGAAATGAATGCAGTGGGCTTTGTCATTTTAAAAGGCTCTTTTTGTTGTCTTTAATTAATTAATATGGAAGTGATACAAGTTATTGAGAAATCAATCCCATGTGCAAAATGCCAAAATCAACTGCTGAAGTATCAGGCAGCGAGTAAACAGATCAAAAATGCAATAAATCCACTGATGCTGGATCAGAAATCTCCCCCTTGGTTCCAAAAACAGGATGCCAGATGCAGGAGTGGAATTATTGTAAATTTGTGCTATTACAGATGTGCTTCTTTTCCCTTGCTCTGTTTTTACACCGTTGGCAAAAGAGGGAATTTTGAGCTCTGTGGATTCTGTGCTGCACCTGCAGAGCAGATTCAGCACGGGGATGTCCCAGGTAATGCCAGCTGGGTTTCAGGCAGTGTTGGTAAGGCAGGGGATGAGCCCTCCTGGCACACCTTGCTCCTGGACAAGACAGGAGTTGGTGCCCGGAGGGTGTCTGGGCAGGAACTCCCTGCCAAGGAATTTGGGTTCCCAGATTCCTGAGGCAGGCCCATAAACCATCCTGAGGCCAAGCCAAGGCTGCTCCCAGTTTCAGAGGAATAAAGGAGTGACACTCACTCACATCTGAAAGGATTTCTACCTCCTCCCCAAATTCTCTGGATGGATTTAATCACAATATTTCTCCTGACTTCTTGAGTGGATTCCACACACAGTGAAAGAAATCTGAAATTTCACTCCTAAGTAGCATTTTCACCTTTTTCTTTGAGTTAATGCCTTACATTTTACAACTTTATTAAAAGTTCCCTTTAAAGACACGCCTTTATTTTCCAATATAAACTAAACTGGGCATGGTAACAACCTTACCAAGGTTATTCAAATGACACCACGCTCTCTTTTAGGATCATTTTAACTCCATTTCCCCAGAGTTAAGCTTGGCTGCATTACAGGCTCCTGCAGCCTTTGTGAGACTGATATTTGAGGGAATGAGAGGCAACTCCAACAAAATACATGGCAGCAGAATCCCAGGGACCCAAACCTGGACTGGCACCAACAGGGGTAATAGAACTGGATTTGTAAGTGCACATTTTTAGGAGCAAACCCAGGTTTGTACAAATGGAATTTTATAAAATATGCATCTGATTTTTCATTTGTAGTCTCCAATTATTTTGCTTTAAAAAAATCAGGAATGTGAGATCAAGGACAAGTTTCAGAAGTACTGAATTTGTGAAAGAAAATACTACAGAGGACACATTTAATGAATTATTAAAGAAAAAAGAGCGTCAGAACCCCTGACTTACCCAACTCAGTGTGCTGAGAACAACAGGAATAGAAATACTATTTTGGAATGGGGAAGTCAGTAAAGACAGGAGATTCTGGATGCTCCAGGGAATTCTGTGGTGCTGAGACCAAACTGAATTCAGAAGATTTGGCATCAAACTGAAGTTACAAATATCAGCAGCTGTGAGTTGCACTTCCCATGGGAGAAGTGTTTGGCATCAGGAAAAGAATCTGTACATGTTAAATACAACTCCAGGGAGAAAGTATTTGAAATTCAAAGGTTAACAATTAAATAATTGATTCACAAACATAAGAACGTGCTGAATTTTCTCTTTAAAGATTGTTGTTATTACCTTGATTGGTTAAATCCTTGTTAATCCCAAAGTGTCTGAATGAGAAACTCAGACAGCAACAAAACTTAAAAAATAAAAAAAATCCCTGTTTTATAAACATTTCTAAACCCTCTGTCTGTGCCAGAGCTTAGAACAGAGCTCTGGTTTTTAGCATTATTTAAATAACAAGAAATGATGTGAGGACTGGAGAATGAGGCTGGATTGATTCAGCCAGGAACACATGAACTCCACAATTCCCACTAAATCACAGCAGAGCTGCTCAGCAGTGCTGGAATCCCAGCAGGAACACGGAGTTCCCAATCCTGATCCCCAGCACAGCTTTCACTCCTTACTGCGTCCTCAACAGAAATTCCTTTTTCAAACAAAGACTGCCCATGGTATCTGCAACAAATGCTGAGTCTCCCAGCATGGTTGGTGTATTTGTACTTGAACAATGTCTCCTTCCAAAGAACTAAACACCCCAGCAGGGAATGAGACCTGCAGGGCCCCTGGTTCCTTGTATTACAGTGGAATGGGCTCTGGGAGAAACTCAGGACACCCAGGAGTCAAGGCAGCTTAACCCCATGGAATAAAGGACCTCAGGCCACCCCTGACTTCCCTCACAAGTTTGTTTTTGTCAAACCCAGGTCATTTTGGCACTTGAGATGTTCAGGTGATGGGACTGTGCAGGAGTGTGGTGGGTGGGGATCCTCCCCTCACCTGCTGTGACATGGAAGACTTAAAACAAGGCTCCAAAGGCTCTAGGAAAGGCTCTAGGAAAGGCTCTAGGAAATGCTCTAGGAAAGGCTCTAGGAAATCTATGTCGTGCTCTGCAGCAAATATGCAAATCTCCTCAAGCAGCTAATGAGCTGATCCCTAATCTACTGCAGAAGAAAGAGAAGCAGCTGCTGCCCAGGGTTCTGCAGCTCCCCTGCCGTGAGGATTCAATGCAGAACAAGGGCCTCGGGAAGCCCAAAGAATGGGTCACCTAAGCCTCCTTCCTCCTGCAGGCCTGTGTGCTGCACATGGAAAAAGCTCTGGAGAACTCCCTGGAGGATGCTCCACTGTGCTGCAGCACAAAATCCTGGAGGAGGCAGCTGCAGCTGCCAGTCCCAGGCCAGGTCCTGCTGGGTTCCCTCGGCCTCAAGAGCTCCTCTGGCATCTGCAGCCGGAGGGAATCAGCTCGGATCAGGTCTGGCACATCCACCCAGAACTCTGGGACTCCAGTGGATGCAGAGATTTCCACATTTTCCTTGGTAACTGCTCCACTGGGATCACCCACTGGTGCTGGAGCTGCCTGTTAGGCAGTGGGGTCATTAAAATGATTAATTAATTAGGTGTCTGCCACCTTTTAATGCTGCTGGAGATGGGCGTGGGTGTCCCACAAAGGACATGGATTATTTTCCCAGTAACTTCAAGAGGAAAATCAGACTCCAGGATGCTGGAAGCACCAGCAGTCTTTGCCAGCTGGTCCAGGAAGTAGAAGAAACTGGAATATTCCAGAAATTCCTTTAGTGCTACATGTTGTCAAAGCCTGGTGTCAGCAGGCTTTGGGAGGAAAACAAGCAAATAAAAAAAGTTAATGATCCTTATTTTTGGGGAAAAAAACCCATAGTTGTGACATGAACCTGCATAAACAAATGCATGTTCAGCATAACTGTGTCAATGCCAGGGAATTTGTGTGCTGGGGAATTTTGGGAGGCTCTGCCTGAAGGTGTCAGTGGTTGTACAAAATGGGCAGTGGGGGTCAGTTTTCAATCCCATGGGATCTAAGGCTTCACTGATGGTGTAAAACACAAGGTCCAACCACAGGAATTCATCTCTTGGAAGGAACTCAAGACTCAGGAGGTGAAAGAAATGATTGTTAGGAAGTAAGGCAGCAATATCTCCAAGGATTTATCACAGCTCTTGGAATCCAAAGCTTGGAATCAGCTCTACAACCTCCCTGTGAGCAGATCTTTGTCTGATATTCCCTTTTTATTGCAATTCTGACCAAGATGTTGTTTGAAATGTTCATCACTGATGACTGTTTAACCCCACTCCCTCCCCTCGGATTTCATGGCTGCAATGGACCTTCTGGAGAGTTCTTGTGCGCCGCTGGAACTGTCACACATTCAGAGGTGGATTTGGGAGGATGGAACATGTAGGCAGGGACTCAGGGCACTGGAATGGAGCTACTCTACACACAGGGTCAGAGGAGGGGATTGCTTTCCATTTAAAAAGCAGGACAAAAATGGGAGAAAAATCTGGTGTCTCTATACTGCTGTTCCATTTTGGGACTTCTAGCTGTATTCAGGTAAAAGAGTGGGAAAAAAAGGACAATTCCCAACCTCCAAGCACACAAACGATGGAGTTTGTTCCTTTTCCTGTCCCTGTTTCCTGTCTCCTGTCGCAGTTCCTCCCTGCTGGTCCCGACACAATTGTCAGGACTGGCTGAACTCAAGAATCATTTGGCTGCAACATTCATGCCAGGTCTAAAAATAATTTCAAACTGGAAAGTGTTTTGTAACTGCTGCAATAATTTGGGATATTTGGCACTCTCGAGAGTTTACATTTGGTTTGTCTGAAAAAGCCATTCTGGAAAGAACTCGTTAGAATAAATCCTTTTATTCTAACCTGGAATGGAAATTGAGCTCCCAGCAAACAAATACTGGAGCTGACTTTCTGACTTCCAGTGGTTTGTAATTTTCAGATTTTTCTTTGTTTTTGTTTTTTTTTTCCCAACATGCTCACATCGACTTTCCAGTCAATTCACCCAAATTCCAACAGGAATTGGTTTATAAATTGGTTCCAACTGGAACTGGTCATTTGGAATTTCCAGCACAGGAAATTATTTTATAAGTGCCTCGATAAGTACCCGAAATTACAAACGGATGTGTCTAATACCTAACGACAAGAAAAAAATATGGCTATAAATGCAAATGCTGTATTAAACCCAAAAATAATCCCAAAAACAACCTCTATGATCGGGCAGAAACGGAAGGGCCGGGCTGGGTTTTGCTGCCCCCTAATTAAACATCAATGACAGCAGAGTGCAACTGCAGTGTCGCTGTCACACCTGCCAAATTAACATGATCTAATTGTTATTCCTAGCTACGTTATGGCAAGGTACCAACGGGTGAGCGCTGCTTTTCCCCAGGTGCCCGGCCTCAGAGCCGGTGCCGAGAGTCGTGGCTGTGTCCGCCGGGGGAGCCGCGGTTCCGGTGGGGTTTGTACGAGTCCTGGTACGGGTCAGAGTATTCCTCTTCCACGAGGGGATAGTGGTCTCGGCTGTGCTGGGAACTGGAAGACAAGCGGTTCCTGCTCTTCCGAGCCCTCTCGTTGTGGTAATTCTCGTCGGAGGCCATGAGGCTGCGCCGCTCGATGGGAGAGTTGTCCGCGGAGTGGCCGCCGTGCCTCCCGCGCTGGCCCTGCGGGGCCAAACAAGGGCAGCGTTAATGACCAGCGCCGGGGCTGCCCCAGCGCCGCTCCCGCCGAGCACAGCCCGGCCCGGCCGGGCGCTCCTGCGGCAGCCCCGGGAGCGGCCGGGGAGGGCTCGCCCTGCCGGCTGTCACATCGAGCATGAAAAGTGAGCTGATGTAGTCAGCATTTATCACTTTTCTCTGATCAGGAACAGGACATTCACGCTGCTACTCTGCTTAGGGAATGTCTAGGCGTCCGTTTCTGTGGTTTTGGAAAACATCTGAAGATGCTCGTTTGGGTTGGTTTTAAAGGTGCGGCTCTGAGCCTTATTTAAACCCTTCCTGTGACCAAACCAAGACGGGCTGCTCAGCAGGCAGCCAAGGGGAGGCTAAAATGATTAGATAATAACAAATGATTTCAACTAAAACAGAGTATTTAAAATATGTTGACAGAAAATCCCTTCCTAAGATAATTTATTAATTAGAAGCCCTTGCTGTTCTCACATTCCCATAGTGACAATGCCCATCATTTGTCACATGAACAAAATTAGTTCCTATTTCTTTGCCAGTTAATGGCACAATGAAGAAACAGCCTAAAATAAGTATTTTGTTTGCTTTCAACATATATTAAACCTCTCGGGAGTATCAGCACCCATCTCTCAAGACAAACTCCGTGCTGAAACTCCAGCCCCTGCTCTCAGGGATATAAAACCTTCCTCTGGCTGCTACAGCCCCTGCCTGGCAACTGTTTTCCTGAATAATTTATATGCAAGGCTGGCGTGGAGGGGCAGGGATGGAGCAGGGGCTGTGTGGTTACAGCTCTGGGCAGGGAGGCTCCCGGAGAGGGGCCCTGAACGAGGAGTTCCCTCTGCAACCTCACCCCTGCTCCTGGGGGGAATCCAGCCAGGGGACCCCCAAGTTCTCCTCAGAGCACCAAGTCCTAGTGGGGATTACAGCAAAGAGCTTCAGGAATTAAACACAGGCTGGGAGAGCTGGGAATGTTCACTTGGAAAAGGCTGCAGGGAAACCTCAGAGCCCCTGGCAGGGCCTGAAGGGGCTCCAGGAGAGCTGCAGAGGGACTGGGGACAAGGCATGGAGGGACAGGACACAGAGAATGGCTTCCCAGTGCCAGAGGGCAGGGATGGATGGGATCTTGAGCAGGAATTGTTCCCTGGGAGGGTGGGCAGGGGCTGGCACAGGGTGCCCAGAGCAGCTGTGGCTGCCCCTGGATCCCTGGCAGTGCCCAACGCCAGGCTGGACATTGGGACTGGGAGCACTCTGGGACAGTGGGAGGTGTCCCTGCCCATGGCTGGGGTGGCACTGCATGGGATTTGAGGTCCCTCCCAACCCAAACCAGTCTGGGATTCCATGGTGCATTACCCTAGTGTTTGTCTGACACAAATGCAGTTTGGATGTGTAATCCCCTCATCATCTGCAGCTTTAACTCTCTGTGCTCTCCTCTGTGCCCTCCCTGGGTGATTCAGCTCTTGGGCTGCATCCTGCTGCTTTTCCTGACACCCTCCTGCTTCCCCAGGCTGTGTGCTCATCCCAGTGCTGCTGCCGAGCTCCTGGGTGTCATCACGGGACACACCTGGGGTGGTTACACACTGGTCTGATGTCCCAAACAACTTTTGATCCTGCTGTGTAATTGGAATGACAACCTGCAGGAATGGACTTGAAATCCCAATCCCCTGGAGCCTAAGGAACACATCTCCCCAAAACTTGAGCTACAGGATTTGAGTCCATGCACTGAAATGAGGCTAACCAGTCACAGAGGGAAATGACAAGTTCCAAGGAATTAAGAGAATCCCAGGATGGTTTGGGTTGGAAGGGAAATTAAGGATCACTCAGTGCCACTCCTGCCATGGGCAGGAACACCTTCCATAATCCCAGGCTGCTCCAAGCCCTGTCCAGCCTGGCCTGGGACAGTTCCAGGGATCCAGGGACAGCCACAACTTCTCAGAGCAATAAATATTTTTCTAGGCAATGTTGGCAAAGACCAAATTAACTCTTCCCCCTCAGCTCAGCATCAAGCTCTTCCTGTAAGGAAGGCGATTCCCAAGGATCAGGTGTGGCAGACCCAGCAGTGCCACCTGTGCCCTCTGACTGCTCTGGATCTGTGCCACAGAACATCACCCTCCTGACCTCTGAGTCAGGAGTTCAGTCAGAACCTTCAGTTCCTGGTAAACCAAAGTCCAGGCCAGGTAAAAAAGGGATCCTCCCTCCCAAATCTGGCTTTGGTGAAGCAGGGACAGCCTGTCCCAGCACACCTGCATCAGGCTGGCTGCTACGTGAGGAGGCTTGGGGCTTTTGCTTTTCAGTCCCCTGCCTACCAAGGGCATAAGGAATATAAAATCTTCCTGTATCACAAGCACTTTTGCTAGCTTAATTAGCCTGAGTGCCTTTTAATTACCACACACATCATCACAGTGAAAGCTGATGCAAATCTTCCCAAAGGTTTGGATGAGTATAAAACTTCCACGTGGGGACAGGGATGGTGGAAGTCCTTACTGTGAGATAACCATGGAAAACACCAGGGCCTGAACCCTCCTGGCACGGAAAACCTGCAGCCTCTGGTTGGGCATCGATCACTCCGGGAGAAATTTACCCCTCTGCAGAGCACCAGCACCATTGATCCCACCGAAACCCTTTGGAATTCGGGTGAAGTGGGGATTAAGTGATGCATACCTTCAGCCAGCCCACTGCACAGGGGTGATTTTCATCTTCAGTGTGAGTTTTCCCTAAGTAAATGGAGCAACATTTCACAGTTATTGCTGGTGTCCATTGATCAGAGAGAAATAAATGCCTGAAAAAAATTCTGTGGATACACCCAGTTCTCAAAATGAAACTGAAGAGGTGAAAGTTCTGCAGATGGTATTTTATTGGCATGAAGGGATGGAAAACTGAAATTTTAAGGTAAGTGGGAAATGGAAACAACAGTTTACATGTGCATGTTATTAGTAACAGAACAGTGCTTGTGCATTCAGCCACTCAGGAGACAGTGACTTGCTGGTCCAAATAAAACCAAGCACGGCTTTAGAAAGGTGAGTGCAGGAATTAAGCACCTTCAGGGAAGTGCAGCTCACTCACAGCAAAACCAGCTGGATGTTAACTGAAAACACCAAACAACAGTCATTTCCTCCAAAACTGTTACCTGCTTCCAGACACTCCACAAGCAGAGCAGATGTTACATTTGTCAGGTGAATTATTCATTAAATGTCATATGTTCAGTTCTATTTCTGACATACATTAGCAAGTGACACTCCTGGAGTCCCCCACACACTGAAACTTGCAGGATTTAAAGCTCCCTGCAGTCCTGAGCCCCTCAAGCATTCCCAGTTATTAACCCCAAACATTTCTGGTTTCAAACTTAATAAAGCACGTACTTCTCATTAAGGACTATTTACATGCCACGATTGAAGTGTCAAAGTTCAGCCGAGTCTGAGCTATCCCTGTGGAAAAAAAGGGTCACAATTTTTTTCAATGGGTAAAGAAATAACGTCTTTTATTCACACTCAAAGAACAAGCTTTTCCACCCAAAAGTGAATGTTTGGTGAAGTTATGAGGGTAGAATAAAAGGGATCATTACAGAGCTGACTCCTGGCTGGGAAACCGATGGCTCTTTTACTTCCCACTAAAGGCAGAGCATTCCCAGTCTCCAGCACTGGGCTGAGGAGCTGCTTCCTCCCTGCTTACACCCCTGAGCTGGTCTTGGCAGAGGCCAAGCGGGGAGCGGAGCCTGGCAGAGCAGTGCCACACTACACTGCAGCCCCTGGCAGAGTGAACAAACCCCCCTGCTCTGCACTGCCTGCGCCTCCCGGGGCTTTTCCTACCTGCAGGCTGGAGATGGCGGCGGGATACGGGGACAGGGCGGTGGATCCCAGGTTCCTGCCCAGCAGGGGGGTCATGGGCGTGGCGCTGGACGTGTGGGTGGCTCTCCAGTAGGCCTCCAGGTACTCGGCCAGGTGCTCGCAGGCGTCCTCCAGCTGGTTCTCGTCCAGGATCACATCGAACATGTCCTGGCACAGGGACACAGCGCGGTCACGGCCGTGTGACACGGGGGACACGGGGCTGGCAAACGCTTCTGTCACACTGAGCCTTTCAGTGAGCAGGAAGCAGAGCATGGGGGAGTGGGAGGGAGCTGGAAACATGGAGAGGGGCTCACAACAGCATGGAGTGACAAGGGGGATGGATTCACACTGAAACACGGCGGGGATGGATGGGATATTGGGAAGGAATTCCTGGCTGGGAGGGTGGGCAGGCCCTGGCACAGCTGTGGCTGCCCCTGGATCCCTGGCAGTGTCCAAGGCCAGGCTGGGCAGGGCTTGGAGCAGCCTGGGACAGTGGAAGGTGTCCCTGCCCATGGCAGGGGTGGAATGGGATGACCTTTAAGGTCCCTCCCAACCCAAACCATTCCAGGTTTCCGTGGTTGGAAAAGAAAGTGGTTCAGGTGAGTTTAGAAGGTGACCAAGAGCCAAAGCCCTCAGGAGTCCCTGGACACTGTCCCCAGCTGTTGTGTGAGCCCTACCACGCTGCAAGGCACAAAACCCCTTAATGAATTAATTTCTTCCCAGTGCTCATGCCCCTAAAACCATTCCCACAGCAGTGAAGGCATCAGGCAGTCCTGACAGCAGCAGCATTCCTGCTTCAGGGAATTCTTTAGACACCACCTCCATCCCTGCCTGTCCTCCAACCTGCCAGAACCAGCAGAGCCCCTTGAGAGAAACACAACCCTGTTTTCAGCACTCCAACGTCCTATCTCATCTCTAATCTTAACTTTGCAAAATACTGTGAGAATAGCACAGGAAATGAAAAGTAACTGCAGGTGCTGCGGGTGTAAAGGGCAACCGACACCAACCACAGGCTGTTCTCTTCCACCTGTTTTTACAGCTCTCAGAGCAAGATTTAAAATAATAAAGCCATTTTGTGTATTTTTAAAAAATTTTTCTCTCTCAGCATGGTAGAGAAAGGCTTCCTCCTCTGCCACCAAAGAGGAGTTTTCTTCTAATCAGAATATTCCTAACATTGCATCCCTTGGTCCAGTGTTTGTTGCTCTTGTTCTGCTCCTCTCTTTATTTACTGCTTTTACTCCTTTGCTGTTCACCCACATGTTGATGCAGCACACATTCTGGTCTATCACTCACTTGTGGAAGAAGTTAGTAATTAAAACACAGTTAAATTAGAAAATGAAAGGGCATGGCTTGCTTACATATACTTTGCTTTGCAAAAGACTGAAATGAAACACTTGGAGTGTAACCTGTTTTCTTAAGTAAGGAATTAAGTTGGATTTAGGACTCTTAACAACTGTCACCTTTTTAGTTATTTCGCTGCACAGTTCCACTGGACTGGGAGCCTCTCAGGCTGTCCCTGGAGGAGCTGCAGCCCTGGCAGGACCCCGACTCCAGTGTCTGACAGGGAGAATGGCAGAGGAAACACTCAGGTTTTCCCTTCCATCTAACAGTTCTGCTCATCTCTCAGCTGGGTTTGTTCTCTTTCCATGTATTTGGCAGGAAATCATCTTTTGGGGCGATCCCTGTTCGGGAGGGTCATGGACTAAAGCAATTCCTCTGCAAAATTTTCCTCCAACATGCATAAAACAGTTACCACAGGAGCATTCCCAGCTCCTGGTGACTCTCTGGTGATACACAGTGGCCTTTCCTGAAGAGAAAATCAGTGGCCACTGTCCCCTCCTATTTCTTCTGGGTTGCTGTAGAACTACTGTGTACCAGAGAGGAGGAGGAATCTCAACTTGTAGATCTATCCCAATTATAATTTAATTAACCAATGCAATTTAATTCTGCTGCAGTATAATTTCAGGTATTTTTAAGGTTGTGTCAAATAGACCAGAGGGGTTTGTACCCTCTCTTAGCATGGGCATGAATTCAGAAGTTTTAAAAAATAACAACCCTAATGAACTGTTTATGAGCAGTGTATTTAGAGATGGACAGTTTGTGTTTCCTTGAGCCCTGTAATGTTCCTGCAGTGGAGTTCCTGGAGTCCTGCACTATTCCTGGTGCCCTGCAGTGCCCAGCGCCGGCTCGAGCAGCATCAGGGGGAGATTAGCAAGGAATTAATAATGAAAGCAGTTCCTGAGCTCAAATATGCCCAAAGAGACAGCTATTTTTAACATGTCTAGACATGCAGCACCAGCCCATTCCTTATGGCTGGCTCTCAGCAAAGGAACAAAGTGAGGATTGCATCCTTTGCAAGGACCTTCCCGTTTAACAAACTCCAAATTCCCCTCTTGCAGGAACTGGAGCTGCAAAAGGGGTGAAGCAGGAGAGAGGCAGCAGTGCCTTTGCTCTTAGCAACGTACTTTTACTTAATTAAATCATGGACCAACTTTAATTTCAAGCCAAGCCAGACTGTCATCTCCCTGGGAGAACTCTCAGTCAGCAATCACTTCCTTCCCATCACCAGTGCAAAGTGCTGAGCTGGTCTGTGAGCAGCTCCTGGGCACGGCAGGGCGGAAGCAGCCTCAGAGCAGGGCTGGGGTCATGGCTGAAACCTGGTACTCTGACATTGGGAAAGGCTCTGCTGACCCAGGTGGGGCCTCCCTTGGTTGCCTTCAGCACTGGAGTGCAATTCCAGGACTGGGTGTTGAGGCAGAGTTTAGCAGATCCAGGGATGGACAATCCAAGTGCCACAATGCACCCAACAAGCTGCAGCAGCACACAGATCATTTCATGGCATGTGGGAATCCCACAAGTTTGGGTTGGAAGGGACCTAAAAAACCATTTCATCCACCCCCTGCCATGGGCAGGGCTACCTCCCACTATCCCAGGGTGCTCCAAGCCCTGTCCAGCCTGGCCTGGGACACTGCCAGGGATCCAGGGGCAGCCACAGCTGCTCTGGGAACTTCTCTCATCTCAGCTGATGTGAGCAAAGTGAAGCTGAGTAAGAGGAAATCACTGCATGAAGAACAAAAAAAGGCTGTGAAACTGCCCAGGGTTGTGTGTGCAGGTGCCAGAGGAAACACCTTTCACACAGGACAATGTGCAGAGGGGTGTTCTGTGGGTAAGCTCAGGGTAAACACCACAAGCCATTCAAACAGGGGCAGCTGCAACTGCAGCTCCTCGGCTCACATCCATCAGGAGCTGGGAAGGGATGTGTTTTAGAGGGATCAGTTTGTTTCTCCAGGACAGTTACAATTCTGGTGGGGTTAGTGGGACCTGGATGGCTCAGAGGAATAACCTGTCAGCATTTTAAGTTGTGAAAACACAACTCAGTAAAAAATTCCAGGTGAGAAATGTAACACAGCTGAGCTCTCCAGAACAGGCTGCCCAGAGAAGCTGTGGCTGCCCCCACATCACTGCCCTGGTACCAGAGGGGTCTCTGCACTCCCATCCCAATATCCCACACAGATCCTCCACAAAGCCACATCCAAGTGCATTTCCACTGCCTCTGTCCCAGACACCAGGTGTGGCTCTCAAAACCAACACCAAGTTTGAGCTGCCCTGCCCAAACCCCCAAGAGCCTCTGCTCCACCAGCAGCAGGCACTTCCAGGAGAGGGGCAGGATCTTTGATCAGGAGGTGGGAGAGCAGTGCCTGTGCTCTGATGAGGTGACTGGGATGGCCTGTGGGATCAGGATCAGGGCTCACACCCTGCACACAGCCCTGTCCCTGCCCGTGCACCCAGTGAGGGAAGGCCTCTGCAGCCTCCTCTCCAAACTCTGGGACCTGGCACTCCACAAATGATGTCATTTGCTAGTGGACAGATCTGTTGTCCCCTCCATGTCATTCCTGCCCTGTCACCCTGCAAAAGACCAAAACAAACCCGGGGCAGGAGATAACCAGGATGAAAGTCTGCAGTGCTTTGTGCCTCACGAGTGCAGGGCTGTGTGAGCACCACAAGGGAGTGATAATGGATGGACCCAGCTCTGCACAGGGATCAGCACAGCAGGGATCAGCAGAATTCCACAAAGCAGGAGTTCTTCAGCCTCTCCTCTGTACTTACTGGTGGGCATTGTGCAAGTTTATCAGCTGCCACCAACTGGACATTCAAGTGTTTGCTTTGTGACTTCCCTCTGGACTTGATCAATCGCTGCAAAA
Organism: Lanius collurio; assembly: GCA_020086605.1. Lineage (NCBI taxonomy): Eukaryota > Metazoa > Chordata > Aves > Passeriformes > Laniidae > Lanius > Lanius collurio. The sequence continues at coordinate 1,307,041 of JACBWW010000013.1, read as the reverse complement.
CCTGAAAGGAGGAAAGAGCAAAAGGTGAATTTAAGGATCATTTATCTCCCTACAGCTCAGCCTGACATCCCCCTGAGGGATTACCAAGGGCAGAAGCTCTCCATAAAATATTGTCCTTGAATATCCCAAACCTTTCTGATAACCCCTCTGAGAGCTGGGCATGTTTCCCTCTGCATCACATCTGATCCCTTGAAAAATTTCAAATGCATTTTTGCTTTATCCTGCTTTAACTACTAAGTTATTTTTGACAATAGAAAAGCATGAGAAAGATACAGAATTCTCTGTGTTGCTGGATGGACTGTGGCAGCAGCAGCACATTATGTCACTTTTTTCCCCTTTTCAGGTGCAGATTCCACACTGCCCATTCCCACCCTGCCCTCCAAGTCCCTCCTGGATTGTAAGGTGAGAGGCATTACCTTTGGAGAGGACACCTTCACATGGACAATAATTGGTGCTAGAGATGTCTTGATAAGCTGTGCAGGGTGATTTATAGTGTCTGCATCCAGGACAACCAGCTGTAAGGACCTGGCCAGCTCAAAGATTCTCTCAATCTCACTCTGCACTTCAGCTGCAAAGGAAAACAAAGCAGGTGAAACCACTGAACCCCCCAGCACTGGGATGAAAATATCATCACCCACTGTCACAGACCCCACCTGTGAGTTGATGGCATTTCCATAAAATAACCTGTTACCTGTACCTCCAGTGCAAGCAGTCACTCAGGATATCAGAGATTTGGAATTTGGGTTCTTTTTTTTACCAAACCCAACTCCTCCTACCTCCTGGGATGGTGTCCCAGAGAGCAGGATATTGGGATGCACGTGCTACACACAAATTTCCATCCTTTTGCAGGACAGAACCACAGAATCACAGAATCATTAAGGCTGGAAAAGACCTCCAAGATAATGGAATCCAAATAAAAATTCCTCAGGCCACTGCTACCCAGCAGTCATGCCACTGAGGAGAGGGGCAGGACCCCAAGTCTCACAGCTGGACAGCAAAATTCAGCTGGAGCTGTTCAACATTGAACACAACACTGGTCCCAGGGTCAGGAATGACAATTCCTTGGCTGGACAGGTAAAAGGTCCTTGGCCCCTTGTGAAGTGGAATTAAAAGCACAGAGCTGGGAAGAAGGAGGAGCTGTGGGGCCAGCTCAGGATTATGCAGTAAAATGCTGTAGACACATCTGAATCTGCACAACTGCTGTTACCTTAGGAATGGCTGGAGCTGGGCCAGGGCAGGCTGAGGCTGGAGATCAGGGAAAGGTCCTTCCCCCAGAGGGTGCTGGCACTGCCCAGGCTCCCCAGGGAATGGGCACGGCCCCGAGGCTGCCAGAGCTCCAGGAGTGTTTGGACAGCACTGCCAGGGATGCCCAGGGGGAATTTGAGGTGTCTGGGCAGGGCCAGGAGCTGGATCAGTGACTCTGTGGGTCCCTTCCTGCTCAGATTCTGTGGTCTGGAAGGCTGGAGTCGTGTCCCTTCCCTCCTGTGTGTAAGCACACCCTGAATTCCACCTGTGGAGTGCCTTACCTAGGCTGGACCTGGTGTTGGAGCGCTCGATTATGGCTCTCTTGCTGGGGTTATTGAGCACAGACCTCTTGGCAAGGGAGATGTCAGCTGTCACTCTGGTTATGGATATCCTGGGAGGAGAGCACAGCACACACAAACACAGGAGTGGGATTTCCAGCCACAGCCCATTCCAAAGGGCAAACACAATAAAACACACTCAGACATGTTTCCAGCTGAGTTATGGCATCATTAAAGAACAACTGAAGAGAAGTGCTGGGTAACTGGGAAGTATTTCCTATTCCCTGAGCTCTGGGATGGAGTTCCTGCTATTCTCCTTAGTGCATTAATCAGCTTTTCTCCTCCCAACTCACTCATCTCCTGCGTGCATTTACACAGCACCATAAATGCTGTGAGTTATGTGAGGCTTGGGGCACTCAGAACAAGGGAGCTGCAATAGAACAGCACTTCCTCCTCCCTCAGAGTTACACCAGGAGTAAACCTGGCCCAGCTGACAGGGAGCTGTGCCAGGGGCTGGGAGGAGCAGGGGAAAAGGAATTGGACCTCTCTGGGCTGCTTTAACTCGAATTTAACTTCACTGCACCTCTTCAACTTAAGGCAGGTGATTTATTTACTTCATCTGTCAGTGAGCTGACAAGAGGCAAAATGCTATAAAGCAGAGACCACACAATCCCTTCAGGTAAAATCCATTTAGGAGGCCTGGGATGATCCATGGAGCCAGGAAAAATGGAAAGAAAGCAAGCTGGGAATGACCAGCAGCTTTTCCACAGAACCTAGGATTTATGCAGCTCTAAGTGAAATTCTCAGCTGGAGGATTAAAAAGAAGTGCAGGTGTTTTTCTGTACAACACATAAACAAATGCATTGCCAGAAAACACAGTAGAGGCCAAAAGTAAAAATGACTTTAAAACAGAAATTCATGGACTGTGGGTCTTTGGCTCACTGGCCAGCAGGGGAGGTTGCAGTTACAAAGGAAGGAGCTGCCAAAGCCAAGGGAATTCAGAGGCAGGCAAGGAGTCAGGTCTCACTGATGCCTTTGGAAAGGCTCTTCCTTGGACACTCAGCTCCTTTCTCAGTAATGTGGGCCTCACACAAAACTGCAGAAGAGATGGAAAGGAAGGAAAAGAAAAGGGAGAGAGGAGAAAGACCAAGAAGCAGCTTTTTCCTGAGTTACTCAGAGCTAAAATCAATGGTCTCAGGCTGCTGGTGGCACTGAGCTCTCCACTGCTGAAATTTCATACTCCCACCTGATCCAGCTGCCAATGCTGCTGATGGAATTAGGATTTCCAGAAAATCACTTGAGCTGAGCAGCTCAGAACAGGGCAGAGAGGAGATACTTTGCACAGAAGCTGACCATTAAATGTTCTCTCTGAGCTGTGTATTGATCAGTTCAGCACTGCCACCTCCTCACTCCTAAAATCCATAAATCCTGCTCCAGCTCTTCTACACAACTGTCCTGCCCCAGTGCCCCCAGTTTGGGCATTCCAAACCTGACTTAGTGTTATGCACTACCAACAGCTCCTTCTCCCAGCTGGAATATCCTGAACTAACTGGGAAGGGCAGAACACCCCAAAGATGCAGCAGACACCTACAAGGACTGAGGAGCTCCAAGGAAAGGAGGTGATGCCATGGACCAAGCCAGTGCTCCCCACAAGGAAATCCAAATTATCCTCCTCCAGCTCACCAGGAAATGCTCCAGCTGAAGGAGGAGCCCTCCTTACAATTCTTTTCCTGTATTTTATTTCAGCATTTCCTTGGCATTTCCTTCTTCAAAGCATCCTTTTCAGTATTTTTGCCTGCAGTCAAAATAAAATCTTCTCTAGAGAATATCTAAGAGCTGATTTTTCTTAGGTGTTGGGAAGACACTGAGACAGAATTCTTGTGTTAAGCTAAGAAATCCTAGCCCAGCCATGGCAGAAATGCAGACGTGTGCAGCCCCAGTAACACATGAGCTGTGTCCCACTCTTCACAAAGCCAGAAAATCAGCTTTGATCATGCAGCAAACCCTCTGGCATTAAAAAAAATGAAATAATTCACTGAAATGTTAGTAACACATGGGCAAAGCAGCATGAGAAGGACAGAGTTTCTCACCTCCCATCAAACCTGTGCTTCAGGAAGTCAAAGAGAGCTTTCTGCATCATGTCTGTCACCTTGGCAGAGGGGAGAAGATTGAGCAGGGGGACGGACAGGGAGAGAAAGAAGCCAAAAGGAAGGAAAGAGGTGAGTAGAAGGCAGGGATACAGCCAACAATCAACACCCTTGATGGGCAGCAACCATTCCAGTGCCACGCTCCTGGCACAGCACTCGGCAGGAAGTCCATGGAAGTTTTCTGCCTCACTGCTCCAAGTGCAGGGTTGTCCCTCTGTGTGCTCCTGTCCTGACCTGCACTGAGCAGTCCTCACCCCCTTCCACATCCAGCACCATCCCAAAGCCTCAGAGCATGGCACAACCACGTGGGATGTTGGCTGGACACATCACTTGGGCTTTTCCTACAGCAATGTTGTTAGAACAGGCTTCAGACCTCAGGGATGAGATTTGTCATGCTGGGGGACTGCTCTCAGAGAGGGACAGCAGCAAAAAAATGGGATGTTCCCACTCCTGGGCACAGGAACACATCTGAGATGCTCAGCCCCAAGAGCTGTCATCTCTGCCATCTGATTTATTGAGCAGCTCCTTGTCCTTCCCAGGACAACTCAGGCTGACATTTATTATCTGTCAGGCCAGGCAGGAGCTTCAGCAAAGCCCCCAAGCCTCTCTGCCAGTTTATTTCTCTCTTCAAGCTGGTTCCTTCAGCATTTAGCCAGAAAAAACCCAGTCAAAATAATTTCCCCCAAGTAAGATCAAGCATTTTTATTATTGAAATGAATATTCTGTGTTACCATTTACACACATTTGTATGTTCAAGGTGTTGTGTTTGGTGTTGTTTTCTTTAAAAAAGAGACATGGTGGCAGATTTGAAGAGGTTTTTGTTAACAAACAGCCTCTCTCCCCTCCAACCTCGGAGGTAAATTGTGGTGCAGCACAGAGGGAATTTACTCCTGTCAAAAAAACTTCCCCATCAAATTAAAAGGCAGAGAGCAGAACATGAAGTACCTGCTCTGCTGAGCTGCACCTTCAGTCACTCTAACATAAAAACAATGCCAGAACACTGCATTATGCCAGGGCTGTAACCTCCCAAAAAGACCCATTCCAATATAGTTAATAATATCCTATAAATTACTGACAACATTAATTAAGCTTAATGAAGTGTATCTTTGATTTTATGTTCATTTAGTTCCTGGTTCAGCACTTCCCAGATGGTTGAGCTCCCTAAACTGCCCTGCTAGAACTCTGCTCATTTAGCACGTGGTAAATGCTCACTTGAATCTGCAGCAGCCTAAAAAAAGGCTGTTCTGGTTATCTGGGCACGTTATCCTGCCCACTTCCACCTGGGGAACCTTTTAGGAGGGTTAAAGGTTTCTGTACAAATATATTTGAATTTATTAATACAGTGAAAAAAGGGGAACAACAAGGAAGCTCCTTCAAATGTTTTGCTAATTAAGTTCAAAGCATGGGCTGGTTTGATGAACATTTTTCATGTGTACAGTCCAGCTCCTTAATTTGACTGCTTGTAGTAGACACAAATTCATTTTTACTTGATTTAATCAGGAATGAGTGCACTGGAAAAATGGATTTGCACTGTGCTTAAAACAGTACAAGTTAGAAGTAACTCTTAGCTCTTAAAGAAGATTTTTGGTAATTATTTAAACTAAATCACTTGAAATTATCATAAACGAGTTGCACTGAGCCACACACTGAATTACTGAGGATGATTACAGATAATAAAAGTTGAATTAATTGCAAACAGCTGAGTTCATACCTCATAGCCTTTGAGTGATGGGCCCACCAACACCACAGGTCTCATGGATGGCACTACATCATAGGGGGGAATATGTTCTGTCTAGAGGGAAAAAACAACCCTTCAGCTCATCAACCACAAAACATCCACAGGGAAATCCTGGGAATTATGAATCAGAATGAAATAAAATGGAAACAAAAGCATTACTTACCACTTTTTGTTTCTGTTTTGCTAGAAGACCAAATGAGAATTTGGTTAAAACACATCCATGCAACAAGAAATCCCTTTGCCAAAGCACTTTGATTTCTCTCTATGCACCTCCCTCTGCTCAGCCCTGGCTGAACTGGGCATTCTGTGCATTAAACTGGACATTCTGTAAACTGGGCATTCTATAAACTGGGCAATCTGCATTAAACTGGGCATTCTGGGGCAGCTGCCACCATTCTCAGGGCTTTTTCCCAGCCCTTAGCAACTCCTGCAGGGCTGCAAAGAGATGTCCTCCTCCCCTGTGCATGCAAGCATTTTGCTGTAAAACATCTCAATAACTCAGCAAAGGGAGAAACCTGCATTTTTCATGTGTGGGTTTTTAAACAGAATTATTAGCAACACGAGGGGTTCCTTAAATAAATCCTGTTGTACCTGTGGCTGTAGGTGTGGCTCGAAATGTGCCAGAAACCATCTCCCCAAGGCTTGAAGAAGAATTCCCACTGGATTTCCTAGAGCAGCAAAAAGAGCCCTGTTAACACCAGGTACCCCAAAATGTGGGAGGTTTTGGGGAGGAATCGCCCCATAAGGAATCACAAGGTTAGACAGATATAAATGACTCTAACTAACAAAGCTGCTCAAAAATGAACTTTTGATCATTATAATTTGGAATTTTATCCTATAAATCCAAGAGCATCTCACTGAACTCAGTAATTTCTCTGTATAGTGAGACCCACTGGCTTCCTCTGAAGTTGTGTAAAAATTATAAAAGAAATTTGGATGCTGTTCAGCCATTCTGAAAGCATTTCCCCAGGTTTATCTCTCAGATCTTTTTCCAGGGATTTGCAATCTCCAGGTCTGGCAGGGTGGAGACTCAGAAACCTCAGGCTGGAAGATGAAGAATAAAGGATGGCAAAGCTGATCTTACAAAGTTTGGTAAGTCTGGTTTGGGTCAAAATTGAGAGAAAAGGAAAAAAAGGAAGAAAAAGGAAGACAAAAGCCACAATTATAAGAAAAGCTGGGAAAAAATCTGGGAGACTTTGAGCACCAAGTTGACTTAAGGCCACGGGGACACAAAACTCTCAGAAATTCCTGTCATTATCCCTCCCTGCTCTTTCCTAAAGTCAAACACATTTTTTGTTTCTCATCCCCAACACCTCCCAGGCCCGCTCTCCACAAATCCATGTTTCCACTGGGAATCCCAAATCCAACACTGCAAATGCCCTGCAATAAACCAGCAGCAGGTGACCTTTGGAAATATTGCCCGGAGTGAGGCGGGATTTGAGATGATTTGCAAAGGTCAGGGCAGTCTCACCCCCCGTGGAAGCGGCCCCTCTTCTGCTCCTGCTGGATGCGGATGTTCTCCAGGCGCAGCGGGCTCGGGATGAAGCCGATCTCGCAGCCCTCCTTCACCAGCCTCCCTATCCACCAGTCATTGTTGTATTTCTGCAACACACAAATATTTACAAGGCTGGGTTTTCTCAGCCAGTTCCTCCAGCCAAGTGGCTGCACATGCTGCAAAGGCTTTTTCATACTATCGTGGAGTGCAAAAAGAACACACTGAAATTTTCCTCAGCGCTGCCATCACCACTCCAGCTCCCACCTTCTCTCCCTGGGTTATCCACACTCCTGAGCTCCACACTGGATAATGAACCTGATGCCATGATGATTTTTTGCCTTTTATACTCCTTTTATCCCTTTTTACAACTTGTGTCTCCTCAGTGCTTTTTGCCAACATTCTTGGCCTTGTTCAGCTGGGAGACTCCACATTTCAGAAGCTTCGTAGTCAGGGATCAGAGTGCCCCAGAGCCCAAGGGCCTCTGCAGAACACGTTCTGTAAACTGAGATAGAACCATCCAGGGGAAGCTTCCTTGGGGAGGGGGCTCATTAGAGCCTCTCATTAGGGAATCTTTGATAGATATGCTAATTAGTAACACCTATAATGTGATACCAGATCTTTTGGGGTGCATTGCGGGTGCATTGCGGTGCATTCGACCTGCACGTGTGCACCTAAGGATCCTTAAATAAACACCAAGGTAAAATAAAATCCCTTTTCCCCTTCTAACAGTGTTTGACCCTTGATTTTCAGACCAGGAAAAGGCATCAAACCAGGCTGACACCGACGTGTGAGACCGGAGCACTGAGGCCGTTTCCCCTCGTCCTGTCCTTTGCTGATTTAATTTCAAGGTTGATGTAATGAGCAGAACCCATTTCTTTGAGCTGAGGCCACCAAACAACCTCCCAGCAGCCACATAAAGCAGGCAAACATAAAAATAACACCTTCAGCTTCCCATCAAATATTGGTTGTTGTATTTAATGGTCTAGACAAAAGATCACCACTTTCCCTTCCTCCTTTCCAGGTATTTGTATGGACATTATTAACAGGTTATGACAGATAAGAAAAATTCACCTTTAGGAAGAAACTTTAATAAATAGTATAGCATTTTATCACTGACCTTTAGTAACATACATTTTTCTGCTTTATTGAAAGTCTGGTCTATCCCTAATGATGGAAAGATGAAAAGCAGTATCCTGGTGGATATTGGAGTGGAAAAGGATTTGTTGTAGCTGCTGCCAGCAGAGCTTTTGAAGAAAAGTATCTGAAAAGCCTCTCCTCTGTTCTGCTTCATTAGGCAGCTCAGCGTTCAAAAGAAACATTGCTTTTCACAACTGACTTTGGAGTCATTAAGAGCAGCACGAGTGAATGGGTTTTGTTTGCCTGCCTCGAGGAAAAAGCTATCACAGAGATCTCATCTTCAAGATCCTCACTGCTCCTGGCTCCACATTTGCAAGCACTTCAGCTCTTGCAGGAACACAGAAACACCATGTCCCTGTCAAAGGTACAGCAGTGCCTGCTGATGACTCCAAAACACAGAGCCTCAGCACTGAAAAATACATGGGTTTTTATCAACCCACATATTTGAACATTAACCCAGTCATAAACACAAATATTAACATAAAATAAACTAAGGGAATGCAATCCTCATACCCTGAAAAACCTCTTTATCCTTTTTTATATATTTAGGCAAGAGGTTCCATTATTTTATCATTCCAACTAAGTATTTATTTATTCTTCCTGCTGTTCTGACCTTGGCTCAGACAGTGGCAGTGAGCAAAGCTTAACCTGAAGTATGTTAAATTACAGAACTGCTCCCAGTCTGTGAACCAGACAAATCCTTCAGGATCCTGCATTCTGCTGCTGGAAATCAGTGAGCTGAGAGGTTGTGGAGTCCCCATCCCTGGCAGTGCCCAAGGCCAGGCTGGACAGGGCTTGGAGCAGCCTGGCACAGTGGAAGGTGTCTCTGCCATGGCAGGGGTGGCACTGGATGGGCTCTGAGGTCCCTTCCAACCCAAACCACTCTGACTCTACAAAACCAACCCCTGTAGGACCTGAGTTCCATGGGCACTGCCTGCTCCATTTTGGCTCTACAGGTACAGCTTGACCATGGGAATTTTTCTTCATGGACCTCTGAGCGATGCCTCTGGACATGGGATCAGCACCAGCCCCTCTCAGAAGGATTTTGGACAAGGGCTGGAGGGACAGGACACAGGGAATGGCTTCCCAGTGCCACAGGGCAGGGATGGATGGGATATTGGGAAGGGATTGTTCCCTGGGAGGGTGGGCAGGCCCTGGCACAGGGTGCCCAGAGCAGCTGTGGCTGCCCCTGGATCCCTGGCAGTGGCCAAGGCCAGGCTGGGCTTGGAGAAGCCTGGGATAATGGAAGTGTCCCTGCCCATTTTAAGGTCCCTTCCATCCCACAGCAGTCCAGGGTTATGCTAAGAGCATCTGAACACACAAATGCCAAGGATGCAGTGAGGAACACAGGATTTATCTGCATTAGGTCATTCCCTCCCCTCTGTTCCTCAGTGTGTGGGAGGAGCACATTCCCTCCCCGTGGTTGCCATGCCCATGATTCCTTCTGCTCTGTCAGGAATTGTTGCCATTTCATCCTTTAAGCAAGCACAGAATGTATAGTTTGGGGGAGACAGATGAGACATACAGGACACATCCTCAAAATAGCAACTCCTTGCTCACTGCCTCTGTTCCATCCTGCCTGAGGGTGACTCGACTTTGTACCCAGCTTAGCATCATTCCCAAAGCTGGAACCATTGTTCTGGTCTGAGCAGGCCCTGCCAGATCACTGAAAAACAAACCCTGCAAAGCCTTTTTGCAGCATGGGGAACCATTCCCCAAATCCTACTGAGACACAGCTCCAGGCAGGCCGAGCTGACAACACCAGTAAGCAGATGGTTTACAGCTTAGTGGCACTGTGATCCCAGGTTTTTAGACCTTGGAAGACAACTCATGGAATGCCAAGACATGGATTTGGGACACTTGTCTGGAAAAAAAGTACAGGGCAGCATGACAAGAGCTTCGAGTGTGCAACTCAACCAGTGCCCTGACAATAAAGGTGGCCATGTCCAAGAAAACCAAGATTAACTGGAAAAAGGGAATTTACTGCCTCATCCCTCTCAGAGAGAGGGGATGTGAAGCAATTCCCTGTTCCAGCACTAGAGGAGGGGCAGAAGCAGGTGTTTTCCTCCTGAATGTGCTCTGTCTAAGGGAGATCAGTGCTCTGGAGTGATGATGAACACGTGTTCAAATAAAGACACAGATGAGCACTGAACACCCCAAAATAAACTCAAAATGCAGAGATGAAAAAGTGCTTTTGCAAGCTGCAAGCCTCTGTACCAATCTACAGCACAACGGGGGGTTATGCAAATGTGGAGGACTCACTTCAGATAAAAAATTGCAGAAAATATGCTCAGCATGCAATAAAATGCCATTTTCTCTACCAAAGCCATACTCAGGGCTCATTTATTCCCATTTCCCCCCTTATTTTTGCATCTGTCCTCTTCAGGATTTTCTTTTCTTGCTGTATTATTCTGAGTGTTACTTCCTGCCTGGAAGGGAGCCTATCTGGTGCCTTCTGAAGATGTGCTGTGACCTGGTGTGACCTGGTGCTGCTGCACTTCCTGCTCAGTGGAATCCCTTTTCACTACACCATCTCTGACCCATCACAAACTTGCTCTGATGAAAAAATCTCAATGCACCAGGTTGAAGGGTATTATTTCCTTTCTGTGTGATTAAATTCCAACAAGTTGGTACCACCAAGTGTTCCAAAAGGGCAGGATAACCACCCCAGGGTGCAGGAGCTCCACGAGGGCTGAAGGACCACCTCACTGAGCCCTCCTGCCTCCTCTCAGCTCTCATGGATATGGCTCAGCTGTTCCAATCACAGACCTTGGCCTGTAAAAAGATTCCCTTTCCCATCCCCTTTTCCTTGGTTTTACCTCTTTAATGTGGAGGAAGTCCTTGGCATCGAAGGAGATGGCAGTGCTTGGGACAGGAACATCTTCATCCAGAGCTCCACAGTAACTCACGTTGGTCTTGACAGCAAATGCTACTGGTTTGGACTACAAACAGAAAAACACATCACAAACACTGGAAACTTTTCATCCATAAAAATTCAGCCCAAATAATTTCACCCAGGCCAGCAGAGTTCAGCTCTCTGGAGAATATTTACACTGTTACTGCCCAGACATCTTCTCTGTGGTTAATCTGACTTGACTGCCAAACTATTTCAAAAGAGAGTGTGAATTTTAACAGCAGGCAGAAGGTAAATGGCACATGATGGAGTGAAAAAGAACACACCTTGGCCCTCTCAAGCTGGATGGCTGCTTGCTGCTCCCTTTCCTGGCGGATTGCTTCCCTGTCCTCTTCCAAAGAGACATCAGAGTCTGAGGGTCTGCTCGTGTACGAATCTGCTGAGCCCTGAAAGGCAATTCAGGTCACTAAGAAAACACAGGTAAGGAACAGAAACACCCAGCCCAGTCAAATTTTAAAAGTACTTTTAAAATAGTTTGTTTCTTCATTTTTTGAGTGGGTTTTACAAAGACAAAAATCCTGAGCTCTCTCCTTCATTTTCTTGCTGAGACAGGGAAATCCAGCTCAGCTGTGGGCACTGGCCAAATGTCTTTATAATACTCATATCCTGTTTGACAACCTCAGACTCAGGATTGTCAAGGGTTAGGTCTCATCAAATATAATTAAGGAATTAAAAAGCTTGGTTTGAATCATCCCTCCCCATGAATACCTTCCATTGTGTAAGGGCTTTGTTCCCACTCACACAGAGCTTTGTTCTGGGCTTCCAGAGGGAAGAAGTGGCAAAAATGACATTATTAAAGCTGCTCAACAGGCCAGCACCACAGTTCTGTATCAATATGACACGAAACCAGCACATCCAGGCAGCAGCAGAGAGCATCAGCCTGTGAGGGTGGAAAGAGGGTGCTGCCACAGCTGGATTTTTGGCCATTTTTTGGCCATTTTTCAGGATACCTGGCACCCCCTGAGACCAGCCTGACTCCAGCATCCCACACCCCTGACCTTTATGCATGTGTGGAGCCAGTGGAGACAGGGCTTTAACCCTGCAAAACAGGGAATGTTTATTCCTGATGAATCTGTGTGTTCCAACAGAGCCACTCTACAGCATTATACCCTTCTTTTTTTTTTTTTCCTTACATTGATTTATATCCTGCAGCACAGGGACACATTTCTGCTGTAGAAGTCAATATTCTTACTGTCCATGTAAACTCACATTGTTTAACAGTGCTGTGAACACACGACCACTGCCGTGGATCCCTGTGGATCCACATCCATCAGAAGAATTCTGGCTAAGAACCACTGAGGAGCCCCTGCTCCCTCCTTGTTCCATACCAATATCTCGGCCTGCCACTGGGAAAGGCAGTTTTCATCCAGGGCAAGAACAGGATTTACCAAGAGGAGCTTTACCCACAGCTGTGATTTTAAACACACCAGGAAATCCCTTCCAGGACACCCCACACCCAGGGAGAGCTGGGAAGGGCTGGGAAGACACACGAGTTCAGGGTCCTGAGCTGGAACAAGTGAGCATCCCCAGGCTGAACACTGGCATTAGGAGCTGGCAGCAGCTCAGCTTTTCCCAGCTGGGAAGCCACACATCCTGCTCTTCCTTCTGCTTCCTTCGGGATGTAGCAAAGCCCAGGGAACTCAGCAGCCACAGCACTTGGCCAGGCCTCACCACAGGCACCTCTCAAGGCCTGAGCTCCCTTTCCATGGGGAAATTCCTGCTGATGCCCACCCTGCCCCTGCCCTGTCCCTGAGGCTGTTCCCTCTCCTCCTGTCCCTGTTCCCAGAGCCCGACCCCCCTGAGCCCCCTCCTGTCAGGGAGTTGTGCAGAGCCACAAGGTCCCCCCTGAGCTCCTTTGCTCCAGGCTGAGCCCCTTTCCAGCTCACTCAGGAATTCCCCAGCCCCTTCCCAGCTCCGTTCCCTTCCCTGGACTCCTCCAGCCCCTCAGGGTCCCAGAGCTGTGCCCAGCACTGGAGGTGCCCCAGCAGTGCCAGCGCAGGGACGGGCACTGCCCTGAGGCTGTGTCACACCAGGGCTGGCACAGCCCAGAGGCCACTGGCCTCTTGGGCACATCTGGGCACCCCTGAGGCACTGCTGGCTGTTCACTCATTCAGCTCTGATGTGATCCAGCGTAGCTCAGTGAGGGAATTTACCAGGACCAGCCCCCTGTGCTGGACACACAGTGCCCATACTGGTTTTTACTGGTGTGTGTTTGAACAGTGACTTATTTACTGCTGTCAGAACAAAACAGCCTCAACCAGAGCAGCTGATGCTGCCAGGCCACCCCCGGCTGCTCTGCCAGGCTGAGCAGTGCCTGCGTGCCAAGCGATAGGGATTGGTACAATCACATCCGCATGATCCCGGCTCTCCCAAGTTGTTCCAAACAGCGAGTGGCTTATCTGGGAGATGCAGCCCCAGGACTGTGACTCACATGATGCTGAGCTGCAGCCTCACACTGAAAATAAGGCACCATTCTGCAAATAGCAGCAAGAGGGGCAGAAAAGGAGCCAAACTTGTATTGAATTTTTGGTTCTGTTTGAAATGTTTGATTGAAGATCAGAATTATTGCCAGAAATATTGTGGAATATTGATAGAGTATTGCCCAACAATCCAACACAAACACTGCTGTCTGCTCAGCACCAAGTGCAGCGAGTTCTGCTCTGACAGCTCCTACTTGCTGAAACTGCAACAGGGAAGTGAGAGGCAAAGAAAGAGGAAAGCCATTTCCTATCTTTTTGGTTTTTTGTACACCAAGATGTTCCTAAAGGAAGAATTTCTTAATGGAAAGGGTGGTCAGACACCGGAAGGGGCTGCCCAGGGAGTGGTGGAGTCTCCATCCCTGGAGGCGTCCAAGGAAGGACTGGATGTGGCACTGGGCTGGTGACAAGGTGAGGGTTTGGGCACAGCTTGGACTTGATCTTGGAGGGCTTTTCCAACCTTGGTGATTCTGGGATCCTGTAAAAAGACCCTTTAACTTCTTTATTTTTACACTGCAGACTGGTCATTTGGGGATAACACCTGTGTCCACAGTTTCACACACAGTATTCAAGAACCAGTTATCAACCCCACCTTTACCCAACCCCAACCTCACAGCCCTCCAGGAGACAGAGGAACTTTGTCAATTGGGGCTTCAGTGAATTCAAGTGACACCAGATTTGGCAATTTGAAAGGAAAAGGCTTTTCTAGATAATTACATTATTCAAGGCAATGAAAGACTTGTTCTTACTTCATAGCCTTTATACTTTGGGCTCCTGTGAATTCATTTTTTGTGCAATGTATTATTTCTTTTCTCTCTCTCTCATCAATTAGTGTAATTCAGCTTTGCTGAAAACATGGAGGTTTGAAGCAATCCCAAAAACGCCAGGGAGAAGGGTAAAGCAGAAAGAACAGCGGGTCTGTTTGCATTCTCCTCACTGACTGATCTTACACTTGAGGCTGCTGGAAGATGTGTGCCGAGGTGGGAAGGGTGACACAATATTCCTGGTGAATGGGGATGCCCCAGATTTTTAGGGAGGAAGAGGTGACATGAATCCTTTTCCTGGACACGACAACATCCTGCCAGGTCCAGCCTTTGTGTTCACTGAAGGAATAGCCAACCTTTAGCTGTTATAGCTAGAAAATAAAGACTTACTGAGCTTGCAAATAATTTTCCCCAAGTGCCATAAATCCACAGCTCCGGATTGCTCTCCCTCCATCCATAAGCAATGCCCTGTCACACTGCTTGTGCAATTAAAGCAGCAATCCATTAGCAGTTCCAATCAGCCAGGTGACAGGCAGCCCCTCCTGAACAGATTTAAGGTGCTGTGGGGTCCATCCCAACCTCTGGGAAAATGTCCCTGCTCACCAAGAGCTCCTGCCTTACACCAGTGCCCTACTGCAGCCTCCCCAGACAGCGCAGCCATGGGCACTGGGATGCATCCCTGCATCCCAGCCTGGGCAGACGTTGGGCACACATGGAAGCAGCCGTGCCAGGGGGAGGACAAGCCCCGCCCGGGCTCTGTGCTCAGACACACACGTTGTGTTGGGCTGAGAACACGAGAGAGGGCAGTGCAGGGGCACAGAGCCCACTCTGAACCCACAGCGCTGGCAGATCTCAAAGGAGCAGAAGTGGCAGCACCTCTCCAGGCAGCCAGTTATTGGGAATGGTTTGCTGGAGCTGGAATAATATCTGAGCTGGGGACAGCATGGGATGCTTCAGGGGGAAGAAAGAGCCCTCCTGTCCCACCCTCTCCTCCTATGCTCCTCTTACTGCCTCCCCAACACCAATCCCACCTGGCACCTCCCAGCTTCCTGAAAGGTTTTTGGATGCTCAAGGCAATCTCATCCTGCAAGACACAGGAAGCCAAATTCCCAAAGATCCCAAAAGTCCTGTCCTGATTCCAAACTCAGAGATTACCCAGCAGACCTAAAAGCTGAACCAGAGGTTGCTCCAAGGCTTTTAAACTGGTCAGGAGCTCAACTGAACATGTTTTAGCAGACATGGAATCCCTGACTGGTTTGGGTTGGGAGGGACCTTAAAGGTCATCTCATCCCAGGGCAGGGACACCTCCCACTGTGCCAGGCTGCTCCCAGCCCCAATGTCCAGCCTGGCTTTGGGCACTGCCAGGGATCCTGGGCCTGCCCACCCTCCCAGCCAGGAATTCCTTCCAATATCCCATCCATCCCTGCCCTCTGGCACTGGGAAACCATTCCCTGTGTCCTGTCCCTCCATGCCTTGTCCCCAGTCCCTCTCCAGCTCTCCTGGAGCCCCTCTGGGCCCTGCAAGGGGCTCTGAGGTCCCTCCAGAGCCTTCTCCTCTCCAGGTCAGCACCCCCAGCTCTCCCAGCCCTTGCACTGGCAGGAAGCTTCCATCAGCCCATCCTCCTTTTCACCCAAGACAAATTCATCCCAAACTAGAGCCTCAACTTGAAAAAAGCCCAAGTGTCCTCAGTCCTCTGCAAGTTCCCGGGAGAATCGAGGCCACATCCCTCCCTCACGAGTTCCCAGACCTGACAAAGCTCCCGATGCAGCACAAGGAGAACAAGCAGGCACTGGGATGGCTGCAGGGCCATATGCTGCCATATGCCACTGGTGCTCCAGAAATGAACTAAAAATCCTCACAAAACTCACAGGAGGGTTATTCCTTGGGGATGGCAGCTCACTCCGAGCCCCAACATGAAGATCTCCCTGGTCCAAGTGCACAAGAGGAGGTTTAACTTGCAGGTTACTACCAGAAGTATGTCATGGAGATGAGGGTTACAGAAAATAAGTATTAACTCATTTTTACATGAAAACAAGAACCAGAAGTTGAGGATTTAAGAAAACCCCAGGTTTCCAATACCAGTGGCCACCACAGTTGGTGCTCATCTCATCCCAGCACTCAGGGTGGGCAGCTAAATTTAATTACTGGGCAGGTGATGTAATTAATTAAAAGGCAAACACAAACCAGTGGGGATCTCTTCCTTTGGCGTGAAAACCTTGCTGTGCTGCAATGGAAACCGGGGCCAGGAAAATCTGTGTGTGCCCAGTAAAATACTGCAGAGTCCTATCCCAGCCTGGAGGGAGCAGTCCATGGGAGCTGCAGGCAGGAGCAGCAACCCTGAGCAGCAGGAAACCAAAGGAGTTATTCCCATGTGGAAAGGGGTGTAGGGATTACACTGGCAGCACAGCCCCTATTTTGCTTTTAATATCCTTTAGAATTATTAATAGCCCCCTCAAATTACAAAATCCATTCCAGCTACTGCAATGTTGAACAGGGAGGTCCAGCAGCAAAGAGGTTCAGTGGGACTTTTCCACAAATTCCCATGTGAATGTGGCACTGGAAGTCCAACCAGGACAAGGTTCAGTTCCCAGGCAAATAATTTTCTTGCTGAATCCCCAATACACACAAGGCAGCTGCACAACTGCTTGGCATTGAGTTGTGATTTCAGAATCAAATACTCAGCAATTATTTCCTTCTATATGTTTGGTAAATTTATTTAAGACAACTCATTAGGTGTCTCAGCAATTTGGAAATTACTAGGTAGTCAGAACATTTTTTTTTTCTTCGGGAATACTAATTATTAGAAAATAAGGCAATTCTTCCAACATCTCCTGATCTCTTTTTTTACCCAGGATTTCAAATCTTGCAGTCTATCTCCTTTCTCCAGCTGCCTTCAGTTCAGCACAGATTGTGTTGCTACATTTAAGAAACAGAGTTTAAAAAAAATACTAGTAATATATATCTATATTTACTGCCAAAATACTCCCATCTTTTTTGGTAATGTTCAGATGAACATGCAAAGCACAAGATTTTGCTTAGCAGGCATTGCAGGTACACACAAAGGCTGAGCTAGTGGTTAGAGAATAAATGAGCTGCTCTGAACTTTTCACAGGTTAAAAATTCAGCTCTTCCTACTCAAAGCAGCACCCAAAGCACTTTTCCCACAGTCTCAGAGCACAGGGAAAGGTGAGGATCCAGCCAGAGGGATGGCTACAGGCTCAGATGGTTTTCACCCAACAAAGTGTTCAAAATTTGAACACACAAACCTTTCAAATTCCATGTTTTTGTTCAGCCATAAAGCAGTGAAGATCTGCCTGGAAATGCTCTGGTCTGTGCTTTATTCCAAATGCTCCATGTGAGACCTGGGATTGAATCAACATCTGAGCACCTCCACTCTGCATTTTGCTTCAACCTCTGCAGCTGGTCTCTCTTTTTTAGGAAAGCTATTCAGCAGTCCCAGGAGAGAAAAAGGTGTTATTTTTCCCTCATAAAAGGCACCAAACTAAAGCTGCAACGGCACAGAGACACTGCTTTATTTTTTCTAATTACTTCAGCTCTTGAAAGCCTTGAATGATCTTCCCAAGGCTCTGGGGAAGCTGCTGCTGTTGGGTTTGATGAAACCTGATAATAAAAGTGCACCTGGTATCCTAAATGAGCTCTCCTGTAAGGAGGCTGCTCTGTCTCTGTCCCACATAACACACTGGGAAGTCAAGAACATTCCATAAGTCTTGGGGAAAAAAAAATACAAATACTGCCCCCAAACTAAACTTAATCATCCTCCCAAGTACACAGGCATCTGTGGCTGCCATATGTGGTCTGCCACAGCATTCCCTCAGACATGCAGTGGGCAAGGCTTCAGCCAGGAAGTGCTGGAATAATGTGGTATATTCCTAAATCACCCTCCCATCACCCTGCTGTGCTGACTGGGATGGAGAGTGCCTGCTGACAGGGGTGGATCACTTAAAAAAAAAATAAAAAAAAAAATCACACCTCCATCTAGTTACTGCAACAGGGACATTTAACTTGGGATCTGCAAGAGGATGAGCTCTCATTTCTCCTCTTATTTAACTCTGTTCCAGTTTGTCTCTACTTCCCTTTTGTTCTCACGTAGCTTAGCTTGGTTTGCTCTCCCTGGGGCACTCCTGTCACCAGGTCACCTTTGGCAAATCCAGGCTCACCTGTGCCAAGCTAAGCCTACCCATATCCTGTCCTGGGACTGCTCTCAGACACTGCAGAACCCCAGAATCCCAGCATGGTCTGGCTTGGAAGGGACCTTAAACCCCATCCAGTGCCACCCTGCCATGGGCAGGGACACCTCCCACTGTCCCAGGTTATTCCAGCCTGGCCTTGGGCACTGCCAGGGATCCAGGGGCAGCCACAGCTGCTCTGGGCACCCTGTGCCAGCCCCTCCCAGCCAGGAATTCCTTCCCACTATCCCATCCAGCCCTGCCCTCTGGCAGTGGAAGCCATTCTCCAAAGTCCCTCATTTTTATAATCCCCCTTGGGGTACTGGAAGGCTACAGTGAGGTGTCCCCAAAGCCTTTTCTTCTCCAGGCTGAACAAAGGAAAACTTTCAGTTTATTTTCCTGGAGAAAGAGTCAGCAGCACCCATTCATTGGCTAAAATGACTTTTCAACTTCCCAACAAATAAAACCAATCCATCTCTCCTTGGGTTTCAAACACACATGGAATACTTCAGTCCCCAAAGATGTGCAGTACAATAATCTTTGGGGTACTCTACATGTGAGGAATGAAGTGGAATTTTCCTCAGTGTCGAGAAGATCCTTCCCACCTGTCTGCTTACACTGCATGCTCCTCCTAATTCCAACAGCTAATTTAAAGAATATACATATTTTTTAAGGATTTTGATGATTACAGTGTCCTGATTTTCTTCTAGTGTGGTGTCACCACTTCCCACACCATCAGGCTTTACACAACCAAAATAACCCTGAATATTTATTTTACTTTTTCCAACAGAAGTGGTTGAGAACGTCACAGAATCACAGAACCAGACTCCCATCTTCAACAGAATTATAGGAAAATTACTTTGTTTAAAATGTTCATGCTGGGTAGTGAATGGGAAGGAATTGTGGCATGCTGGGAGGGCATTGTTGAAATGAATTTCACGCTGCTTAATTTAAGCCAAGCAACTGATGGAGTTTGGGCTTAGGCTGGCTATGTTGTGTTATGTTATGGTTTTAATTAGCTCCTTCCTTCCAAAAGCTTCCAAACCAGGAGGTTTAGAAGCTGCTTTAAACACTGATAAATGAGGCTTACAAACAGAGTATTTTCATTTTTAGGGTTTTTTTTTAACATTTTCTACATTTTTTTTCCTTTTTTTCCAAGGAGCTGCCATGATCTCTGATTACTTTTCTTGCAGCAAATCCTGAAATCACCCAACTGCTGAACCTACAACAAGCTCTTACGGACTGCTAGGAATATCTTCTGAGGAAAAAGCCCTAATTTTCCAAGTGCTGTGCAGGCTGTAAATAGCAACTCCTTCCCCATAGCCCTTGCAATTGAAAAACTAAACGTGCTGAGAGCAAAATACAAGAGAAAGGACATTTTGCCATCACCTGCTGAGGTAATATTTGAGCGACACTTTATGGGCCTTAATTGCTGTAATCAACCAGGGAGCCCAAGGACTTTCTAGGACTTTGCTGCCCACTGGGAATTCACAGGGACAGGGCTGGGAATTCAGTGGGCCCAATTACAGCAGCTCTGCCCCAAGCCTGCAGCTCTGAGAGCACTCAGAGCTCACCTACTCCCCCAAAACTGGTTGGTTTTTATCATTACTACATAAAATGGGGGAAAATATCTGCCACTGACAATTTTGTTGTTTCCCTGTCTTTTCCTACCTGGATATTGGTCCACACACTGAAAACACAGTGGTGTTTTGAGAGGGACTTGTTGTTACCAAGTACTCCCAGGAGGTTTGTGAGGACCAGCAAAACACAGGACAACCAACCAACCACTGGTTATTCTGGGCAATGAGAAGCAGGAACAAATAAATACCCAAGAGTTTTTAAAAATGGGATGCCACTGGCTAAATAGTCTCCCCATGTATTTCCTATTGGGATAAATGGGAAGGCATTAAGTTATCATAGGCAGAAATGCAAACCCAGGAGGAGGCAACAACCCGAACTTTGTGCTGCATCTCAACTGCAGACATAATAAACCTTTTTTTTTTTTTTTTTTTTTTAAATACACAGCTTGGTGTGAACATATTTTCCCAAATTCTTGTAAGTACCTAGTCATAAGAACCCTCAAATCCAACCCATTCTGGGATTTGATGACTGGCAGCAATTAAGAGAGTTAAACGTTAAAAATTCAAAGACAAAATTTTTCCTTTTTTAATAGCTGCCTCTAGTGTTATCTCAAAATGGATTCTTAATTAAATATCTTAGGAGAAACAACAGTTTAATATTCCTTCTTGCTAGCAACCAACAAGTATTCCAACCAAGAAAAAATCCTTTAGGAATCACTATCTTACTCAGAACCCTTTAGATTTGGCACAAGCAATAACTGAGAAATACCCTGATGGTCTCATTCTGTGCAAAAAGCTCCTTCTCCATCAAAATTCTCATATGCACCAGTAAGCAGAAGCAAACAGGGACAAATTTAAACACCTGGACATTGATTTTGCTGAAAGAAGGAAAAAGAAAAGCCTTGTCAGGAGTGGAATCTGACAAGATCTTGACAAGATTTAAAACCTTTATTTTGGTATGTTGTAGCAGAGGTACACCTGCTTCAGAAGAAAATGTCAAAGGTTCTGCTGGTGCCCTATAAATCTGCACTGAAATGCAATCAAAAAAGCAGGGAATGGGGACCATGAGTGAAGTCAGAGTCCAGTCAAAGGTACAGAAAAACATTCAGTGGGAGGAAAGAAAACATTCCAAGATGAGCAGTCAGAATACAAAAGTCACAAGTAAGGAACTCATCCCAAAGCTGGAAGGTGATGGCTGATGTTACCCCAAGTGAGCTCCCCCTGCATATGGAAGTGTCTCACTGACATCGGATGCAAAGCCATTCCTTCCACTTCCACAGAAAGAGAAGCATGAAGGGAAGGATGTAAATCAAAAACCAGGCTGAACTTCAGGAAGTTCCTGAATTCCCTTTCTGCCCCAGGCTGAACAGAGCAAAGCCCCCAGTACCAAACTGCTGGTGATGGCCAGAGAGCCCTCCCCTTGCACTGCAGCTGCTGGAGCAGAGGATTCCATTGTCACAAAGGGACATTGATCCAAGCACACAAACACCCCCACATTCACCCCATCCCAGCAGGATTTGGGATGAACACAGGCACAGGTTATGTAAGTGCATCCCTGGCACTCCTTGCAGGAGGACAGATCGCCAGCAGAGCTCTGTGCTCCACAACAATTCCCTGCAAGCGCCGGTGCCCTGAGCTGCCGGCAGGAAGGAAAGGCTTCTGTTAAACTCTCCTTTCTCTAGTGCATCTTAGCATTAACTGTTTGTTATTTCCTCCCGTCCGTGAGTTTCCCGTGCCAGGAGCTCTCTCCCTGGAAGCTGTAGCGTTGATGGCTCCTGTGGGATCAGGGCTGTGTTCAGCCGCAGTGGCTGCTGTGCATATCCCACTTCCCACGGCACAGACCTGCAGGATGATCCAATTCCTACAGCGCTGCCCCTGCTCCTGCTCTGCAACTGCTCCAGCGTGAGGAGGGCACAGCCCCGTGTGCTCCTCCGCCAAACCAGCTCCCTCCTGTGCCCAGCATCCCTCTCCCTGTGCACGGCAGGTGGGAACACTGCGGGCACCGCAGGCAGCAGGGGGAGGAGTGCGGGGCAGGAGGAGGTGCCAGCCCAGCTCCAGCAGCACCTTCCATCCCGCAGGGATGATGATCCCTGGGAGCACGGCCAGGGCTCCCCACCAAGGGATGAGCTTCTCCCGTGCCCCAGTTCTCCCTTGGGCAGAGCTAAACCTTCCTGAGAGAGGGCAAGGGAGGGGACAGTGCACCTGCTGTGTCCCCAGCTTGGGCTGTACTTCCATGGATGTACGGACAATGTTTGGGCACCCACACTCTCCTTCCATTCCCAAAGGAGGATTATTGCCCAGCTCTACCAATGACACACAGCAGAATGAAAGTACAAAATCCCAGTCTCCCCTCTCATCTCCCTCCTCTTCAGGAAGGCTGCCCAGAGAAGCTGTGGCTGCCCCATCTCTGGAAGTGTGCAAGGCCAGGTTCGATGGAGCTTGGAGTGGAAGGTGTCCCTGCCCATGGCAGGGGGCGGACAGAGAAAAGCTTTGAGGTCCTTTCTAACCCGGGCTGTTCTATGATTCCTGCATTCCTATTAAGTTCCTGCCCCCTGTACATCTTCTCCAGCAGGGAAGTGCAGAGTGAGCACAGAGCATCATCACAGGCACAGCCAGGATTCGAGCTGGCTCCTGTTGACATTTGTGTCCGTATCTCTCCTGAGCTGCCGTGGTGCTGCCCTGACACAGCCCCTTCCCCACCTCCATCCTGCAGCTCACCCCAAAACGTGCAAAGAGCTGTGCAAGCACACTGCTGACATCCCCAAATTAGTTAAGGGACAGGAATAAATAAGAGGAAAAATGTGCTGAGCCTGAGGGAGGAGGGCCTGCTCCTCCTCCCCACGTGCAGTGCTGCAGCCTGGCCAGCCCCCTTGGATCTGCCGGGAGGAAAACCGGAGAGGAGCAGGATGTGGCTCATTCCTCCCCTCGGGCAGCACCTCTCACTCAGCCAGGCTCTGAGGCAGCAGCACCACCACAATGCCGGGCACAGGCACAGAGGGACTTGCTCGAAGAGACAGGAGAGAAATAAAATGAGCACACAACCCCCATCCCTCGGCTCTCCAGAGACTGCAGCACGCACCCAGGCAGGCAGCAGCCACTCGGGAAACCACTTTGCTGACTGCCTGCCTGAAATGCTGTGATGGGAGAAAGCTGCTTAAGCTTCCAGCTGCTGGGAAGTGGCTTTTCTCTCTTTTTTTATTTTGCAAGTAATGCAGCAACTGCACTTGAGTGAAAAGGCAAAGGGAGGAATTATTTAACAGCTGAAAGAAACGTGCAGGAATCAGGATTTTTGGGCTACACTTCATTGAAATCCATCAGTGTAGCTCCTCTGAAACCTACGCTGGTTTTATCTGTTCAGTTCTGGCCCCAAATTTCAGATTTAAAGGCACAAGTATTTCTGTTTTAGACTGGTTTGAAAATGTTCAGCAAAACCAGCCTGAAAAGCTGTGATGCCTTTGGAGAGATCTCTCCACTGATCAGTTCTCTGCAAAACAACACTGCAGTGTTTGTATTTATTTACATTGTTGTGGCTGTTACTCTGAAGATACAACTGGGATTTCTTTACCTGTAAGAGATCAGACCATCCAGAAGAAAGGCAGACAAGCTTTATGAATAATTACATGTTGTTGAGGAATGTAAAACATTCAATTCTGATACCAAACAGATCTCATACATCTTTTATAAATTAAATTCTTGCTTGTGAAGGAAGACACAAAATATCCGTGCAAAGTTCAAAGATGCCTTTGAAGGCATCTTCCCCCTCAGCAGGTACCACCTGCATGCAGAGAGCCTGAATAAGAAATCACACGACAGAAGCTTCCTCCT
Organism: Lanius collurio; assembly: GCA_020086605.1. Classification (NCBI taxonomy): domain Eukaryota; kingdom Metazoa; phylum Chordata; class Aves; order Passeriformes; family Laniidae; genus Lanius; species Lanius collurio. Next base: position 1,283,254 of record JACBWW010000013.1, on the reverse strand, counting down.
GCAGACAATGCAGAGTCTTATGGAAACCTGATGGGTTTGTGTGTTATATCCAACCATCAGAGGCTGCTGAGAGAAACTGTGGCTGTTCTACCTCTGGAAGTGTCCTAGGCCAGGCTGGACAGGGCTTGGAGCAACCTGGAATGGTGGAAGGTGTCCCTGCCCATGGAACTGGATGGGCTTTAAGGTCCCTTCCAACTCAAATCAATCTGGGATTCTCAGAAAGCCAACAAAAAGGGAAGATTTCGGGGAAGCTAAACATTTAACAAGGTTCTTAAAGATTCTAACAGACAAAACATCTTCAGCATCAGCACTAAAAGGACATCCAATGGCAAGTCTGAAGGCCTAAGCCAACTTCTCAGTTCCACTCAGCAAAGCAAGTTCTATGTATCCACCACCAGTGTATGAATTTTGAATGTGTAACGGGAAATATTCCAGTGTGTGACTCCTTTCCTCCCAGACTCCCACTCACACTGCATGTTTACATTGATCTATTAAAGGGAAATATCGCTTAATGCATTCCTGAAATGAATCCACTCCAGGGGAACACAGGAGCTACTCAGCAATGTACTCCTGCTCTTACTACCACTCTACTCCTTGGGGCAGCGAGTAAAAATCAACAGAGAGCTGTAATTAGCATGGAAAAATGGAGGGAGGCAAAGTATAACTCACTTGTCTGTTTTTCCATCTGTCAATAGCCCGTTCATTTTCCAATAAGAGATCGATAACAAGTGCAGAGCTCCAACATTCCTGGGTTATGGTGTGCAAAAACATCTCGAGAACATTTTAACCAGAACAAGCACCACAGTGGGGATAAAGCTACTTCTCTTACTTGTCAGAAACTTTGGAAAGAAATACACTTTGGAGTAGTTTTGCCCACTCTTCTTGTTCCAACCAGGCACTTCAGTGGCACACTTTAGTTCAAGGGATGTTCCTTCAGGAACACGAGCTGGCAGCTTGGCTGTGTCCCACACTGGACACACCTTCCCTGAATCCAGCTGGAGCTTTGTGGGCAGGTGAGTACAGCCACAGCCTGCAGAACCCCAGCCACCTCTTTTCCTGGCCCGGTCTGCCTTGGATACTGATTTTGGGGGGATCTGTCACCCCTGGAGCGTGGCAGGTTTGTTCCTGAGCTTTATCACAGAGCTCAGGACGAGCCCTCAGAGCCAGGAGCTGCTGTGAGGTCTCTCCCAGCTGCCAGAGGCAGGGCCAGCTGCCACAGCCTTTCCTTCCTTGGTGAGATTTCCCAGTTACTGGTCATAACTGAAACATCCCTGCCCAAGTGTGATGCTGGGGCTTGTTTTGTCACAACCTGATGAGCTCGCCACTAATTGTTCTGGAACATAAAATTTTATCACAGTGTCTCATCACCTTTATATCACAGATTAACTGATGATTTGTCAGAACACATCCTTTTCCCAGGCAAGAGAGGTATTATTCAGGGAATATACCAACCACAGTGGGAATGGGGGTTAAAAATATTGCCAAGAAATCGTGCATGGAAAGAAGTTTATAAAGCAGCAGCACAGGGAAGTAACCACTAGAAACATGATTTTATTCTTATTCTAAGAGATTAAAGGCTGTGATAAAGCTGAACTGGTAGGCCAGAGGTATTCAGGTTGTACCTGGCTCTATGAACAGGAAAAGGGACAGGGAGGATGCCTTGGCCACCTCACCCCAGAGCTTGTCCCATGAGGGCAGAGGGCTTTTTTCTGGCCATAATGGACATTGCTACTAAAAGCTAAATCCTCCAGCCTCCTCCACACCGAGAGCACCCAGCACAGCACCTACAGCAATGCATTTCCCAAGGAAACTGGACATTTATGCCAACACCATCACTGACTGTGATGCCACTCTGCCAAGGACACACAGCCCCTGGGAGGAAGCAGAAAGCACAAATGAGCTGAGCAGAGTCCATTTGCAGGGAAATGTCCCAGCACGGGGAAAAACCAAGGGAGGACTCACAGGGAAAATATATTTGGAATAAGCAGAATTCTCTCAAAATTGAAAGGCTTGTGAAGTTTTACATGAAGCGTTAGCAGCTCGTTCAAACACACACTCCACCACTCCAGTACTCAGCACGATGATAGGGAGTGTTTTTTTCCTCATGATTTCTCCCCTGTTGCTGTAATAAATCAAATCCCTGCCAGGCTGTATTCCCCATGCTGGTGAAGCAGCACAACCAAATAGCTCAATTTCTGTAACTTATGGAGCCTTTGTCCTATGTGACTTTTTAGGGGAAAAAACCCAAACAAACCAAATCAGAAGAGCAGCCCCTTGTCCTCCTCTCCAGAGGTTTTCTTAGTTTTCTCTGCCCTTGTGAAAACTAAAATCTGCCTGAGGAGCAGAGCAGAGCCTGTAGCCACCACTGCCCTTTCTGAGTCCTTTCATCAAGACACTTCAAACCCCTTCTGACAAGGCTTTAGAGAGAAGCAGAAAAAGCAGATTCACATCCTGTGCTGTGCCTTCACAAATTCAGGCACTGCTGGCTTCCTCCAGCTTTCCATGGTGGTGGAAAAGCTTGGTTGACTCTGGGCATTGGAATATCCTCCAAATCAAAAATCCAGTTTACTTGGTCAGCACCGTGGGGCAGACAGAGCTGCTCACTGTGCTCCACGTATTGCACCTGAGTGGATATTTATGTTGAGATATGAAAAGAAGGACCATGGCAAAATAAGACACGCCAGAACTGAAACCAGTTCACAGTTGGCATGAAAACCAGTGACAAGGCACTGTGGAAAAATACAAACCAGGAGCTGAGGGGAGGCTGCAAGCAAATCCTGACACCACCTGCGATCCCCACGGAACTCAGCACTCCGCCAGCTAAATGACATTTTGGAATTAATTACTGGATTCCAAATGACCATGAACAGTTGTCCTGTTTGTAAAGCAATCTGCATTTGGGTGAAGTGCTGATTTGGAAAATCAGGCTCTCCTATCTCTACAAATGCATGCTCCAAGGGAAAACATCCAACAGCTCAGGGTCTCCCAAGCAGAGCATGTTTTTGGGAGATAGGGAAGCAAGCCATGGCATCAACAAATCCTAGGTTAAGCTTCTCCCCTTGTTATTTATTATTTCTATGATGTGCTCCTTCAGCACCAAGAGCCACACTCCTCCCTCGGATGCCCTTGAGCCCAGGGAGAGCTGCTTACACTTCCCAGCAGCAGCATTTCCTTAAGCACTGGGCAATTTGGAGAGCAATCTGCAACCCAGGAGCAGCACAGTGGTGAGGAGGCCCTGTGGTTTTGGCTGCACTCCACAGTCAGCCAGGAGTTCAGCAGAAAGCATCCAAAAGCAGGATAAAGCCACGGTCAATCCCACACCTTAGCTCTCCATGTGAATTCACAGCTTTACCAACCACACCCTGTCCCATCAGCTGGGCTCTGACCTGCTGCTGGAACTGAAAGCACAGAATTGCCTATTTCTGTTATCTATTCCTCATTATGTCTCTTGTTTAGATGACTTGAAGCTTTTTTTTTCTTTTTTTTTCCCCATTTCAATGTAGTGCTGGTATAAAAAAAGCACCTCTATGGAAACAGCAAGCAGCAATTTATAAAAAGGACTTATGATTCTTACGGAGTATTTTATTTGACTACTATACTATCAAATCACAATGTGGCATTTAACGAACAGAAGATCTGAGTCAGACAGAAAACCATCTTCACAAGAGCACAAAACAAGGCAAGCATAGCTAATGCTGTAGTAATAGAACTTTTAGGTATTTTCGTAGGCAAACCTAAGCAAAAGCACCCCAGCAAACCTCCAAACAAACCCCCTTCCAGCCCTCTCGGCAGCCCTTTCTACACAAGATAAACATCAGGCAGCTGATGATTCATTAGTCAAGGCAGTCTATTAAGGGCTAATAGAAATGAAAACACATTTGAAACTGTCAAAAACACACAAAAGCTTTGACCATGTAAAAGCCAAATTTCAATGAGAATTCAGGAGACATAATGGGCAGAGGATAATCTCTTTTTGTCAGAAAATATTGATTATTGTCCCAATCAAGGCAGAGTTTAGCATACATTTGAAACTAAAAATCCTACATAAACAAGCAGCAAGTAGATAAGTGGTTAGGCAAAAGATCTTGCATGCCTAGGTCCTGACATCACTCACCTTTTTTGGATTAAACATTAGAAACTGGACTAATTGAAATGGGGAAATTAAGAACAGTTATGCTCAAAGAGATGCTGGGTGTCTCCAGCAAACCAATGGCACTGCAAACACTTCTCCCAGTTCCCATTCCCATCCATGGTAAAAATCCTTCCCTGTGAGGGTGGGGAGGCCCTGGGACAGTTTGCTCAGGGAATCTGTGGCTGCCCCATCCCTAGAAATGTTCAAAGCCAGGCTGGATGGGGCATGGAGAAGCCTGGGATAGAGGGAGGTGTCCCTGCCTGCAAAATCCATCAAGACATATAAAATGACCATCAGACTTCAACTTCCAACCTTCAGCTTGACAATCTCAAAAGTGTCCTGTGGACATGATGTACCCAGTAACCACTGAAACCTTTCTAACCCCACTGGAAGTCCCAGATTTTATTTGACAGCTGGATAAAGCTTCTGCTTGGTCTCAGCTTCCCATTGCACAAAGATTTCTACAGAATGGACTGGGTGTTGCAAAACCCAGTACATGATCACTGAAGAGACAGGATGAGAAACACTTCTAAATACACATTTTGACTGTTACTCAACCCACAACAACTGAGACACAGAGTGAGCAAAGTCCACCTTTCCTCCTCTTTAATGATCAGAGGCACCAGACACAAATCCAATGAATATTTGGGTATGAACTTCCCTACCAAGGCTTTTATTTTCCATAATCACTTTTTCTACTTGGGCAGCACACGGAGATCTTCTCCTCTCATGTGCCATGAGGAAAGTGTACATTGGCAGCAGAAGGAACAACTGGTTTGAGGAGTAACGGCACTGAAAAAGTGGAGTACAGCATCCTCAAAACACTGGTAACTGACCTTTAACATGGTGAACAGAATGTGTTTTCCCACTATTCTCATCACCTTTTTCCTAAAAATTCTCAGCAATTCTCTCGAGAATTGTATGGAGTAACTGGAGACCAACCCTGGAATGCAGCCCCACACACAGTCCTGCTCATGGCCCTTTTTATGGCAAACTGGGACCATTAGTTACCAGGGTCAGTCTCACTGCTGTTTGGTCCCTATAAACAGCAAAGGGCTTTCAGAATCTAAAACACTTTTGTGGGCATGAATCCCACCACAAGTGCTTCTCTAACTATTGGTGACAGAGCCTGAAGGTGCACAGAAGGGCATCACCCTGGCTGACACAGCAGCACAGGAAAGGGGCTGGCTGACCCCGTGCCAGCCCCTCACTGACCCCGTGCCAGCCCCTCACTGACCCATACCTGCCCCTCACTGACCCATACCTGCCCCTCACTGACCCCATACCTGCCCCTCACTGACCCCGTACCTGCCCCTCGCTGACCCCATACCTGCCCCTCACTGACCCCGTGCCAGCCCCTCACTGACCCCGTGCCAGCCCCTCGCTGACC